>CP045897.1:18032508-18050923 GCA_013387185.1 Caligus rogercresseyi | reverse complement strand
CCACCAACTACTCCTTTGTCTTCCAGACAATGTTCATCGTAAGACAATCATAATTATTAATCGTCTTTATAAGCCAGAATACCATCAGGATAAAAACATTAGTCTATATTTAAAAAAAACCTAATTTTAAGAAAATGGTTGAAAAAAAAAAAAGATTTAATATTTTGTGAAACAAATAAAATATAAAGTATTAACTACCCATCAATGGTTTGTCATCGTTTTTTTAATTTATAGTTAAATACAGGGTGCGGCAGCATAACTTCCTTTCTTAAAATAGGTTGCAATTAGTATGCAGAAGTAATAGCGGGTGGGGCGTGTTTATATTTCAGGAAGTTTTTGAATAACAGTCAGTCACCATCATGCGTTGTAGCAGTGAGGAGCGCGCGTGTGCCGTCGAAGCTTACTTTTCGAATCGTCAGTCTGTTGTTGTAACCCTCGCGCACTTTCGAAATCGTTTCAATGAGCTCCAAGAGGCCCCAGTTCCGGGACAGGAAATCAATGTTACGTGGGTACTACGTTCAGTGTGGTGTACAATTTCCTCCACTGGATTTGTGGTCCTTGGTTTTTTTTGAAGAAAATGAGGTAACAGGACTGTGAATTCAGAGCGGTATGTCAACCTGTTGGAGGAGTTTTTTCTTCCACAAATGAACGAATTGGACCAAAGGGATATTGGTTTCAGCAAGATGGAGCAACAGCTCACACTTCAAGGGCAGCGATGGCTGTTTGAGGGAACATTTTCCGGAGTGCCTCATTTCAATAAGGGGCGATTTGGGAGGGGCCAGCCGTTTCCCCCGATTTGTCCCTTTGTGATTTTTATTTGTGGGGATATTTGAAATCCCGTGTTTATGTCAACCGCCCGAGAAGCCTACCAGACTTGAAGGCCAACATCAGAGAAGAAATTGCCAAAATACCCGCTGATACGTGGTGAAGGTCATGGAAACACCCGGGATCGGTATATACAGTGTATGGACAATGGGGGGACGTCACCTATTGATATGCATTTAAAAACTATGTGAAACAAAAATTAAATTTGTACTAAAATCATGAAACAAAATTAAACCTATCTGATTTATACATCTTGTTTATTACCTTCTGAAAAAGGAAGTTATGTGGCCGCACCCTGTATATTAAATAGGAGGAATTTAAATAAACCAATTTTTTCAAAAACGAGCAAATAAACAATTAGTGATTTGTGCCAAAGTTTGTCGTCAAGGGAGCGGCCTCCCTCTGTATAATAAATAATGTATAATAAAAGATGCACCTATTCAACAATAAGGAAGAGGCATACAAACATGAAAGATTATAAAGTGCCTCTTTATAAGGCTTGATGACCTTAGTGTTGATGAGATCACAATTGACCATTATACTAGAATTATATAAACGGATGAGATAAAAGTTGGTCGACCAATAATCTCTGCGTGTTAAAAAGTTGACCTTCTCTTTGACATCTAGCGGATAATGATTCATTGGGGAGGGCTTCCTCGACGATCTGAAACTATCTGAGCATCTCAATGAATCCATAAATTAAGAATAATGGAGGCGCCATTCTTTTGCTCTTTTTTATATAAAATTATTTATTCTTTTTATAAAAAGAAACCGGAACTCTGGATAACAAAGGGCTCATTTAAAAAGGAAAACATATGCTGTTAAGGCTCTGATTCTCAACGATCTAACCTTAAGTTGCTTAAGATGTAAATTAAGCATTGCTTATGGTTTTGATGTGGGTGGATGGGAAGTTCTACTGTGATTTATACGAGGGGTAAATATAGAGAAAGGTGTATGGTTAAGGCAGACATCAAAAGCTAATAGTTATAAACGGTATTACAAATATAAAGTTGCGTAAGTATGAGGTAATCATTATAAAAACTGCAAGTAATTGAATGGTTTGCTTTACTTAAGAGCTTGAAAAACTATTTAAAAAAATATTCCATGTAATTCATAATGATGTATAAATAATTTATTAAAATAAAAAAATAAAAAAAAGGTTTTGTAGATTAAAAAATATATATGAATTTATTGATTGAAGGCTCTAAAACAAATAAAATTAAGATTTGTTAACTTGATTTATTGGTGGAAACTGATAACTCTACTGATTTGCTGAATAAGATGTCATTCATTCAAAACGTTACTGAAGCCAAGTACGGGGTGCAAGGAGTTTGAACCAATAGTTTGAACTTTTTGATGAATATATATATACAAAATATTTTTCGTTCTCCATCAATTTTGTATGGAAATTTGTGAAGATATATGGAGTAAACTAAGTATGAATGTTCACAATAATAAATCAATGATTCTTGAACCCTTAAAATACAACACTGTTTTTGCCCGAGCCCGTACTCACAGGTTTTCTTAGATTGTGCGTATCTCCATAATACTAGTTCACTCTTTGTAAGTTTAAAATGCTTTAAAAGAGAATAAAAAAATATTATAAAAAGTTTGATTATTAGATCTCCTATCAATAAAAGTATGCCTCGTTTGATTTGCCAACTTGGAAGGAATAATAAATTTTAGACTTATTGCAAGCTCATGTCTCCTTCTCTTCTATGTACCAAAAATAATATCATGAACCATGGAAGAACAGTAAGCTCTTTCATGTCAGCTCTAATGAACAGGTTTTACAACTTTTCTCATATATTATTTGAAAGTGTTAATTGTTTAATTCGTTCCCATATGGAAATAATAAAATACATTTGATATAAGCTTAATATGTTAAAAATAAAATATTTTCATAGTTTTTTCGTAATATGATGTTCTAAGCAAAAGGAACACGTATTGTTTATTTATATCTGCAATAATAAAATATAAATATCTCGCAATCTTACGGTTACTTTGTTTTTTAACTATTATTTTATGCTTATACAATACTAGACAGAGCAAAGTTAATTCTCGCCAACCAAACAAATTAATACCCACCAGTTACAATGCATTTGCAAAAAAGTCAATAATACTTTATTGGTACAATCATAATAAAAGAGGAAAGATATTGTACCAATATAAATGAAAGACATGAAAAAAAACACTTCTACCTGTCTACGATAACGCTACACTTGTTTAGGATATAAAACTTCCTAAGTACCAATATCCAATGTATTTTTAACACAACATAAAAAAAATAGTGAAATCTATAATAAGTTAATTATTGTAATACTATTTTCCCCTTTTTCCGTCAGAAACATTTATTTATAACCATTCAACAAGACAAATAACAAAAGCCTATGTAACAATAGGAAATAAGAGTTAAAAGAAAAAGTCGCAAACTTCAAATTGAATCTGAATTTAGGAAAACGTTACAATTATGGTAACATAAATAGAACACTAAAGTGCGGCAATTTAAACAAAAACTATTGTTATTTCCCCAAAACTCAAGACGTAAACACAAATTAAATATGGACGTATCAAAAAAATGTCTCAGCATTTAATTAATTAAGAGCGGCGATTGTCATCATCGATGCGTGTCCGCCTCTTAATATTGTATGGAGATATGATTTGCAGCTATGCAATTGACTATGAGGCAATCATGTGCGGCTGTTTGGAGTCGTGGCACAGGAAGTTTTTCTTTACGGAGCAGTTCTCGAACGCCGGGTAGGTACATATGCTCCACAGGATAGGAGCGGTAATTACATCTTCTTTGAGTAGCCACGATTGAACTTGTCGAAGGATTCATGGAACCTTCTTGTTTGAATAGCTGTGTAAATTATTTTCAATGAGGGTTCTAAATAAAGTTTCCTTAAAGTTTTATGAGCTATATATGAGGCACTTAGCTTTGTAGCAGGGACAGCTTCATTTTTGTGATGGAGAGTTCACTCTCCTCTCACTAGTCAACTCACATTTTTTTTCGTTCACGGGCTCCTTGACGGACCTGTCGGAAGGACTTAGACACACTGAGGAGGAAGAGTGAAGGAACGCAGCTTGAGACTTTGACGATCGAGATATTCGCATTCTTAGGCCAATCCTGTGGGATCTCTGCATTGTGCAATTCACAGAAGTGGATATTGAGAACTTCGTCGGAAGGCAAAATATTGTGCATCTCGAGGATTAGAGCAAGAGAGGATGGCAACAAAACACGATAACTTCGGAATATGGACATTTTCGCTTTACAATACAAACTTAACAAGAAATCAAGCGTAGCAGCTGTGACATCACAACAAAACAGTCAGCTGTCGCCCTGCAATTCCCTACTTCGATTCGCATTGCCTCACCTTATTTATAGTCTCCTTGGCTCAAGGAAGCGACTCTCGATGTTGAGGGCGCATCTTGAACTTTGTAGTCAATATTGACCAACTTCATAGAAGAAAAAAATACCCTTGCTTCAATTGAGTCATTTAATACTACCATACGTATTCTTATTCTAATAAATACAGCTTAATCTTATCATATTTCAGAAAAATATATATTTTTTATAATATAACATCAGATTCATTTGCGGTTAAGGACTTTATAATAAATGTTTAAATTCCAGCAGAAAGTTCACGACAAGTAATTGACATAAAATTAATCCAAAATGAAAAATTGTTAAAATATAACTTTTTTCCTCCTATTTTATTAGATAGGATTGTACCTGTATGGATATAAATGCGTAAAAATTTAGTTTATCGAACCCATGATTTAAATCAAGTGGATAAATATAGACCTTATCCTCCCTCTTGGGAGTCGAGCATTCGTCCTTAACAATGATATTCGAGCTCTCTTCCTCCTTTGAAATGTGTCACAAACCTGCTCTTACTTTGTTTCCTTGATATATGTATTCAAGCATTGATTCTACTCTATAATCATTTATAGAGGTATTTATTAATGGATGATTCCATCTCCCATGTGCATTGAAACGCTTTGAATTATTTGACAGTGGAAAAAGCACTCACATTTTCATCATCATCAGTGATCCTTGACAATAATATTTCAACACAAGCCATTTATATTATTATATGCCTCCTCTCCCTTTGCACCGGAGCTCCTCTCTATCTCTTTTTTAATTAACCCCCTCAAGATACCATTAATCATAGGAGGTATTAGCATGTTTATTTGATGCTCAGCTATTATTATTATTTTTGTGTATTTATTACCATAAGTGAATCATTTCTCAGACTTTACTTAAATAATACTCGATATATTCATTTATCAAAATCAAATTCGTGAAAAAAGTATACACAAAAAAAGGATTCTTTCTGAATTGAAATCAAATATCTGAATTGGGAAGGAAATATAAAGGGAGGATGTTCCATTTAATATTAAAAAATAATTCTAAATAAAGGGAAGCTGTACCCTCTGGCCTTATTGGTTTCAATTAGGGGGGCTCAAAATCATTGATTTGTTGCAGTTACTGACTATGGAGGATGTATGTCTATTTATTTTAATGCTCGTACGGGATGATTAAGGAAATATATCTTGTAATTCATTCCCCAATCTGGTTGCATTGGCAGTTCTTAATTCATTATTTTTGCATATAAGCCATAAAACCTGATGTGGAATAGATTTCATGGTCTTATTAAAAGGGTTCGTTGATTTTAATTCTAACTAGAGGCATATACACTCAGAGAGGGCAAACCTCCGCCGTCACGGGGTCCTTATGAGCCTTCCGAAGCCGATTTTTCACGACTGGGCGGTTAGAGGGACGGAGGAGGGTTTCCCTTGACGAAATTTCGAGAGGAAGACGCCCCCGGGACCTGATTTCACAGCACAGCGACATCTATTGGCAGAGTAGGCTAACTTGAAATATTTATTAGTATTAAGCTCATTTGCAGCTTATTTCTGCACTCAGAGATGCCAAATTTAATCATTTTTTCTTTTGGCATTTACAACAACTCCACAAAGTTTCATCTGAATCCGTTCCGTACTTTTTGATTATCCTGCGACAAACAAACCAAACAAACAAACCAACAAACAAACCAACGCCAGTGTGAAACAATGCCTCCTTCGGCGGAGGTAATGAATGTAACAAGTAAATTTGTTTAAATATGACAAGATTGACTTCCTAACTTTTTTATTTGCCATTTTGATTAAAACAGCAAACAAATGTCTATCTTATAAATAATTACTATTTTTCGAATATTTTTTTATTTTATAATTGTTTATGCAAAAATATGTAAAATATGTATTTTTTAATACTATTTATTCTTTCTTAAAGTAGTTATTAGAAATAAAAATATATAGGATAAATATTTGTACAAATTTTTGGAAACATTCAATCATACATGGACAGTAAATGTTCTCTAGAAGGAATGGAAAGGGAAGGTTAAAAGTACTTATAAACTAGAGGCAAATAGACACTCCGAGAGTGTGTATCTCCCGCCGATCCCCACAACATTCCCTTTCAAACATTCTCCCTTTCACACGCCCGATTTTCTATCTCTAATCATTGTTTCCTCTCTGTTAGCTCATTTTGCATATTAAAAAGCACTCAGAGACGGGAAGAGGAAGAAGTTTAAGCTACGTCACTGGTTAACATAGTCCTGATCTGAATATGAAACAATAATACGTCCATGAATATTTTTTTAGCGTTTTGTTTCTTTCCTACTCCCGAATAGAGACCCCTTTCATTTAGTATTTTGCAAATTTAGCATATTAAAAAAGCACTTAGAGATGCCAAAATTTAATCACTTGTTCCTTTTGGCATTTTCAACAACTCCACAAAGTTTCATTCGAATCCGTTCAATACTTTTTGTTATCCTTCTGACAAACAAACACCAAAACGCAGTGAAAAACAATACCTCCTTCGGCGGAGGTAAAAAATAAGAAGGCAAACAAGAATTGGGAAAATTTAAAATACATAAAGCAGAGTAAGTTTTATTATCAGGGACAAGTTCGAGGCAAAAGTTTTATTGTGTCGGTTAGCTGAGGTAAACGTGCTTCATAGCAAACCAGAAGGAGGTTTCCATCAAAAATATATGTAACTAGAGGCATATATCACACTCAGAGAGTGCAAACCTCCGCCGTCACGGGGTCCTTATGAACCTTTCGAGGCAGATTTTTCACGACTAGGGCGGCGTAGAGGGACGGGGGAGGCCCCTCGACGGAAATCCGAGAGGAAGACGCTCCCGGCACCCGATTTTACAGCATAGCGACATCTATTGGCAGAGTAGGCTAACTTGAAATAATTATAATATTTAGCTCGTTTTGCATCTTAATTCTGCACCAGAGATGCCAAATTTAATCACTTGTTACTTTTGGACATTTCAAACAACTCCACCAAGTTTCATTCGAAATCCGTTTCGTACTTTTGAGTTATCATGCTGACAAACAAACCAACAAACCCGCCAGTGAAAACAATACTCCTTCGGCGGAGGTAATTAAGAAGACATTAAATTGTCACTTTATGAAGTTGAAAATAGTTTGTAGTATAAATAAAGCATTATAAATTTTATAACAAATGTAAGAGGACAGATAAAAGTACATTTTAAATGAAGTTTTTACTGCAAATTGCGGATCAATGCTAAACAGAATTATGGTTTTTTTGTGAGATCTGAAAAGGGTATTATATTTATTAATTACCTAGCACAGTTAATTACAAAAAAATTGTATAAGCCGAAGATATAAACAACTTTATTTTCACAAAGTATGGTGTGTAGTAAAGGTCGACCGATTAATTAGCGCCGATGATATATTTTTTAATCTTCGGTATCAGTAATTTTTGTGGCGATAGTTGCATATAGTTTTATGTCGATTTATTTTTTTAAAGATTTATTAGTTAAAAATACTTTTGATAAAACTAAATCTATATTGTATTGCATTTAAAAAATATATTCGTTCTTAAAAATCAATTAAATAAGCTCTTTTTCATTTTCCGGGAGGGATCATGATGGTCAACAAGTCACTGCTCTTAAACACAGGTAGATAGTAAAACACGCAGTTAATTTTCCTTGCAAAAACTAAAACAGTTTTACAATATTATATTTATAGTTATTTTTTTAAGTTTATAAATATAAGAACTATCGGGCCGATTATTGGCTTTTTCTGAAAGAAAAATTATCAGCCTTCAAAAATCAACTATCGGTCTACCTTTATTGTGTAGGATTAAAATATGCAAGGTTTACCCTATCTTAAGACAAATATATTTGTTTACCGCTGTTAAATAGGTTACTTTCGAAAATAATTTATTTTCAATCCACCCTTTACACGCCAACGTTCCACTTTTGGGAACATACTTTTGAAGTCTTCTGCATCGCGTCATATTCAATAAAAACAAAATTGAATGAGTTTATTATAAATTAAGGCTTAGAAAACAAAATATTTTATGTGTAAATAAACGAAAAACTAATTTTAATACTAGTTTGAGTGCTTTGAAAAAACCGAGTTTATCAAGTTTTGAACTTATCTTTTGATAATAAGAAAAATAGGGTTAAAAACTGGTAGTATTACTATTTTATAACTATTTTGATAAGCAAATATACTAAAGATTTGCATTGAACAATTTTTTTAAATAATATTAATATTTTAGTAGACTAAAATCGACTTTTAAAATGATGTTCCCAAAAGGGAACGTTGGCGCCTATTGGTACTCATTTTCATGCTCTACGTGTTTGCGTATAATTCTTTGTTTCCCTTCAGTTTACGTACGTTAGTACATATAAGTACATAAAACTAAAAGACAAATGTGTATTATAATTATTTATAATGGATGACAGAGTTGAATAGTAAGTTATTAATATTTATAATTTTTTCGATTAATTTTATGATTCAAATGATTTAGAGAATCTATTAAAATATCCCCCATGACTTCCTCAGTTGTGCTATAGAGGAGATCGAAAACATCAAAAGTAAGGAAATCGAGATTGTGGTTCTAGGTTTTCCAACGAATAGTGAGCGGGATATACCTAGTGACGAAGAAAATGACGACGAATATCAGTATCAAGACTCCATTCTTGTTGAAGTAACTGAACATTGACAATTATATGGCAACTCCCAATTAAAAAATATGAAGTTTTGAAATCTTACCCTTGACATGGTAAAAGAAAATTGTTTCCAGTGTGGTGGATTTTACGAAAAACTTAGCGTGGATAATCCATGATCCTATATCGTGGATTACTAGGTGCAAAAAATTATATCAGGAACAAGTCAGTAAGATTTGGCTATAAAATTTGGATGATGTGTAGCTCCGATGGATATCCATAGAATTTCGATATTTAATCCGGAAAACAAAAAACCAGGAAGACAATTAGAGTGTATATTTCTGAAATGGGGGGTAAATATTTGCGACTAGTTATACATGCTCAAAAACGGTGGTGGAATCTTTTTATTCTTCCACTCAATTTGTCGGTTGTGGGAGTATTTAATGTTATTATTTGGCCAACCAAAACGATAAAATGAGCCATCGACAATTTAGGAGGGATATTGACTCTGATACAACGTCAAAGTAATCGAATGCCTCTTGGAGGAAGTACTTCTAAGTCCACTAGAGTTATAAGACTTGACAGAATAAATATTTTTTTTGTAATCATGTACTCAAGAAAGGTGTGTCTTATATCAGAAAAATACTATAATTCAATGTACAAAGTGTATTAAAAGATTGTACAAGGTATGTAGTCCTATTTATTACAACAATTAAAAGTTCCATTGTCGATGAAAAATGTTGAAAAATACATATATAAAGGAAATAAAGAACAATATTAAAATGTACAAAATTGTAGTACTAGAAGCGCCAACGTTCCCAAAATGGAACATACCAAAAACATGACTTAGAATTTAGTCAGCTAAATTTCGTTTGGGGTACATTCAAATAAGGTTAAAGGATGATTATATTTCAAATTTGAAGAAAATCGGATAACAATTCACGGAGCCGCGTTTAAAGGGTTAATACAATCAAATGTCAATGATATTGATTAAATAATTAATAGTCATAAATAAATATGATTTTCATTCTCTTGATTATTAGATCATGTGGTCCCATATTATTTGTTAAAAATGTTCCATATAAGTTACTGATATAGTACATATAATAAAGACAATTTTTATAAATTTATATGTCCTATCTTCGAGAGTAACCCTTTATATTGTAAGAAAATCGATTATATTTATGAATTTGTATCTACATATTACGAATAATTTAGTTACAAACTCTTGTATAAAACTTATATCAATGGATATGATAGTCATTTTAATATTATTAGTTTTAACAGATTTAAAAATATGCTTGTAATCATCTTGCGTTTAGTTTTTAACAATATAATTTAAAAATTAGAAAATTACTATATTTAATAAAAAAATATATTTATGGTCCTGAAATGTTGAACTTAATGTGAAGGAATTATAGATTTAATCATATGAGAGAGGAAACAACACAATTTAAAAAAGTCATACAGACACTCCACGGCATTTATTTGCTACATAAACTCTTTCGATTTGAATCATATATTGGAGATTGTATTGATGGCATCCCGATTGTTTTAAAGATATAAAAATACTTTTGCTTAACAATGCAGTGTTAAGCCTTCCGATTTATACATATATTTCAATTTCTTCATATATACATACAGCATTCGACAAATACATAAACATTTTAATTTATGGACCAAATGGTTATTTTTCATGCATACTACAAGAAAGTGTAGACTTAAGTGGTATTTTTGTCCTGGTTGTTATAAGGAACAAAAAAGTTTTTTTACAAATGCTCCGATTTGTTAAGGTACAAAAAAAACTTTTGTTTTTCTTTTATGTCAATTCACATTTTTATCATTGACATTTTAGATTATCGCTACAGAGTTGACATTTCCTTCACACAAAAAACGAAACCAAATAATATTTTTACTATACTCCTAACTTTTGCTTAGGACCTAAAAAGCAGAGAGAACCACGAAAAGGCATAAATTTAAATAATAAACAAGTCAGGCCATCAGGGACTTGAATTATCCACGTTTTCTGCGGTCACATAAAATTCTATTGTTTTTATAAACATATACATACATGCTTCCAAGCATTCCACGAAGTAACAACAAATATCAGCATTCCTCCGTCCTCATCACTTTAAGCCTTCTTTTTTGCTTGACCTTAAACATTAATTTTTACATGAATATATTTTATATGATGCATGTTTATGTATGTAATAAAATATGCTAGAGGGGTTTTGCATTTATATGAGGAGACTTGAAAAAAAACAACTTAAAAGACCCAAATGGAAAGAGAGGGCTTCAAAAAAGCGTTTATTTATTCGCTCAGTATAGTCAAAATTTTATATGTATAAGTAATTATTTGTGAAATTAATAATTTGTTTTAGGATATTCTGTATAAGATAAACTATGTAT
Organism: Caligus rogercresseyi; assembly: GCA_013387185.1. Taxonomy (NCBI): domain Eukaryota; kingdom Metazoa; phylum Arthropoda; class Copepoda; order Siphonostomatoida; family Caligidae; genus Caligus; species Caligus rogercresseyi. The sequence goes on along the minus strand of CP045897.1, from coordinate 18,039,692 downwards.
ACATAATATAATGTTAAAAAACCATTGTAAGGGAGTGCATACGATAGCCATGTGTGTTAAGGCGTGTTCAACTCTCAATGTTGGGGGTGTAGGTTCGAATCCCGAGAGAGGATGGTCATATTTGGTCTACCCCATTGATAAGAGTATCTTAGGTTCGATAGACTTATTATACGCTATGTATATCTTGTCGGATGCAATTCTGTCGAACCATATAGGCTCAAAAAAAATTGGTTAAAATTAAAACACTAAATGTAAAAGTTAGTCATCGATGTTTAAAAATTTAATATATAAGATCATAAAATAATTATTTCAATTGTTTTATAATAGATACATTCTATTAAAGAAGGAAAATATGATAATGAAAAAAATTGTATTTCTCGCAGAAAGGTGAAATTATAACTTTAGTTAAACTCTTTGCCACACTTATAAAGTGTTGGCAAAATGAAAAAACTGTTCGGAGTTGAGTATTTTAAACTAAGCCACCTATGTATTTTATTCATTAATTTAATTTGTGTTGTAAATATTTCAAATTTATTTAAAAAAAAATAATATGACAATCACAGCATATTGTTTGGAAAAATGAAACGTTACTTCCCGGTATGTAAATAAGTAAGAGTTCAAATCGGAGGTGAAAAGCCTAGAATTCTACGATAAAAAGGGTGGCGGCGGTTAAACTACTTATGTTTCAAAGCTTAATAAAGTTATGTGGACAAATAATAATACATATAAAATAATTAATATAACACATACCTATCATTAACAAGATGATAGTTTCTTTGAATGAATACGAATATTCCCATAAATCTTCGAATTGAATTTGCATTTTTTTCATATGCTATAATTAAATTCATATCTCAGCTATATTAAAATCAGTGACCCTTTTCAACAACAATATGGTTAAAGAAAAGGAGCTTTATTACTCAAAAGACGTGTCTTTTAAGGTATGAACGTCAACTCAGAGCAAATAATTTCATGTTCTAGAGTACAATATGTCTCTTCTCAACGACCTCAATAAATGGCACTAAAGAGTCCTTTTTCAATATTCCTACTATTCTGAATCGATTGAAGCAATTCCATCAATTAAGGAAACTATGGCAGTTCTAATGGCAATTTCACTACAATTAATCATAATATTTATTAATACAATAACTTCCTCCAAATTCTTATTTTATTTTCTTATCCGTCATGTCGATAAATCGATCTTCACTCTGACGATAAGCTGTAGAAAAGAAGAAATATGAATTGTCAACTGAAACAGTATGTTTATTATTGAACTTTTGATAACTATATAAATGCACCCTTGATTAATTTAGAAACTATAAAGTAAGTTAATAGAACAACTGTTATGTATCCAAAATATTCTGTATAATACTTTATATATAACTACTTATAACTCTTTCATTATAATTAATTTTCGAGTATGATAATAAATAAATATATACGAGGGGCGTTCCATTAATTCGTTCGCGGCTACTGTTACTCGGAAATGGCTTGAGATACGGGAGGTTTATTTTATCACTTTTCAATGTAGTCACCATTGCAAGCAATCACATCATTCCACCTCTTCACCCACTTATCTTTGAATGTCTCTGTGAAGCTCTCTTTGGGGATGGCTCTGAAGATGCGGGCGACGGAATTCTTCAAGTCCTCCACACACTCAAATGACGATCCTCCAAGCTCTTTTTGAGATGAGAGAAGAGCCAAAAGTCACAAAGGCGCAAGGTCTGGACTATAGGAGGGTGAGGAAATAGCACAACACCATTGCCCTTCAGGAAGTTGGTCGTGGTATTGGACGTATGCACACGAGCGTTGTCATGATGAAGGCAGAAATTCCATTTCTTCTTCAAGGGCCTCTTCCGTGCCAGCTTGTGGTTGCACTCCTTGACAGACTCAATGTAGGCGGCTGAGTTGATGGTGTTAGAGGTGTAGGTGGTGTAGACAACACCTTGGTTGTCAAAGAAGACAGTGGCCATGATCTTCTTGGCCGAGAGAACCACATTGGCTTTCTTTGGAGGCCTTGAGCCCTTTGGAAGCCACTGCTTTGACTGTTGCTTCATCTCTGGTGTGCTGTAATGCACCCATGTCTCGTCAACTGTGATGATTGAGTCCAAGAAGCTGGGGTCTTCATCAACAGCTTCAAGGAAGAGTTTGGCACAACGAACTCTCTCTGTCTTGTGTTTGTCTGACAAAATCCTTGGGACCCACCTTGCTGCAATCTTGCTGAGGCCAAGGTCTTGGTTCAGTATCCTGTGGACAGTCCCTTGGGAAAGACCAGTGGCTTCGTGGATCTCCCTCACAGTCACTCGGTTGTCATCGTCAAGAATGCTTTTGACTTCATTGATGTTTTCCTCAGTTCTTTGGAGTCTGGGCTTCCGATTCTGCTTTCTCTTGTCCAGCCCATTTCCGCCATCCCTCAGGTCTTTGAAGATCTTCTGAATGACTCTGCGGAGGCTTGGCTTGTTTCCGTCGATGGCTTTGAGAGAGTCAAAGGCTTCAGAGATGGAAAGGCCTGCATTGAAGGCGTCCACAATGACGTTTCTTGGAGCCGGCATTTTGAAACAAAATTTCAAGCAACTTTTTCGGCCGGTGATTGTTGACATGCTTTATCTTCCCCTCCCTCTCTCCCTTCATGTTGGCAAATAACAACCTTAAGAGATTAGATACTAACCTTCTTTCTCAGAGGTTTCATATTGGATAAAATAAATTTTCCGTATGTCAAGCCATTTGAGAGCGACAATGGCCGCGAACGAATTAATGGAACGCCCCTCGTATTTCTTAGACTGTGACAGAATAGCCCCTTTAGTGAAGTTGACTACAGATCGCATCAAGGACGTATTTGGAGAAAATCTCAGAGTCGACGAATGGCTCGTTCTTACTTCACCACAACGGAAACATCAGTTCCAGATGGAAGAAGCTGTCTGCAAGGTTATATTTAGTTTATACGCAGCACGCACAAAGAAACGGGGTTTCCTATGGGCCTGGACAAACTTTTGGACAGGATTTTTGATATCCAAGAGGGACTGGACAAGGGTTGGGGTGGAAAAGCGGTTCATAGCGATGGAAACCCTCCTTCTGGTTTGCTATGAAGCCACGGTTACCTCAGTGACCGACACAATAAACCTTCTGCCTCGAACTTGTCTCCTGATAATAAATTTACTCTGCTTTTATGTGTTTTTAAATTTCCCAAATTCTTGTTTGCCTTCTTATTTTTTTAAACAGTACTTTAACTTCCCCTTTCCATTCCCTCCCAGAGAAACATTTACTGTCCTGTATGATGAATGTTGCCAAAAATTGTACAAATATCTATCCTATATATTTTATATTCTAATGACTACTTAAGAAATGAAGAATAGTTATATAATATATATATATATATCATTTAAGGTGAAAATAAAATCGATAAACAAAGCATGAAAAGCTATTACATTTTTCTGCTGGTTAAACTCCTTCTTTTAGATATGACAAGACGACGTTTAACTTATAGGCTATAAATTTGAATGAAAGTCTTTGGTGTCACTTTCTGAGAAAAACATTATGTCTACTTTATACCCCAAAAAAAGACTAAGATGAAGCCCCACCATATTTATGAACCCTTCTTCCTCTTCTAATGTCATTGAGTCTCTTGTATGTAGGTATAAACCATATATTTAGATTGAATTCCCCCTGTTTTTAACCAAATATATACTCTAAGTAGATATACCCACCCCGGGAGTTAAAACCTTTTGTTTTATTCCATTTCTTTCTCTCTTAATTATATTAAAAAGAGGTTAAAGCACTATTATACATATGTTGGAAAGTACGGGCAAAAACAAAACAAAAACATGATATCTTTCTCTTTTATCAGGTAGATAGATATCAGATAGATAGATTCTTAAAAAGAGAATAACTGACTATTTTAATGGCCTTTGTGCTCAAGAGGGGTTATGGAGAAGTGATGTTAAGATGCAAAGGGCACTTAGGGAGCCGTCCTGCTGTTATTATTAGCTCGGTCCAGAAGGAAGCAAAGCAAATACCTTATATTTTTTTTTGTTTATATAAGAACAGTGCCTCAGATGGGAATAGCATTGGGCACTCTTTTATGTGCTAATGACTTAATGTAATTACAACTTTGAGGTTCAACCACGGGCCAGTGCACATGATATTTCCTCAGAACTTACTCAAAAAGGTATAACCCTACAACAAAAAATAATCTTATTTTATGTTATATAAAATGTATCTTTTAATATTAAAAAAATTCATTAACATTTTATTGGCTGTTACCGGATTAAGCTCTGGTGTGCTTGGGTTAATATAGGAGTTTTATTATTTATTTCGAAAAACAAGATATAACTAATAAAGAATAACACATAAATATATTTTTAAAAAATGACTTGTTTTAAAGTATAAATTGCTTCTATATGTGTAATTTTACACGTTTATTTATTAACGTTCTTTGCTTCATTTTTATGATTTCCTCTGTAGTTCCTGATTGGCTAAACTGTCTACGACAACGATAAATTATTTACTTTTTCAACATATATTTAGTCTCCTACTTAGTTGGGTATTACTTTTACCTTGATTTTCATGTAACGCAACAACCAAAAAAAAAGTTTTCTACGGATGATTAAAAGTATATTCATTATATCGCGCAAGACCGTAATTACCTTGGTAATTATAAGGGATGGATGTACAGCAATCTATCCCTTTTCCTCCTCGTTTCCTCCCTCCATTAGTGTTCATGAACAATACAAGCAAGTTATCCATCCTCATTGAGAAGCCTTGTTTGTCTGTGAGCCCCTTATTTATCGTTTGTATGTTTCTCTGTCCACGCACTCACGCTATTGTTTATTGAAGTTTGAATTGAGCCTCTGCTCATAGCTTTGTATCTCTAATTATGACTCTCTAATGCATTTTATATAACTTTATTTTTAAATATTAAGCCTTATATATATATTTAACTATTGTATATATACAGGCTGATTCACTTAAATTGAGACTCACATATTACAAGATACAATCTTTGTATAAAATTTTACACAAATATTTTTAAACAAAAATGATAGCACCTGTGTAATTTACAAAATGTATTTCATAAATTTTCACATATTCTCCTTTGGACTTCACTACAGCTTTGAACCTCCTCACGGTGGAGGCAACACAGGCAGGAATCTCTTCCTCAGACAAAGATTTTACGGTCCAGGCCACCCACAACAGTCAGAATGACCGGGTTTTCTAGAAAAAAGGAAGACATCCCCGTGCAGCTGAGGACTCTCTTCAGAAGGCAAAGCCACCCTCAGTCATGGTCTGGGCGGAAGTGACGTCGGACGGGAAGAAGGCCCCAATTATCTTTGTCGAGGAGGGCGTGAAGATCGACCAGGCAGTATACCCTGCATTTTCTTTCAGAGGAGGTCGTCCCATGGGTACAAAGAGAGTATCCTACGGCTCTTTTCCTGTTCCAACAAGATGAAGCTCCATCCCATACCAGCAAATTGGTTCAAAGCTTCTGCACTGATATCGCAGACTTTTGGTCCAAAGACTTGTGGCCTCCCTCCTCCCCATCTGAACCCAATGGACTTTGGAATATAGTCCATTCTGGAGACAAGGGTGTGTAGCAGTCCTGGCCATCGGTGGAGATTCTAAAGAAGAAAACTGATCCAGGCCTGGGCCTCTTTGTCTGAGGAAGAGATTCCTGCCTGTGTTGCCTCCACCGTGAGGAGGTTCAAAGCTGTAGTGAAGGCCAAAGAAGGATATGTGAAAATTTAATGAAATACATTTTGTAAATAACATATTGTGCTATCATTTTGTTAAAAATTATTTGTGTAAAATTAATATAAAGATTGTAGTTTGTAATATGTGAGTCTCAATTTAAGTGAATCACCCTGTATATATATATATATATATATATATATACAGGGTGTACAACCCAAAACGCTACATTAGGCCAAAATATCACTTAAATGCATTTTTAACATAGAAATAATTAAATAATTTTATTTTCAGATAAATAACTTTTAAAGTTCCATATCTTGGCTCATTTTTTTTCGATATGGCCGCCCTCGGCCTTGATCACAGCCTCCACACGACGCCTGAATATGCGGCAGCTTTTGACCACGAAGTTGGAGGACATGTTGGCCCAGGCCTCGAGGATGGAGGCCTTCAGAGCCTCGACACTTGGGTGGGGGGTGGCGCAGGCATGTCGCTCAAGTTCGCCCCAAACGGCATAATCCAGAGGATTGAGGTCGGGTGAGGAGGACGGCCAGACCTCCTTGGCCCAGAACTTTGGCATGTTGGTTTTTTGCCACTTTTGGGTCTTATTCGCCCCGTGGGGGGGGCGCTATCCTGTTGCCATACAACGTCCTGGCCGGGGTATGTGGCCTTTATCCAGGGTAGAACTACCCTCCTGAGGACCTTCAGGTACTCCTCCGTGTTGATCTTGAGGCCGCAGGGGAAAAAATGTGGAGGCATCTTCTGGCCGTCTGACCCCACGACCCCAAGCACCATGACGCCCGCGGGATGCTTTGTGGTCATCACAGGAGGGGCCTCTTCGTCCTTGGGCACCACAACCCGGTCATTCCGGCGGTTAAAGGCTTGGTCCACCGTGAACATCTTCTTGTCAGAGAAGATGATCACTGTGGACCCTTTTTTCAGCCTCCACAGGATCTTTTTGGACCTCTCAAGGCGGATGTTCTTCTGCCTGGCTGTCAATAAATGCCTCTTGGGCCGAGTCTTCGAGGCCAAACCCAGTTTTTTCATGGCTGCCATGACGGTATTGGGGTGGAGGCCCTTCATTTTCCCCATTTTCCTCACTCCTATCTTTGGATTCGCATCCCACGTGGTTTTGAGGTCGTTGAGGACGGCCTCGGTCAACTTTAAATTGGGGGGAGCTTCCCTGGTAACTCTTATGCTACCCCCCGCCGCCAGCCTCGTCTTCAGCCTCGTAATCATGGACATAGAGGCCCCCGTAAGCTCCTTGATTTTGGCGTGTGATACATGGGCGCGGAGTAGTAGCGACACTTTTTCTCTTCGGGCCTCAAAATCTTTAGTGACGCGCGTCATGTTGCTTTTTTTTCGCGGCAACAAAATGTAAACATTCGGAACTTTAATTTAAGCTATCAAGCAACCTCGTACGACGATTAGAAGTGTGTTAAAATTAAGTTTGAAATCATGTGGCGTTTTGGGTTGTACACCCTGTATATATATATATT
>CP045897.1:18018092-18032408 GCA_013387185.1 Caligus rogercresseyi | reverse complement strand
AAATTGTAGCTAATGATCTTATTATATTTTTGAAATTATTGATCCAATAATTATATTTTTCAATGCCCGGGATTTTTCCAACTTGACAATAGTCTGGATGAAAAAAAATCACAAGAATAATTTTAGTGAAGTCATCGTGTGTGATTTTTCATATTGTAATAATTCCTTAAGAATCGTCGTCATTGGTCTTCATTGCCATTTTTTTCCCGTTTTGCATTCATAAGGCTGTGTATTTAAACATCATACAAAGAAGAAATCTCACGAATAATTTCAGTGATGTCATCGCATGTGACATTTCATGTTAAAATCAGTTCCTTCACCATTGTGTCATTGGGTCTTCATTGCCATTTTTTTCCGTTTGTATTCCTTACGGCTGGGTATTTAAACCATTGCACAAAGAAAATTGCACGAATAATTTCAGCGAAATCATCGTATTGACTTTTTCATAATAAACCAGTTTCCTTAAAAGTTTTCATTGGGTATTATTGCCATTTTTTTTCCGTTTTATATTCTTACGGCTGAGTATTAAGCATCGTAAAAAGAAAAAATCACACGAATAATTCAGTGATGTCATCGCAGTGACTTTTGATTTTAAAATCAGTTCCTTAAAAAGTTGTCCTTGGGTCTCATTGCCATTTTTTAAGTTTTTTTGTTCCTTAAGACTGGGAATTTAAACATCGTAAATAGAAGTTATTTTTAAGTCCTTTCAATATATTATTTCTTATGAAAGTAGTTCCTAAAAAGTTGTCATTACACTTTTTTCCGTTTCTACTCCTTAAGGTTGGAATTGACATCACTCTCCATCTCTAGGCATAATAAAATTCATTAGCACATTTGTTATATAAAAAATGTTTGTTATTCCAACAAAACTATTAGGGGTGACATACAGGGACAAAAAGAAATTATTTTTAAGTAATCATGTAGAAAACGAATTTTCAAGGAATAATTCATAAACCAAGAACACGTCTTAGTACCTCAGTCTCATCCACAGAAATTTGTCTAAATCTAACTTGGAATTTAAAAAAATGGGTAAAAAACTTTTTGGCGAATAAATACATGTCGATGACGAATTTCTGGAGTTGACAACCCAACTAAAACACTCTCCTGAGCTCTCAAAACTATTCACTGTAAATTACGTCAGGATTCTAATAACCTTTCGGAAATACAGGAACACGAACAAACTAACAATCAAACGAACAGAATTCTTTTTTTTTATTAGTATATATATATATATATATAATATATTATATAATATATATTTAATATATAGATGATTAATAACCAATATCTCCACAGCAATAAATAATTATCGCTGATAAGGTAGAAATTGAAACTCCGTTCACATAGAGAATGCATTACTCAAAGTTGGTCAGCAGACAACAGCCATTTTTTGCAAAGTTCATCATTTAAGAAAGTGCTTCTATAATGCATGCCACCCTTATTTTATAATTTAGCTTAATTTTTAAAGGTCTTTATTTAAAATTGTAAAAGACGATACACAGTAACAAGGGCAGTAGAATTGTGTTTAAAATAATACATTTATAAACATTTAAAATTAGACTACCTACCTATAAACCGAGCTACAATAAGGACATATCAAATTGTTAAAAAGTCTCACATATTAAATACAAATAATGTTGACAATTTTAAATTATTATCATTACATTTCAACCAAAAAAGTAATAATGATTGAAAACTTTTGGTTGTAAAAGTAAAAATTTGTTTCACACTTTTTTCTTTAGATGGCTAAAATATGTAGGTATCATCCAACTGAAATTCCCCAAGTCCGATGGCGTATTATCATCATAAGACACCTTTGATCGATAATTTTGTAGGTTAACCTGTTTTTTACTGTCATGCTTGTTAGGACGTTGGACTTTTTCTGGCAAGCAGCAATGAAAAAAATATTTAATTTTTTTTTAAATAAAAGCAAAATATCAATTTTTTTGAAATCCCATACTTTTAAATCCCGTTTGTTTTGATGACAATAACAAAGATATGAGGTATAATATTATTTCTTAGCGCATACAATAAACAATTATTATTTCATTCATGTTATCTAAAGGCTTTGTCCTTATCAATGATTTTCCAACGTTATTTATGCTCCTCTACGCCCAACTTATTCTTATTATTAGTTATATATATGCACATTAGATTCCGGTTTTCCTCTGATTAAGATGAAGGCTACCCATTCACCCATTGAGCGTATTATTATGTACTATCTCATGAATCAATGACTCATTTTTAATTAGAGGCCTTTCAGAAAGGAAGCTGTCCTGTGGCCTTCCCTATATCTCTTCCATTTTTTCACTTACCCCAGGTTAGATAAATGCTTAATGAGGCACTAATGTGCTCTACTTTGTAAAAAAACAGCTAGTTGTGAGATTAAATAGATGAATTGAACGCATTGCAAGACCCTAAAATCAGGAACGACCGGGACACCTTTTTTTTCGCAGGGACTTAAATTTTTGAAGCCGGGCCGGGACTTAATAATCATTTTCGTTCCTTCGACATTCTGAAATGGTGACGCTTTTGGTTTTAGAAAAGAATTCTAAAAGTACCGTTTTTTTAGAAAGAATCTCCAAACAAAGTGACGACGTTTTTTTATTTTTAGAAAATATTTCCGAATAAAAGTGATGACGTTTTTCGTAGAACGAATCTCCAAAAAAGTGATGACGTTTTTTTAGAAAGAGTATTTCTAAAAATCCTTTCTAAAAAATTTTTATATGACAAACGAACAAAATATTAGGTCCCGGCCCGGTGTATAAAAAACGCGGGACGCTCAAAAAACAGCCGTGACCTGGGCCGGGTACCCGTCGTTTCCTGCTAAAACCCTTGAAACGGAATTTTAAGAAAAATTTTTTATTTATTTACCTCACTTTTAAATAAATTAAACATTTTTATACGTTTTTTAAGAACTGTGAAATAAATAATAATAATAGTAAAAGTAAAAGTGTATAACAATATATTTATTCAAGGCATTTTTGATATAAACAATAACTACAGGCATATTACACTCAGAGAGTGCAAACCTCCGCGTCGCGGGGTCCTTTAACCTTCCGAGACGGATTTTTCACGACTGGGGCGGCGTAGAGAGACGGGGAAGGTTTCCCCTCGACGGAAATTCCGAGAGGAAGACGCTCCCGGCACCCGATTTTACAGCACAGCGACTCAAGTGGCAGAATAGGCTACCTTGAAATATTTATTAGTATTTAGCTCTGTTGCATCTTAATTCTGCACTCAGAGATGCCAAAATTTAATCACTTGTTCCTTTGGCATTTCCAACAGCTCCACAAGTTTCATTTATATGTTCCGTAATTTTTGAGTTATCCTGCTGACAAGCAAACCAACCAATAAACAACCAACGCCAGTGAAAACAATACCTCCTTCGGCATTTTAATAGATTTTGGCAAAACATTTCAATCGTTTCGTTGCAAAATATATAACAAATTAGACTCAAATCTGCTCTACATAATACTAGAGCTAATTTTATGCTATAACAGATTGGCTCAATAGATAGGAAAGCTATAAACTCCTTTGGATTGCATTTTTAAACTTTTAAAATAAGTAAAATACAATCCAGACAAGTTTTTTGAACAAAATATATGTTTATCTAATGAAAGTTGAATAAAAACCCAATATTCGACTTTCAATAGTTAAACATATATTGTATACAAAATAAACTTGTCTGCATTGTATTAAAGATGATTTTAAAGTTTCAAAAATGCAGGGGTTCTATGGCTTGTGATGGATCGTGTCAATCTGGAAGATATTTAATGCAAAGGGCATTCAAAAGTGCAATATTTTGTTGTCACTCATTTTAGTTTAAATTGGTCTTGTATTCACTTTCATCATTTATACATTGTACAAGCTTTCAATGAAAAATATAAGTTCGATGTCCTTATTTTAACGCTATATTGCTTATTAATTTCCTCTCCGATATCATTCCTTAAAGTAACGAAAATCACGTTTTATTCCACAACAAAGTACTATAAATACTGTGTGTTTTTCAAAATGAATATATACAAAATATATGTTTCAGATAGTATGTTTTGAGAAGTCATCCGTATATTACATAATTGTAGATACAAGAAGAAGTGAGCGAGGAAAATACGGCCTAGGAAAATGACCAGGAAAAAATGACCAAGAAGAATTGGACCAAGGTAGAAAAGGAAAATAATGACTCATGGAAGAAATGGACCAAATACATACCTAATAGGCAATATAGGAATGTACCTAAGTATTGTTGAAATACTATTTCTCATATAAGTAGAGTAAATAAGGACATAAATAACTTCATTTTTTCAGTTTTAAAACTTCTTTTTTGTGGTCCATTTTTTCCTATCCATTTCTTCCTAGCCGTATTTTCCGGATCCATTTCTTCTCGACACCGTAATTTCAATGTGGTACTCAAATTCGGACATCCACACATACTATAGTTTTTATCAGTGCTTTAAAAGTTAAATGACACATTATAATCGTTCCGTCGATAGCTAAATGTTTAAAAATATGTTTATGGATTAAATCATCTTGGAGAACTTCTATATCATTCTTATATGTTGTTTAAATATTCTTAATAAAACTCTTATAATCAGTTTTGCAATGCTATTATACCTTCCGCCGAAGGAGGTATTGTTTTCACTGGCGTTGGGTTGTTGGTGGTTTGTTTGTCAGCAGGATAACTCAAAAAGTACGGAAAGGATTCGGATGAAACTTTGTGAAGTAGTTGAAAATGCCAAAGGAAAAGTGATTAAATTTGGCATCTCTGAGTGCAGAATTAAGATGCAAATGAGCTAAATACTAATAAATATTTCAAGTTAGCCTACTCTGCCAATAGATGTCGCTGTGCTGTGAAATCGGGTGCCGGGAGCGTCTCCTCTCGGAATTTCCGTCGAGGGGAACCCTCCCCCGTCCCTCTACGCCGCCCCAGTCGTGAAAAATCCGCCTCAGAAGGCTCATAAGGACCCCGTGACGGCGGAGGTTTGCACTCTCTGAGTGTATAATGCCTCTAATTTTTTCTAATTTCAATCCAAAAATACTTTATCATGCTGTATGCATCGAAGTATGCAGTTATAGTCGACATACCCGCATGCAACCTAAGAATCCAAATAAAACTTAATAACAATACATTTAACAAAAATAAGAAACTTTCCTGCAAGTTAGATTATTATGTTATTATAAAACTCGTAAAACAGTATTCTTCTTTCTCTCTACAAATCCAAAATTGCTTTGATTCAAATTCCAACAACGCCTATTAACATCCCACCTTGTATGCTTTTACACAATGAACTAATAAAATTACACCTTTATTCAATACCATAAGACCGTGGGTGTCAAAGAAATTATATAGAAATGTAATTGTTTATTGTGCTATAGGCCTCCAAACGTCATTCCGGGTTATACATATACATTCATATATGTACATATACATATTTATTCATTATTGTTCATTGTCAAGAGAGACACAATATGGAGAGAACCATGATTCATGATAAGTTTTTATACTTCATTCATTGAGAGTAGTTGTATAAAAACATTATACAGGGTGCGTGGACCAAATCTGCTCCATTTAAAGACAGAATTGCTTCATCCTCTTGATGTCAAATCCGTTTGTTGTTGATGTTAATTTCCCTTCCGGGTCATAGTCTTAAGTTATTGTTTTTAATTGTAGCGATAGCATCATTTTATGTGCACAAGAAAACCCATTATGTTCAATAAGAGATGTCGTTGCTATTCAGATTTGTTTAGTGATCCCATGAAATGAAGCAATGTTTATATCTCTGGCCTTCTATCCATGCCAATTAGAACGGCCAGAGGTCTCAAGGAGCAGCTGGAGGAGTCATCTGACCAAGTTTTCGGCCACTGTGATGTTTTTTGGGGTCGTGTCAAGTGAGGGTCATGTCAATCCGCCCTACATCTTCGAGACATGCCTGAAGGGTGAAGACGGGCATTAACTTGCAGGTCATGGAAGACATTATATGGATCAAGTAAGTTGTAAGCGAAAGGCCATGGATGTGGCAGCAGGACTCGGCTTGGGCTCAATGGCTGACAATCGATGGTGTTCATACCTTTCTCCTCTTGGCCTTCCTCATCACTGAATTTGAACCCGTTTGACTACTTTGTCTGATCCTACGTGGAGAATAAGGCAAACCGCTCTTTCATAAACATCAAGCAATCTTTCATCTAGGAGTAATTCATTGAGATAAAAGCAGCACATATCAAAAATGCCTGTTCTCAGTTTCGTAGTCGCATTAAGCTTTTTTTTGATCAGATGTTGATTAAAATGAATACATATCTCCTCTATAACCAATTAACGTTTTTTATTTTATCTATATATAAAATTTTTGTAGGTAGCTGTTGCTGTTTTTTAAAGAGGTAGATTTTATTCTGTTGAATACTTTAAACTTAAGTCAAGGAATATAAATCATCTTAATTTTTTCAAATGAATTAATACAAAAATACACAAACATTTACCATGCAACAGATTGTATAAACAGCTTTTTATAATATTTCTCTGAACAAAGTAACATTTTGACCTGCTTTTTATTAAAGGTTTTCACAATATAATTGCAACAGCAAGATAATCGATGAAAACCATAAATTAGCTTTCCAATTGATTAAAACATTTATTAACCTCTCTGATTTATACTAAGGAAATTTAAAACAACCAACTTAGATAAGCTTGTATGGTAGGGTTCTATATTTATATTTTTTTATGAAAGTTGTAATTACAAAAGAAAAATAATACATTTAATACTTTTTATTAAGCAATCCTTAAGGATAAACCCGTGGGACCTTTTAAAAGATGGTTGAATACTATATAAATATTAGTTTTCCTATTTTAATAAGGTACCCATGGACTCACGGCTCACTCAAAATCAAAATTCATTCTCTAAAACACCAATTTTATTTTCTAATGGGTCTCAATCAATAACAGTTATGAATCCTGTGAATGGAATTTCTTACATTGATATAATTACACATTAAATAAAGAACTCCTCGTATATAAAGTAAATTGAATAATCAATATTTTATTTTTCAAGAAGAAAACTCGCACCAAAGTTAATAGGCAAATATAACTACAGTAAACCCTCGATATAACGAAACTATATTGGGGGAGGGCAGGTCGTTATATCCGAAAGTTCGTTAAATCCGAAGTTCGTAAAAGGGGGGCTCTGGAGTGTAAGGTATATCCTGCAGAAGTGACGACGAACTGCCGTTGGACACATTTGGCAGATTAGTGGAGGAGGTCGAAGTCACAGAAACACTGCTGGTCTCAGGCTCTGTCCTAGACCTCTTCTCGGCTGGGGAGGGGCCAGCCTTGAGATCTTCGTCTGCGTCTTCCTCTGCTGCACCTCACGCATGAGTTCAAACCGTATGATCTGCAGCAGCTCATAATTCTTGACCATGCACAGAACACCATGATCCTCCTGAGCCAGCAGTGTGTCAGTTGCCTCTATCTGGGCCGAAATAGAGGGCCCAGGTGCTGCTGCCTCTGCCTCATCGTCGTCATCTTCGTCCGCAGTGTCTCTGGTGTGGTGAGCTCCTCCGCAATCTCCTCCTCTACAGCCAGCCATCACTACACTTAAAGTCGTGGGGCCGAGACGTGTAGCGAGTCTTCGGTAGCCTTAAATATAACGAACTTAGGTTCGTATATTCGGGGCTTGTTCGGTCATGGACAAAAAGGTTCGGTAGCCTCAGATATAACGAACTTAGGTTCGTTATAACTGAGGCTTGTTCGGTCATGAACACAAAAGGTTCGGTAGCCTCAGATATAACGAACTTAAGTTCGTTATATCTGAGGCTTGTTCGGCCAGCTCCAGGAAGTTCGGTATCCTCAGATATAACAAACTTAAGTTCGTTATATCTGAGGCTTGTTCGGCCAGCTCCAGGAGGTTCGTTGTATCCGAAGTTCGTTATACAGAGGGTCGTTATATCGAGGGCTTACTGTATGTAAAACAGTAAAAACAATTATAAATAATATAATTTATAAAATGATATTAAATAAAGAAGATCATCAGTAAATCAGCAATCTAACATGTTTAGGATAAAAGCACACCAAGAGTAACATTTAGCAAGAAATGTTTATTTTATCATATCTGATATATATGTATATATATATATATATATATCGGGTGGCGAACCAAATTTTCAGTTAAGTTCAATCAGTTCAATTTTTAAATTAAGGTAGCCGTTAGAATTATATATGTAAGTATTTGTGTGTTCGAAAATAAACTCCAATCGAAGTTAGCCTTAAAAATCTTTGTTGCATCAGCCCCCCTTAGGAGTGATATACTTTTTTCCTTCTTTCCAAAGAACAGATGTTCCATAAAGAGTATTTTCAACTGTTATTATTAAACCTTTGATGATGGCCTTTCTCCAATGAAGATAGACTTTTTATACACTGTTCTGATGTCTTCACTATGAAAGCATCAGAAATCATCAAGATACGTCTTCATCCTCATAATACGACTTCCCATACAACAATAACTCCATAGTCATTTTTGTTATTGTTATTATGATATTCCATAGTTAGTTTTCCTGTATTCTTTTTTATAGATGATGATGATGAGGTTTTTTTTTGCTGTAGTTTTGTTACTGCTATTGTCAGAATAAAGGGTACAAAAAATAAGTTGAATACAATAAGTGTACGTTGTATTATGAAACTGTCACTGAGGATTTCAAACTGATAGCATCAGTTTTGATAGGTAGATGGAATGTACATACACATACCTATAGATTTACAAGGCTTTAAAGGTATTATATGAGATTGAAGAGGAATCTATAGACAACTTTTAGGTCATGGTGTCATCATCAACACATTTGATCCTTCTATAGAATGTGATCCCCTCACCAAAAATGAGAGAGTAATGTATCAGTTATGATTTCCTCAATAGCAAAAACTTCGAAATTATGATGATTAACTCTTATAGGGTTTTTTATGTACCTGAAGATAAAGTGAAAAAAAATAATTATCTTCATATCTTTAGCTGATATATCACGGATAATAACGAAGAAAAATGTCCATCTGACCATTGTTTGAAGAAAAAATCTGTGTTTTTTTAATAAATTATGTTTCACATTGATATCAACTTTTGCAATGTTTTTTATTCCGTGATATTTTTCTTATTTTATATTTGCCACAGCAATATAGTACAATAGAATAAAACACAAAATAACAAATAAAATAAATAAATAAGAACTCTTTTCAACAACTGTGTAAAACCAACATAAATTAACATTATAGTTTCACCTTGCTGACGAAGATAGTCCTTCAATATTACCCTTATGATTTGTTTTTGTTTTATATTTTTTGTTTTTATATTGCGTATTATTTCTGTTTAATTGAGTTGGATCTTTTTAGGTAGATTAATTTAAACTATAATGTTTATTTATGTATTTTTTACGAGCGATTCTACTACTATTTACTAGTGTGAGACACGGTCTCAGACCGATTTTGATTTTCGGTCCGGTCTGAGTAATATTTTCTAGACCGATACAGACCGAAATTTCGGTCTAGACCGTCGTCTTAGACGTAGACCGAATTATATTCGGTCCAGACCGTATGTAATAATTAAATCGGTCCAGACCGTAACCGATATTATAAGCATTTACAATAGCATTACGACGTTTTGTTGATTTTCATTAGTACACGTTCCGTTTATTATTTTCAAATCAATGTACATGTGTGTATTATTTAACATATTTATGTCTTCGAAATAACAAGAACAGTACTAATTAGTAAATACTACTTAAATATGTTTTCCAAAGAAGAAGTGTAGTAGCATTGTAATTATAAACCTATAAAACAACAACCCATACTTACAATTCAACATATGTATGTATTTTCTACAGGCTTGTGAACGGAACGCAAAATGAACGGCGTTCAGCTGAACGCACGTTCAATGAAGGAACGCTGAACGGAATTTTTTTTTTAACGTTGAACAAAAAAAAAGAGTTTTGCGTTCAGTGTTCAATTTTTCCAAACATTTTTTGGAGATTTTTTCTAAAAAAACGTCATTCTTTTCTATAAAAAAACGTTTTTTTTTATTTCGGAAATTCTATTCTAGAAAAAGCGTCATCACTTTTTTGGAAATTATTTTTCTAAAAAACCGTCATCACTTTTTCTTTGAGATTATTTTCTAAAAAAAGCATCGTCACTTTTTTCAATATTGAACGCTGAACGCTAACGGAACGCTTATCGCAAAACATTGAACGGAACGCAATTTTTTTAACGCTGAATGGAACGCTGAACGCAAAAAAAAAGCTGAACGCTCACAATCCTGATTTTCTATAACTTTGTTAATCTTACCAAAGGAAGAAAACCTTCTTTTGTTGCAGGACAATAACCTCCGAATAAAAACCAAATTCCTCCGAATATAAATGTCTATGGAACCAAATGGCCGACATAGTATTTCCGTTTAGTCATCACAGATTCATCGATCTGAACGACAAAACCTTTAATTTTATTAGTATATTTGTCAAATGGCTCGAGCGAATATTCCTAAACTCGGAGTACCAGTTGTTAGTTCAGACACGTCAATCATGTTGTGCACCGTGCTCACGGGAGTTTTCAGTGCTCAGACCCATGCTAATCGTATGAGTACGGGAGAACGGTTCTCTTGATTACATGTGAATACTTAATTATATTATTTTTTTACACATACTTGACAATAAAAAAGCGGAACGTATACTTACGAAAACACAACAAAACCTCGTTTAGACCGAAATATAAAATTGGACCGAAACAGACCGAATATAAAATTGGACCGATACAGACCGATATATATCGGTCCAATGGGAGACCGGTCAATAGACCGATTTAGACCGATCTTAATATGTATTTTTTTACTTTAGACCGGTCTAGTACTTTCGGACCGAACTCAACACACTATTTACCTAGTATTCAATGAATACTAAAACAACAAGGAAAAGAAGGCTCGCAAGGAAAATACGATGAGGGATCTAAAAGGAAAAAGGAGAATACGCGTACTTCTCCCCTTTCCTTATTTATTTCATAACAAATTATGATTTTGAGAACGAAATATATATTTTTTACTATTTACAAATTTTATGGACATATATTAAATAAACATAGATACATTTAAGACATTCTGCAAAATTATAATAACATACATACATTTTGTTTATTCTCCTTTAAGTTTTTTCAATCTCTTAGAATTATTTGTCATATTTTGACTGCTTGTTTTCTTTTGTTTTTGTGAATTTGATCATTGATTTCCGAAACATAATTTTGGACATACAATTAAAAGCAGCGATTTGTGGAATAAATTTTTCAAAGGAATGGTCTTCTTCGCATTCTGCTAAAATAATTTCCAAAGCGTAAGTATCATTTTCCAAAAGTTTAATAAACGAAAGAACAAAAATATTTTTTGAAGAAGGGAAAGAAATCAACTCTTTGAAGATACTTTTTGAATTTTGAATTTCTGAAAAAATGCATAACAAAGGAACACGTTAAAAAAGAACATCAGAAGGACGAGTTAGCCCACCTCGATTAATTTGATCTAAAAGTTTACTTTCATCATCAATATTTTCTAAGGAGAATAATTTTACATCGAATTTTTTATTTAAAGCTGTCAATAAATTGTGGCAAGAATGACAGGCTATAGTTTTACATAAGGAATGCGCGATATAACCAGAACAAAAGTAAACTATAGATACGTCATTAATATATTTAAATGAATCTTTAAAAGTAAATGTTTTAAATTGGAAAATATATTTAAAGAAGAAGACTTAATCTTTTCATTTGTTGAATTTATATCCTCAGAAAAATGATATTCCAGATCTTTCAGTGAAATTTTGCCTAAACTTATGATATTCTTCATTCGAAGGCATTTTTCTGAATCCAAATATTGGCGCACGCTTATTCAATGTTCGTCCCACATCTTCTCTTATAGAGTCCAAACCGAGCTTCAATACAATCTGAATTGATGTGGCCAAGAAGAACGTAATTGACATCAGTTTCTTCGAGCAAATCTTCAGCCAATTCGCATAAGCCTTTTGAAGTTTGTTTAGCTGCTAAAAAAGTGTCACGAGTAAGACTTGAGGCTTTATCTCCCGCTGCCTCCCATTCATTCAGCCATGATGTAAAGTCTCGCAAATATTCTAATTGGGAGGAATTAGAAGTAATGGCTCTTTTCCAAGGGTTTCTTTTATGAAAGCCTATTTGCGGAGAACGGTATTAATTATCATCCACCACGTCCATATTACCTCCAAAAAAATTGCCGTAACCATCCAATCTTTTTTGTCTTCTTCACTCCCATAGTGACGTAAAGCGGCAATGGTAGACTCGTGAAATAGACTGTTCGTCAGCTTAACGTTCATTTTTCTAATGTACGGGGGTACAATACTCGTTCTGTGAGCTTATGAGCTATTTTTATGGTTGCCCTAATTCAAGATTGTATAGATTTACAATATGTGCCATATTTCCTTCTATTTTTTGGCCTCTGAAATTTGGACAGACAAAATGGCCATGAGACACCGAAGTTATTATAGAAGTTTTTATAATGTGAACAGAATCAACAATAAATACATTTTCCTATCCGGAGTCAGAGGATGATGAATAAAAGTATTGATGCTTCCATGGATAATTCTATGGAATATGTTTTCTGATTCACTTTGTGGGCGTCACAAATGGTGGCTCGAGCAATAAATCCAATTTTCGTTACAACTTTGATCACTTGATCAAAGATGATCTTTTAATTGTTCCAGAATTCAAAGTCGAAACAAGGCTGCATAACTATCAAGTCATGATAAACTGAATGAAGGCTCTTAATCAGACACAAAATAGGTCTTATTTAATTGATCATCATCCCCCCATAAAAATTCCCAGCAAAATATTCAACTCGTTTTGTACAATATGTTTCGTCAAAAATATATAATATTTTTATCCCTATTTTGACTTAGAGCCTTGAAGCGAGCCTTTAGGTAAGTTATTGTAGAGTCAGCCAATCCAGTTTCTAAATTCAAAGATGAAGAAAGTTCCGTAAGGCGACGTATTGTAGGTAATGTGAGAACTTCTTTACGTAGATCTCTATAAAGACTCGTTGAGAAACCTTTCCAGGACATAGATAAGGCGTACAAGGCAGGACTGTATCTCCGTTGTTGTGGACATTTAAACAACAAGGATAATTGTTCAATCAAAAAGTTTAATTTCTTCTCTTTTGCTTCGTCCAAATGGGGCAAGATATTTGTCAAATGATTTAAAGCTGTGTTTAATTCATTTTCCAAGCTAAATAGTTGATTGGTGGAAGAGTTTGATGTCAATGAATTTAAGAAGGCCAAAATATTAAGAAGGGTGTCACATTTTGTAATATGATTGTTCTTGGTGATATGTTCGAGATGATTAAAAGATAGATCTCTATCTTTCACCCTGAAAAATACAACATAGCAGGGAATAAAGTCATCGTAGTTGTATGAATCAGTATTAATAAGAAAATACTGAGGAATAGTCAAGTTTTGATATGTGAAAAACAATATATAAATAAAGAAGGTTAAGGAATGAAGTTTGGCTTACCGTATATGGATTGTCATTTCTTCATTAATCTTTAGACTGAAGTCTATTGACGGTCCTCCATGACTAAAGTTCATCTTGAAGAACACCAGCTCTTTATCTTTTTCATCATAATGTTCTTGAACGCCGCTCGGAAGGCAAGTCCTATCCATTTTAATTTGAAGCTCTTCGAGTGTTAAAATGAGTTGGCCTCTTCAAAAGCCTTAATCTTTTTTAAAATTCGCTCGTTTTCATTAAGGAGTCGTGAGGAGGAGGTTGAGGTGGAGGAACGCTTTGGAGGAGGCTTTTTTGAATAGTAGTGAGGAAGATTTGGAAAATTGGAAGGGACGGCATCTTTTTTTAATATCTTAAGACAAAGAGTTTTTCCAGATCTGTCTGAACGTGATGGATTAGAGTCAGTAGACTCTGGCTTATAATCGGAGGGCATGAAATGTACGTCACACAACGCAGAATGTCTTGAAGGTATCTAATTTTTTCGCGGAACAGCCTTTGTCCAGAGTTGGCGTAGGGACTCATCCTTGGGGAACATATGAAACCGTCTCTTTTTCCCCTCATTGCCCTTTGGTTTGTAGCCACTCTTGCAACCCGGAGCAACACAAACCTTCCCCATTGTCGTCTAGTTTGAAGATAAATAGGTAGTTCTAAAACGATTCCTCTACACACTTCCACTACTTCATTCACGCGGCAAATAAATAAATTAGTCGATCCCACTTTGTATTTGTGTTTTGAAAGGTTGCGCGACTTTACCATTCCTGATTGTTTTAGTATTCATTGGTCTAAGT
>CP045897.1:18014320-18017992 GCA_013387185.1 Caligus rogercresseyi | reverse complement strand
TCCTTCTACAGGGTTATCCCCACAGAACGAACACAACCCCAGCAAGTTCAGAAAAAAATAGTGGCTTTTTTCTAAACTTTATTACTATGCCTTGGACCCTACCAGACGAAAAAATTGCTTTTTTTTTCCTCAAATGAATAGTGTCAGAAACTGGACATGGAAGTAGGAAAAATCTCTCCTAGACCGAGAGGAGGCACGGCTCGCATTGGTCAGACCCGCTTGATGAAGAGTCTTTTAAAAGATAAACGTATGATATAATATGTCTCCAAGATGTAAGGACTCCCTTTGCTTCTTCGTGTTCTTTTCCTGTCTTTCTGCATTCCAAAAAACTATGAACTTCTTCACTGGTGACGGAACACATCGAGGAATAATTTCGTTCGTCTGTAAAAGGATGGAGCGTGCCGAGCTTGTGAAAGATTATAATAGTGATGGTGATGGCAAAAATTTTTATTCCAACCATACCCCGTCTTTTACATAGGGGGTTTTACCTCATAAACGCATACGGCCTAATAAGAGAAAACTTGCCTTTTTACCAAGCCATGATTAACTTGTGTAAAGGTAATATTTATCCGCATATATTATTGGGGATCGTAAACGTCGATTTGGATAACCCCAAGGCATCGTTACCCCAATCAAACAATATTATTAACTTATGGCAGAGATCAGTTTGGATGATGTTATCAAAAAATTAACCTGATGACAAAGTATCTTGGAGAGCTGGAAGGAATTTTTCTCGAATTGATTTGGTCCTCGGTCTTCGGTACTTCTTTCTTCCTTCAAAAATGTTTGCTATCGTCCTCATCCGGCGTCTGATCATAAATTAATAGATTTAGATTTCCAATATTTTAAGCCCAAGGTCGTTTTAAACTCCATCATGGTTATTTGATAACTCCGCATTTTTACATCAACTTCAAAACAAGCTTTTAAAATATTTTAATCCTTCCGCCGGTTATAACAACCTTCTCAATAGTTTTAACCATATTATTAAAACTTCATCTTTAAAATTCGTCAGGAAAAGAGGCGAAACGCAGCTAGGCTTCAGAAAGACCTGGAAGATGTCCTCAACAATGCTCCAATTTTTGCTCGTTCGATTACGTCGGACACAACCAATCTCTTTAGATTTGCTGAGATTAAGGAGTTTGAAATGGAAAGGAAAAAAGTGTTAGAGAATAGCCACACAACAAGACTAAAAGCTCTTTCTCAAATGGATCATCCACCCATTGTGGAAATTCGAAGAATTTTTGAAAATGGAAGGGAAATTAAAGACAAAAATGAAATTTTGGCTTGCTTTCACAGACGCTTTCAACGGATTCTCGGAGTCGAACGTAGGGAATTTTCCTCGTCCATTAAAAATAGCTCCATCTTTTTTTCCGAAGTTGTCATCTCCAACCATATAAAGAAGTTTTTCGAGATAATAAAGCATCGGGTCCGGATGGTATTAGCGGCAAATTGTTTTCGCACTGTGTAACAGAGGTTGTGCCGTACCTCCTCAAATTTGGTCAGTGTATGGAAATTCACGGGAGGTTACCCCAAGCTCTAACCAAAGGCCGAATAACTTTAATTCCTAAAAAAGGCAATCTCTTGGATCCGAACAGTTGGAGACCTATAACAGTATTAAATGAAAGTTATAGAATTCTTCGGGGATAATCTCTCAAAAAATCGAACCCATTTTGAATTCTAAACTTGGTTTAGTGCAAAAGGGGTTCCTAAAGGAAGGAAAATCTCAGACATCGCCCGGAATATACAGAGCGTATGCGAAATAGTCAATGCCAAGGGTTCCTATGGTGCCCTAATAGCAGTAGACTTTTCCAAGGCTTTCGATACGGTTCTGCATACTCACATCATGAAAGCAATAAAAAAGTTACTTCCTAAGGAGTTCTTTAATCCCATCAGAGCTTTATTGTTCAATGGTACCTCCTCCTTATCTGTAGGGGGTGTAGAGAGTGAGGCAATTACTTTGAAGAGGAGTGTCGTCAGGGTTTGCCCCACAGCACCTCTATTATTCGCTGCTGGACTAAAAGAACTCAGTGATAACATCATTAAAAAATATGGAGGCTTTGGTGTCAGTGTTGGCAATTCAAAACACATTATGGACATGTATGCGGATGACGGAACGCTTTCTTAGAAGGTAATTCGGAAAACAACTGATAAAGCGCATTCAAGTTGTTCTGAATTTCTTCAAAAAATTCGGTCAAAGATCCGGTTTACAAATAAACGTAAAAAAACTGTTGCTTTGCCGATTGGAAAGTGGTTTCCTGACAAGGATTGTAAGCTCCCTAGCGTAATAATAAAAGAAACCGTGGACGTATTAGGAATTACTTGGGGACGTTATGGTCCTACAAGTAATAACTGGTCTACCCTTAAAAACTTTGTAGACGGGAAAATTCCTCAATGGAGGAAATTCAATCTACAAAAAAGGATTGACCTGTACAATTACCGGGTGGTTCCTGCTGTTTTGTATAGATCTACAGCCGTTCGTGGATCGCAGAGAAGGCACTACAGGAGGAAAGCATCTGGCTAAATAATCTCTTTCATCGAATCTATTTACCGGCTCTTAAACGTCCGAAATCAGATTTGGGGGGAGGACTTGCCCTGTTGTCTAGGATAATTCCCAAATATAAGGAAAGTTTTAATTGACCTCTCTAAAAATCCAAATTTGGAATGGAGGAATCATATCGCTTCTAGCCCGGCCTATAATTGGATTATGTTAGGACAGACGCAACAAATGGATTCCTAGAAGATTTTTCCACCTCATTATGATTCAGAGAATAATATGGAGAGGAATACCAAGTTTTTATAATCCTCAACTATTGACATTATTCGTCAAAATAGAGAAAAAAAGTTCTTTTTTAAGAATCTAGACGACCCGAAAAATTTGGAAAGAATGGCCTTATCCTCCAATATCCTCACAATACATGATCTCACGAATGACTCTATCTTCAAGTCCGGAAAATTTGTTTTAAACTTCAAAGGGCGGCAGAAGAGCACATGGTCCCCGTTCCGTGGCATCTAAGAATGTGGTTTTCTCTCCAGATACGAAAGCGGAGGCGGAAAGAAATTGTCGACAAATACTTAAAAGAATTGGATTTGAAGATATCGTGGAGGAGTAGAATTCTGAGTCGATTTCCAAATTTAGCCATGGAAAACGCTTCTCTGCCCAGTTACAATATCCACGGGTTGTATTTACTTCAACGCTCCATGTAAAGACTGTGGCAAAATTTTAACTCAATTATTCATGCCTTTTCGCAATGTCCTGTTCTTAAAATCGTGAGGGACTTTATCAGCCTCAACATTCATCGAATCGACGACAAAATATTTCCCCCATTCTTCTTTTCGGTCTCACATCTAACCGCGATCTGCGTCGGAGAAAACAAGAGCAATAGAGTTTGCTCTATCAAGCTCCAGAAGTTATGTAGCGGAGCACCTTGCGTCGGGGAAAACTATCGAAACGGAGGAATTAAGATCCATTCAAATTTCCGCTGCTGCTCGTTACTCTGCGCTGGAGATCAAGATTCCAGGACGTGCTGATTCCCAGTGGAGGTTCGCGGGAGACTTGGTTCGCTACTTTCCCTCATTCTCGGACACAAAACAATGAATGATTTAAAAAACTCTTACGAACTTATAGAGGTTTATCAAAAGACATTTTGTTAATTAATTACCATTTTTATTTTT
>CP045897.1:18004320-18009320 GCA_013387185.1 Caligus rogercresseyi | reverse complement strand
TATATCACTTCAGAGACGTTACACTCGTACTTGTATACAAAGTATCAATTGAGGTTTTCCATGATAATGTCGTCTCCATTTTGATTGTTTAAACATAAAAAGCATTATGAAATAAGTATATATATGTTTTGAAAGACGAAAACAACTGTTGGGTAAGTTTTATTTTACAATTCATTTTTATTAAACTTTATTGAATAATATAACGAATATCGACAAAAATGTTCATTCAGAAAAAATATGAAGCAAATTTATTAATACATGAACAAATTATCGAAGAAACTTTGTGATTGCTTTAAATGTTATCTTTTGTTTAAATGAGTATCTTTTTTATGGTGGTATGTGTGATATTTAGAGGCATTATTAATATAATATTGTTGCAAATAAACCTTTTTTATGAAGTTATTTCTTTGAAGTATTAGAGAAATGTTGAAAATATTTCACATGTTTGTGATACAAAAAAACTAGTTTTTACAAGCATAATGAAATTTAAATTTGAGTCAAATAGAAGTACCATTAAGTTTATATTATTCTTATGATCAGATAATATTGATACCTATAGAAAATGACGGCATCGTATAGTCGATACTACCAGATCTAGAAAAAATTAAAGTGCAGATCAATAAATTTATTTTTAGGTATTCTTAAGCTATACAGTTCTAACCTCGATAACATTAAATAAAAACAATGATTACAAATCAAATCATTTCATATTAAAGGTTTGAAAGAGGTTAAAATTGTGCAATAAAGGTTTTATTCACTAAAGTACAACGGCAATTTTTTGTAAAATAATTCAAATGTTCTTTCAATTTATACACCATTTATTAGTTTTATAATTAATATAATTGTTTGCACAGTCTCCAGCTACATGAACTTGTCTTTTTAAGTAAACTTGGCCGGAGTGAATGTTTTATGACTTTGCCATAATATCATGATAATTATCATTTAGAATATTCAAAGTCAGTAATCAATTGATTGAAAACTGTTACTAATACCAAAAAAAGGACTCCATTAAATTATATCAATTTTTAATGAAAATAATGGTGACTAACATTTTACCTTATTTTCTAGATCCCCTTTTTCGTCAGTATATAGGTATAAAATCATAATACATTGACATTAAAATATTGAAACCACCAATACTATATGTAATTTGTTTCGTCACAACTCAATTTTTATTCTTCTCATACCCTTGAATGCCTATTGCAGTGAACGCTTCTCATAATTGTACTTAATACAGTTTTTAAGTGTCTATTTAATAGGATTAATGTTTACGAGTAAATAAGTAGCACTTAAAATCTTGTAGAAAATAAGACGGAAAAAGTCATAAAAACTTAATAAAACATAACTTAAATAGCCTATATAAATTCACCTCAATTTATTCTTCATTTACTGTAGTTTTGCAAAAAAAATACTTTTTATATTATTTTATTATTAACTAAATAATGATTATATCATGAAAAAATATTCATTAAAAACTTTTATAGGTTTTTAAGCGTATATTAAGTATTACAGGCATATTTATTTTGTGATTAGGGCTCTCGTCTTACTATAAAGAACATTTTATTTAAAATATTAGTAAGTGCACATTGTAAAAAAAACACTTTCTTAGGCATAATGTTTTCAACATTGTAAACAAACGAATAATGTAATATTATGGAAAAAATTCATTTGATTAAAATAAAGTATTTTTGATTGCAATAGCATAAGCGTTAAGGCGTGTTCAGCTCTCAATGCTGGGGGCGCAGGTTCGAATCCCGAGAGGGGATGGTCATTTTTGGTCTACCTCATTTATAAGATCCTAGGTTCGATAGACTAATTTAATGCTATATGCTTTATTTATATCCTGTCGTGCAATTCTATAGAAACGCAAAAAAGACGTTACTCACAAACAAAGTATTTATTACCACTTAATCTTATATACGTATTGTATATCTATGTGTTCAAAAACATTGATCAAAGCCGCAGTAAGCTAAATAAAAGAGATCGATAGACAAATTTTAATGCTAAAATGCTTATTTATATCCTGTCAGATGCAATTCTATCGAACCGTATAGGCCAAAAAAATAAATAAATGTGTTTATTTAATGTTAGAACCCAACAAAATATTTTATTTACATTTTAAAATCCTTGACATTCATTGACACCCATTTATATAATTCAAATAAGTAATAAAACTTAAAACTATAATTAAGTTTGACAAGTTTTTATATATATTTTAGATTGAACCATTTTAAAACTTTAATAAAATGATGCACAATCTACAGGTAAATGTATTTAAAGTATAACTTCATGCATTACTTCAAGTTATCATCATCTGCAAAGCATTTTTTTCACTCATAAGGAGGGTATTTAAAATATGACACCTCATTATCGGTGCGGAGATGATTTTTCAGAAATGCTAATTTTTATGGTTGGAAAAAGGAATATATTACCATAAATTAAGCGTGCAACCAAATTAGCTCGGAAATTATCATGATGAGGTTACAAAGAAGGTTATAGTTTATTTATGAATAATTAGCTAATTGGTGTGTATATATTTTTTATGTTACTATGATGGAACTAGGGAGGTATTTATTTCAGACACATTTTACATTGGGAAAGTAAAATTGAAGTAGCAAATCTTAAGTCATTTTTATTTATTTATCTATTTGGGTTATAAGAGAGCTGAGCCCTGAAATGATTTCTGAAAAAATTAAAAACGCACAAGTGCTCATCTATATTAATGCAAAAAATTAAAATTCCTAGACTGAGTAATATTTTTTAACAGAAAATTGATCTGTTAGTAATTCGTTGAAAAGGGTATACAATAACCATTATTAATCTAATGACTATATATAACCGTAACAAGGTTCCCATCACAAATAAAATGATACATTAACTTTATTTTCAATAGTTATTACCTTTTTACTTTAATTTAAACATAGAGATTATTTAAAATGATTCCACGATTCCGTCACTAAAAATCCAACCAATCAAAACAACAATTTCAACTATCTTACACACTGCAGACGATAATTTGGAATTCTTCATAAAATTACTGATCCCTCTGAACTAACTAATATTTTTGTACTTCTAAAACAAAAGAACTCTAATTTCTAGCATATTTGACATGATAAGTAGACACAGTGGCCTCAATAGCCATCTTATAAAAATACAATGACGAAACCAAAAAAACATCTTTAATTATTCAACCTCATGAGAGAACAAGAGGGGTCTCAATGGACAGATAGAGGGAAGTAAGATACCCTTGTAATTACCCTCCGCCGAAGGAGGTATTGTTTTCACTGGCGTTGGTTTGTTGGTTGGTTGGTTTGTTTGTCAGCAGGATAACTCATAAAGTACAGAAAGGATTCGGATGAAACTTTGTAGAGTTGTTGGAAATCCCAAAAGGAACAATGATTAAATTTACCCATCTCTGAGTGCAGAATTAAGATGAAAAAGAGCTAAATACTAATAATATTTCAAGTTAGCCAACTCTGCCAATAGATGTCGCTGTGCTGTAATCGGGTGCCGGGAGCGTCTTCCCTCGGAATTTTCGTCGAGGGGAAACCCTCCCCGTCCCTCTACGCCGCCCCAGTCGTGAAAAATCCGCCTCGGAAGGCTCATAAGGACCCCGTGACGGCGGAGGTTTGCACCCTCTGAGTGTATATATGCCTCTATTTTTATATGTTTTGAGTGTTAATTTTGGTAGAATAAAAATCAATATGAAAGGTACACTATCGTATGATAACGAAATTAAGTTTCAGAGCAAAAAAAACCAGCAAGCAATATTATATCCATAAGAACATATTTATATATATATATATATATATATGTATGTGTATTACTTATATAAAAAAAATCTTTATCATGGCTCTTTCATTGAAAGGGAAGATATGAATTCATTTTGTTATTATTATTTTGTTGCTAGATTAATGTTGAATGAACTCACTTCCATCCATGGAAATATATGGGGAAGGGTTTGCTGTGTGTGCAGTATCGCCCCTGCCAAACTCGCATCCATCATTTACTGAAAGGAATCAACATTTGAATGGGGTACCAACATAAACCGCATATATATATATATAGATATATTATTGTGATTCTATTCCAGTTTTTTCAGATTTTATAGTCGGTCCCCCTAGGATCTTTACTTTAATGACCTTAATTTTAACGCTATTTTCAAACAAATGTAGGTATGATTACAAGGATTCCAAATCAGTTTTTATTTTAATGTAATCCAAAATTCAACGAGAAATTTAGGTTTTGAAATAGTCATTTTATAGAAATACCCCAAAAATGAACATTTTGAACTTTATTATTTCGTTTGATTGAAATCCTTGCAATATTGCGTCTTGTAAAAGGAAATCATTTTAGATAAACGGATTTTGATGGACATCCATCCTTCCCATTATGATTTTAGTATGTCACTTTTTGGTTGTCATATAATTAGGGGGACAGTAGCATTGAATTTAAAATAAAAATTTCTTATATTAGAAAAACTATATTTTTGTCATTTGCTGGGACAGAAAATGAAGGCTCTAAGAGCCAAACCATCATTTTTTTCCTATTTTATATAGAGTTTCATGTTTATCGTTTATATATATACATTCAAGCTGAAGAAATACCTTACTGTTGAGGAAAAAAAACATATTTTTGTAACAGATTTCATCGATGAATTCTAGTAATGATAGTGTATTGTATATAATTAAATATTTTTCTTTACATCAAGTATAATGTTCTATATCCATCATGTATTGAATTTTAGCGATATTTATTTAATATTATAAACATATTAGATGAATGATTATTTTTTTTGTATAAAAGGCAGTCTTAAACTATACACATTGAGTAAAAATATAATAATAATTATGTATTAAAATACATTTAAGCGAACTTAAAAATATATAACATTATCAGTTTTTCATTTCTCATTCTATAAGTTCGCTAAAAAGGATATGTCTCATTGATCCAGAAGGATGGCGTTTATAAACTAGATTTATCCAAGACTTCAAAAGCAA
>CP045897.1:17976939-18004220 GCA_013387185.1 Caligus rogercresseyi | reverse complement strand
TTGTGGGTCGCACAGGCCCCCCTCCAACTTCCACTACAGGTAGTAGTCACAAGGGTTGAGATCTGGGGAGTGGAGGGCCAGGTCTGAGGATCCCAGAAGTGAGGCACGTTTTCTTGAGCCATGCCTGCACAGTCTTGGCCTTGTGGGGGGGGGCAGAGTCCTGCTGAAAGGTGTACTTCCTCCCAGAGGCCACAGTGTCATCCAAGGCTTGACCACGTACTGAGGACCTCCAAGTACACCTCCTGGTTGACCTTTTGCTGGGCTCAAAGAAGTGTGGCGGCATGACGTGGCCCTCACTGCTGATGACACCCAGGACCATCACTGCAGCCGGGTTCTTTGTCCTGAAGACCATGGGGACCTCAGAAGCCTCCCTACAGATCCACCTGTCATTCTGCCTGTTCCTCTTTTTTGTCCAAAGTGAAAATCTTCTCATCACAGAAGAACCTCAGGTGCCCACCAGTGTTCTTCAGAGAGCTCAGAATTTTCCTGCACCTGGCCTCCCTGGTGGCCTTCATCTTGTCTGTCAGCAGGTGCCTGACCTTCATGACGTAGCTCTTATATCCCAGGTCATGTTTTATGGCCCTGAATATGGTGCTGCGATGCACAGAGCGGTCCTTGCCAGGGCAGACATGGACTGGGTTGGGAAGGCATTGATGGACTTCCTCAGGCCAGCCAAGAACCTGGGTTCCTCTTCCTGTCACTTCTGGGGCTGTGTTTGGACCTGCTGGACATCCCCGTGGCCTTGTACCTGTTGATGATGGTATAAACAGTGCTAGAGGGGTACTTCAGGAGGCTGATAATCTCCTGGGCCGAGCGGCCTGCGCGGTGCAGCTCAATAACGGCAGACCTCTTCTCCTGCTCCATCGTGATGGCAAACAATTGTTTTTGTTTTCGATCTTAAATTTCACAACAAGTATTCACACAACCTCTCACAGCTAATTTCACCCATGCAGATCTCCTCCTTATTAATCTGGATGGCTGTGAACTTATTCCAAATTACCTGCACAGCCTGTATATTATAGCGTCTAGTTTATAATATGTTTTTTATTCAGCAGTCCATAAAAGAATAAGCAGCAAATAAGTAAGGTATATAAAATGATGTTAATGTGTAAAAATCATAATTAAACATTTTAATATAAAATATTTTTTTATTAATTTTCGTTAATTTCTACATGAAACTTTAATTTTATAACAGAGTTTAATTATGCATCTTTACACAACGACTTTTATATGCATGTCTTATACAAATGTGTATTAAAATATTATCATGCATTCAAAAGAAAATGATAGGAGAATTGTTGTATCTTAATTTGCTAATTTTTAAAATGGTTAAACATAAGCTTCAAACCATGTAAAGGCATTTTAATCCTTTGAATAAGAGAAGCAGTCTGTGAGATTAAAAAGTATTATCTTATTTTTCTTTTTAAATAGTATTTTTTAAAATATATTCTTTTTGCCTTTATCACTGCATACAATCAAAGTTCTTAAATTAAATTATTTAGAACCAAAAAAGTTGCAAGCTTTTTATCAGAAAATTTTATCCAATAATCATAAAGACATGGGAGGGCTTTCTATGAGTAGATACATAATCGTCTTTTTGCTTAAGATAATACTAGGAACTAAATTGGAGTATGAGTACAATATTTATCTTATATAATTAACACCATATGAGAAAACGTAAATTTAACCTTACAATGAAATAAAAAAAAACATTAAAAATATGTATGTTTCACAGTTATTGTAAAATAACTAGAGGCTATATACACTCAGAGATTGCAAACCTCCGCCGTCAAGGGGTCCTTATGAGCCTTCCGAGGCGGATTTTTCACGACTGGGGCGGCGTAGAGGGAGGGGGAGGGCCCTCGCGTAAATTCCGAGAGAGACGCTCCCGGCACCCGATTTCCACAGCACGCAGACCAATCTATTGGCAGAGTAGGCTAACTGAAATATTATTAGTATTTAGATCGTTTTGCATCTTAATTCTGCACTCAGAGATGCCAAAATTTAATCACTTGTTACTTTTGGCATTTCTAACAAAAACACAAAGTTTCATCCAAATCCGTACCGTTCCTTTTTGATTTTATCCTGCTGACAAACAAAAAAAAAACAAACCAACGCCAGTGAAAACAATAACTCCTTCGGCGGAGGTAATTAACTTCATTTATTTATTTATATAAGAGTTAATTTATTTTCAGACTTTAGTTTAACCATTAATCATAAATACTTTTGTATTCCTATTTTTTCACAAATTGAATTCGACTTTTTAAATGAAAAGTTTATATCACAAAAAGATCACAAATACAAAAATACATTACTTTTCAAAATAACTTTTTAATTTTTTCTTTTATGTATAACTGCTTAGAAAAACTATAAATCAAGAAATCGTGAGTTTTTCACGTATGATTGATTCATTGATAAAACGTGATATGAGGTGCAGGGTCCAAGCTAAACCGTACCAAACTTATTAGATTTCAAGACTTGATTGACTAGTTAAAAAACTGTTGGTTATTAAATGATTATCCTTAGTGTTAATTGCATGGCATATACAGTCAGAGATAACTGCTTGGAAGGCGACTAACTTTTAGAATATATATATATATATATATATATATAATATATATATAACGCCAAAAGGTTTTATATATTTGAAGGGAAAGATACAAACTCACCGCGGTCACTTTAGCACCAGCCGATTAAGAGGTATTGGGGGAATTTAGTTCTCCGATGGCCATTGTGCCCTGTCAATCTCAATAACAAGGTATTGGGAGTCCAAATCCTCCAATTATGAGGCATTGAGTCCCACCAATTATATATATAACGTATTGAGATTCAAATTTCATGCCAATGGGTTTTCCGGTCCCGCCACTTACAATAATGGGTATTAGGACTTTAAATTTATCACCTTGTTGCTCTAATCCCTACAGCCGTCATATTGAGGTATTGGAGTTTCATTTTTTTGCGAATGAGCAACTAAGTACCACCAGTCTTAATGATGAGATTTCAAAAGTACCTTTTATTAGTCATCAGGTTCCATAATTACAATAATGCTTTCAATCTCATAAGCATTCATTTGATTCCTGTCCAATTATTGTACTAATATGCTAATTTTTATTGTAGGAATTCAAGAAACAACAAGGGGAACAAAAATCTAACAATTGAAATCGATATTTAAATTATATTTAGTACATTGGATTCCCTGTATTCATGAAAGCCTTGTTGTAAAACGTTCGAGTGTTAACTAATCAGATTTCCATTTTTCTAAGTATTCCCATCATATGGATATCATATTTATCCTTTGCTTTGCTTTTCTAATCGAAACTGAATACAAATAAATCAGATAAATTATTATATTTTTATTCATGAAAAATATATTTTTGTCAGAAACCAAATAGAAAGGTGCCATTAATTAAGACAGTTGTTTGGCTAAGTGAAAAAAATATGATATATTTTGTCGTAAGTATTGTACACACCGCCGTTAAAAGAGAAATCACTTTGCAGCTCATAGTTTAGAGAAGCATTAGTTCTGACTTTTTAGTCCGAAAATATACCAACAGGCGCCAATGGAGAAGGGCAAAAGATCCCTTTAAAAATGAGAAACCAATAATACTTTGCTCATAGACCTCAGTAATAACTGTATTCACAATAGACTTAATTAAAATGAAAAGATTCATGTTCGTGTCAGGCCGAACCTAGGGCTAATTGGCGGTGATTTGTAATACTAAAATACCATAATTGTGTCGGTCGAACCCGAGAGCACTTTGGCAGAATTGTTTATATCTTAAATACAATAAATGTGTCAGGTAGACCCCGAGGGACAATGCTGGTGATGTTTAACCTCAAAACGCCATAATCGTATCCAGCCGAATCCGAGGGCCGTTGGCAGGGGATTTGTAACCCTTATATACCATAGTTGGTTTTTTTTATCCCAATGGGAGACATACATTTATTCAATCAGACAATAAATTCATAATAGTCAACAAAAAAATAACTACATATTATTCAAAGACTAAAAGGAGAAGGACATGTAAATTGTAAATAAGTTTTAAAAAACATATGATTTATAAAAATTATACGGTAAATTAATCTTTAAAAATGTTTTCAGAGGTATGATATTTTTTTAACCACCTTTGCTATCCTTGTGGAAAATTTGTGGTTTTTGAACCTGGCCCTCGCCAGAATAGATTGGAATTTAGCAATGACTTTCGATGCATTCTCAGTTTAGGGTCCTTAGTTAGAAAACCATACAGGATCTCGTTTGGGCTCAGATCCCTGCCTGTTTTATCCTTTAGACCATCTTTTAGGATTTTCATAATATGGACGAGATCCGTGCAATCTCGGAACTGATGAGCAACAGTTTTGCTGTTTTTACACGAAGAACATATCGCCCCCTCATTTTGAAGTAGACCACTCGTAAAATATACCCCAGAGGATTCTATACTTCAAATACTGTTCCCTCGGAGTTAATATGGGGTCCCATATCCCTGAGATTATGTCTTTGAAATATGATGTTTTCTTTGTTTGGGGGTTTACTGTGTCCAATATTTTTTTTTCTCTCGAGTTGGGAAGTGATAAGCAGGGCTGTAGGAATCTGGTAAATAAACTTTCTGGGCATAAACAACCTTTAAAACGCATATAAGATTTGGCCTTTTTTTGCATATTTATCGCATACTTTGAACTAATTTTGAGTATATATATATATATATATATATATATATATATCTATATATATATATATCAGGAAACGACCGGGTACCAGCCCGGTCCGGGTCCCGGCTGTTTTTTGAACGGCCCAGGCGATCATTTCAATGGGATTGGATACTTCATAGAATCTCTCAATGACGACAGCTTTGCAATCGTCAAAGCCAAGAAACTGTTCAAGGACCCAAAACTACCGGGTCAGCTGGCATTCATCAAGGGCAACTTTACTCAACTGGTACGTGCCATTTCAAGCCTGCAAAAGTGCCTTCCACTGACGGAGAGCATTGGAAACCTTGAGATGGTGCAGATGCAGCTGACTGTTGAGCCCTTTGCCAGCAAGTTGAACAGTGTCCTTGAGAAAAATCCGGACTTCGAAAAAATTAAATTCTACTCCAGAATCGAAGAGAGAGACATTGGAACTCAAAGATAATCCCAAATTGCCGTTCCTCTTCTCGTGCGCTCCAATTACCTCTGTGGACTGCGAAAGGGTCTTCTCCAAACTAGGGTCTCTTTTGTCTGACAAGCGAACCAGTGACTAGTGATGGGTCACGAGTAAAACTCGTTTTTAATACTCGAGTTTTACTTAGTA
Source organism: Caligus rogercresseyi (assembly GCA_013387185.1). Taxonomy (NCBI): domain Eukaryota; kingdom Metazoa; phylum Arthropoda; class Copepoda; order Siphonostomatoida; family Caligidae; genus Caligus; species Caligus rogercresseyi. The sequence continues at coordinate 17,998,933 of CP045897.1, read as the reverse complement.
AGTAAAATAAATCTTCAAATACTCGACTCGTGCATGAAATCGACGAGTTTTTACTCGTTACTCGGGGGGAAACTCGCTACTCGGAGAAAAACTCGTTACTCGGAGAAAACTCATTACTCAGGTGGAAATTTCTTACTCAACGAAAAAACTCATCCCTTCAAAAAATACGTCTGAACCAATCAAGAGCCTCAAAAGTAATTGACTCTTAATAAAAATTAGTAATGAGACGGTCTTATTAAGGTTACTTATGTACTGAGTATTGTTTTAAAATACATTTACCGTTTCTTTATAAATCATCCTAGCTTCATAAAAATAAATATATGTAAACAATATATCATCTTTAAGTCCAACACAATTTTTATAGTACTTATTCTTCTTGCCTTCATCAAAATATGTACCATGTGACAACGGAACTCAGCCCAGAGAAAAAAGTCAAATCCTTCAATATAATTCCCCTTCCAAAACTTTGTTAAGCAAGTACAATAATTTTCTGAGGTTAGCCGATTTCCTGCCCACTCTGTAGTCTGGATACTCATCCATGACTTGTATTTGAAATAAACAAGCAATTTTCTGAAATAGAAACCTCAGAAGAATTGTGTAAGCCACACTTCTTGGTCCACGTTTTAAGGATTCCTCGAAAAACTTTCGCAATTCAAACGAGCAGAACATTTCAAAGTGAAAATTATTGAGGAGTGTCAACAAATTATGAATAACCCATTAAACAATCCTTTCTCAAATTATGGTATGCGTACCCCAGGGTACGCAACGTGATTATAAGGGGTTAGTTAGTTAAGTATTTATTGCTGTTTTACCATAGTACATACAACATTACAAATATACATTTATATAAGCAAATACATAAATACTGATTGTAAAAGTTGGGAAGCACTGCTTTAAATGAAAACGATCAATCAATGCAATGAATACTAAACAATCAGGAATGGTAAAGTCGCGCAACCTTTCAAAACACAAATACAAAGTAGGATCGACTAATTTATTTATTTGCCGCGTGAATGAAGTAGTGGAAGTGTGTAGAGGAATCGTTTTAGAACTACCTATTTATCTTCAAACTAGACGACAATGGGGAAGGTTTGTGTTGCTCCGGGTTGCAAGAGTGGCTACAAACCAAAGGGCAATGAGGGGAAAAAGAGACGGTTTCATATGTTCCCAAGGATGAGTCCCTACGCCAACTCTGGACAAAGGCTGTTCCGCGAAAAAATTAGATACCTTCAAGACAGTCTGCGTTGTGTGACGTACATTTCATGCCTCCGATTATAAGCCAGAGTCTACTGACTCTAATCCATCACGTTCAGACAGATCTGGAAAAACTCTTTGTCTTAAGATATTAAAAAAGATGCCGTCCCTTCCAATTTTCCAAATCTTCCTCACTACTATTCAAAAAAGCCTCCTCCAAAGCGTTCCTCCACCTCAACCTCCTCCTCACGACTCCTTAATGAAAACGAGCGAATTTTAAAAAAGATTAAGGCTTTTGAAGAGGCCAACTCATTTTTAACACTCGAAGAGCTTCAAATTAAAATGGATAGGACTTGCCTTCCGAGAGGCGTTCAAGAACATTATGATGAAAAAGATAAAGAACTGGTGTTCTTCAAGATGAACTTTAGTCATGGAGGACCGTCAATAGACTTCAGTGCGCACAACGCCTTGTTGATGAATGATACAGTGGTACTGTACGAATTTCGGGAATGCTGGTCACTTTTACAGTGCGCAATGAACCCTACATGCCGTCCGGTCATCGCAGGAGCCCCGTCTGTCGTGATTGACACACCTTTTTCAGTGGGATATTTTTGATGCTGAAGAACTCCTTCACTGCATTGTAAATGTCAACACCCCTTGTGTGTTTTTATGGGAGTAATGTGAGAAGTTCCTCCTTTGTAGAAAAATCTTTAAAGACCATGCGAACGAACACCATAAGCTGCGCCGTACTGCTGCTGTCGTGGACTCGTCGCATTGAATGCTGAACCACTTGCACTCCGCGAGATCCCGATCCAGCTGATCAGTCAAATTGTCAGACATAGTTGTCACTCTTCTGGCCATTGCCTTGTCCCCATTTGAATATCAGACAGAGACAGACACTTCCTTCCCTATTTCTCATCTTGAACCAAGGTGTTGGCAACTATCATCATTGTTTTTTTTAAAAGGTCTCCATCTGTAAATGCCTTCTTCCGCTTAATTAGATGTTCTGTTTTGCTCTGAACGAGCCTCAGTAGCTTTTTGAGATTATATCGCAGGCCTTGTGAAAAAAGATCCCTTTACACAAATGATTTAATAATACTTTGTTCTAACCCGTAGAACGCTGATGATGGTAGTTAACATCGTAGATTAATCGTGGTCTAAGTGTCCTCACGTTTGGCGGTTTTGTATATACACAGTCAACCGGCAACCCGAGAGCACTGTGGCATGAATTTTTATATCTTAAAAACAAAAAATTTTCAGGTAGACCCCGAGGGAAAATTGCTGGTGATGTTTAACCTCAAAACGCCATAATCGTATTGAGCCGAATCTGTTCTCTCTTTGAACCCTTGCCTTATATAGGAAGTCTGGACGACCTACTGATGAGTACATTTATTCAAACAGACAATGACATAATAGTCAACAAAAAAAAAACATATTATTCATAGATAAAAGGAGTAGGACATTGTAAATTTGTAAATTTTTAAAAAAACATATGATTTATAAAAAGTAAATAAGTAAAAATATAGATATTTTTTTTAACCACCAACTATGGAAAATTTGTGGTTTTTGAACCTGGCCCTCGCCAGAATAGATTGGAATTTAGCAATGACTTTCGATGCTACTCAGTTTAGGTCCTTAGTTAGAAAACCATACAGGATCTCGTTTGGGCTCAGATCCCTGCCTGTTTTATCCTTTAGACCATCTTTTAGGATTTTCATAATATGGACGAGATCCGTGCAATCTCGGAACTGATGAGCAACAGTTTTGCTGTTTTACACGAAGAACATATCGCCCCCTCATTTTGAAGTAGACCACTCGTAAAATATACCCCAGAGGATTCTATACTTCAAATACTGTTCCCTCGGAGTTAATATGGGGTCCCATATCCCTGAGATTATGTCTTTGAAATATGATGTGTTCTTTGTTTGGGGGTTTACTGTGTCCAATATTTTTTTTTCTCTCGAGTTGGGAAGTGATAAGCAGGGCTGTAGGAATCTGGTAAATAACTTTTGGGCATAAACAACCTTTAACGCATATAACGCATATTTGGCCTTTTTTTGCATATTTATCGCATACTTTGAACTAATTTTGAGGATATATAATATTTATCTATATATATATAATATATATATATATATATCAGGAAACGACCGGGTACCCAGCCCGGTCCGGGTCCCGGCTGTTTTTTGAACGGCCCAGGCGATCATTTCAATGGGTTGGATACTTCATAGAATCTCTCAATGACGACAGCTTTGCAATCGTCAAAGCCAAGAAACTGTTCAAGGACCCAAAACTACCGGGTCAGCTGGCATTCATCAAGGGCAACTTTACTCAACTGGTACGTGCCATTTCAAGCCTGCAAAAGTGCCTTCCACTGACGGAGAGCATTGGAAACCTTGAGATGGTGCAGATGCAGCTGACTGTTGAGCCCTTTGCCAGCAAGTTGAACAGTGTCCTTGAGAAAAATCCGGACTTCGAAAAAATTAAATTCTACTCCAGAAATCGAAGAGAGAGACATTGGAACTCAAAGATAATCCCAAATTGCCGTTCCTCTTCTCGTGCGCTCCAATTACCTCTGTGGACTGCGAAAGGGTCTTCTCCAAACTAGGGTCTCTTTTGTCTGACAAGCGAACCAGTCTGACTAGTGATGGGTCACGAGTAAAACTCGTTTTTAATACTCGAGTTTTACTTAGTAAGTAAAATAAATCTTCAAATACTCGACTCGTGCATGAAATCGACGAGTTTTTACTCGTTACTCGGGGGAAAACTCGCTACTCGGAGAAAAACTCGTTACTCGGAGAAAACTCATTACTCAGGTGGAAATTTCTTACTCAACGAAAAACTCATCCCTTCAAAAAATACGTCTGAACCAATCAAGAGCCTCAAAAGTAATTGACTCTTAATAAAAATTAGTAATGAGACGGTCTTATTAAGGTACTTATGTACTGAGTATTGTTTTAAAATACATTTTACCGTTTCTTTATAAATCATCCTAGCTTCATAAAAATAAATATATGTAAACAATATATCATCTTTAAGTCCAACACAATTTTATAGTACTTATTCTTCTTGCCTTCATCAAACTATGTACCATGTGACAACGGAACTCAGCCCAGAGAAAAAAGTCAAATCCTCCAAGATAATTCCCCTTCCCAAAACTTTGTTAAGCAAGTACAAATAATTTTCTGAGGTTAGCCGATTTCCTGCCCACTCTGTAGTCTGGATACTCATCCATGACTTGTATTTGGAAATAAACAAGCAATTTTCTGAAATAGAAACCTCAGAAGAATTGTGTAAGCCACACTTCTTGGTCCACGTTTTAAGGATTCCTCGAAAAACTTTCGCAATTCAAAACGAGCAGAACATTTCAAAGTGAAAATTATTGAGGAGTGTCAACAAATTATGAATAACCCATTAAACAATCCTTTCTCAAATTATGGTATGCGTACCCCAGGGTACGCAACGTGATTATAAGGGGTTAGTTAGTTAAGTATTTATTGCTGTTTTACCATAGTACATACAAACATTACAAATATACATTTATATAAGCAAATACATAAATACTGATTGTAAAGTTTGGGAAGCACTGCTTTAAATGAAAACGATCAATCAATGCAATGAATACTAAAACAATCAGGAATGGTAAAGTCGCGCAACCTTTCAAAACACAAATACAAAGTAGGATCGACTAATTTATTTATTTGCCGCGTGAATGAAGTAGTGGAAGTGTGTAGAGGAATCGTTTTAGAACTACCTATTTATCTTCAAACTAGACGACAATGGGGAAGGTTTGTGTTGCTCCGGGTTGCAAGAGTGGCTACAAACCAAAGGGCAATGAGGGGAAAAAGAGACGGTTTCATATGTTCCCCAAGGATGAGTCCCTACGCCAACTCTGGACAAAGGCTGTTCCGCGAAAAAATTAGATACCTTCAAGACAGTCTGCGTTGTGTGACGTACATTTCATGCCCTCCGGTTATAAGCCAGAGTCTACTGACTCTAATCCATCACGTTCAGACAGATCTGGAAAAACTCTTTGTCTTAAGATATTAAAAAAAGATGCCGTCCCTTCCAATTTTCCAAATCTTCCTCACTACTATTCAAAAAAGCCTCCTCCAAAGCGTTCCTCCACCTCAACTCCTCCTCACGACTCCTTAATGAAAACGAGCGAATTTTAAAAAAGATTAAGGCTTTTAAAGAGGCCAACTCATTTTTAACACTCGAAGAGCTTCAAATTAAAATGGATAGGACTTGCCTTCCGAGCGGCGTTCAAGAACATTATGATGAAAAAGATAAAGAACTGGTGTTCTTCAAGATGAATTTTAGTCATGGAGGACCGTCAATAGACTTCAGTCTAAAGATTAATGAAGAAATGACAATCCATATACGGTAAGCCAAACTTCATTCCTTAACCTTCTTTATTTATATATTGTTTTTCACATATCAAAACTTGACTATTCCTCAGTATTTTCTTATTATACTGATTCATACAACTACGATGACTTTATTCCCTGCTATGTTGTAAGATAAAGATCTATCTTTTAATCATCTCGAACATATCACCAAGAACAATCATATAACAAAATGTGACACCCTTCTTAATATTTTGGCCTTCTTAAATTCATTGACATCAAACTCTTCCACCAATCAACTATTTAGCTTGGAAAATGAATTAAACACAGCTTTAAATCATTTGACAAATATCTTGCCCCATTTGGACGAAGCAAAAGAGAAGAAATTAAACTTTTTGATTGAACAATTATCCTTGTTGTTTAAATCTCCACAACAATGGTGATACAGTCCTGCCTTGTACGCCTTATCTATGTCCTGGAAAGGTTTCTCAACGAGTCTTTATAGAGATCTACGTAAAGAAGTTCTCACATTACCAACAATACGTCGCCTTACGGAACTTTCTTCATCTTTGAATTTAGAAACTGGATTGGCTGACTCTACAATAACTTACCTAAAGGCTCACTTCAAGGCTCTAAGTCAAAATAGGGATAAAAATATTAGTATAATTTTTGACGAAACATATGACGTATCAATAGTTTACTTTTGTTCTGGTTATATCGCACATTCCTTATGTAAAACTATAGCCTGTCATTCTTGCCACAATTTATTGACAGCTTTAAATAAAAATTCGATGTAAAATTATTCTCCTTAGAAAATATTGATGATGAAAGTAAACTTTTAGATCAAATTAATCGAGGTGGGCTAACTCGTCCTTCTGATGTTCTTTTTTAACGTGTTCCTTTGTTTATACATTTTTTTCAGAAATTCAAAGTTCAAAAAGTATCTTCAAAGAGTTGATTTCTTCCCCTTCTTCAAAAAATATTTTTGTTCTTTCGTTTATTAAACTTTTGGAAAATGATACTTACGCTTTGGAAATTATTTTAGCAAAATGCGAAGAAGACCATTCCTTTGAAAAATTTATTCCACAAATCGCTGCTAATTTTTTAATTGTATGGCCAAAAATTATGTTTCAGAAATCAATGATCAAATTCATAAAAACAAAAGAAAAACAAGCAGTCAAAATATGACAAATAATTCTAAGAGATTGAAAAAACTTAAAGGAGAATAAACAAAATGTATGTATGTTATTATAATTGTCTTAAATGTCTTAAATGTATCTATTTTTATTAATATATGTCCATAAAATTTGTAAATAGTAAAAATATATATTTCGTTCTCAAAATCATAATTTGTTATGAAATAAATAAGGAAAGGGTGAATGTACGCGTATTCTCCTTTTTCCTTTTTAGATCCCTCATCGTATTTTCCTCGCGAGCCTTCTTTTCCTTGTTGTTTTAGTATTCATTGATCAATGACTTAAAAAAATAATTCTCTCAAACAGCCTCAATCTAGCGTTTAGGGGGATTTTTTAAATCCACTATTCTAAATCAAGACATTTTTTTAAAATGATCGAAAAGAATGGAACAAGTATCTAAAAGAACCAAAAGTTGGAGTAAATCACTCTTTCATGCGTGGTTTTTAAATATTTGATTGTACAAGGAACATCATATATTTTCTACGACGGGAAAATTGTAACTAATCGTCGTAATAGATAGCTCACAGATGTTCATGCTGTACAATTGTTCAAATTAAGCCCCAATTTACGTTAGTCATTCTAGATTTGCTAAAAAATTCTAAAACATTTTTTTAATTTAAAAAAGTTGTATGTTTGTATATACTATAAGTTGTATTTTTTCTATTTATATATCTGTTAAATATCACATTTAAAAATTGTTTTACCTTATTATATCTTTATTCTTATTATCGTTTATTTTGTAACATTTTGAAATGTCAAGGATCAAAATATTTGCTGGATGACACGTACAGTTTTTGTAAATCAAAAAAAATATATCTTTGAGATTATTTGTTTTTAGGAACTAAATATTGACTTAGGCTTTGATATCAAGTAATTTATTTACAAACATTACTTCTAGCTAAAAAAAAGCTATAACTCTGTTACATATTACTAACAAAAATTTATCAATTATATAAAAAATGTACTCAAGGAATAATTTTGGAATCTTACTAAATGAAGCCCTTCCACCCCATTTTTAACTTTTTTATAAAATTAAGAACAAAAATTCCGACCTGCATAGAACTTATGATCATTTCACATCAATTTGGAAGTTAAAAGAATGTTCTAAAAAGCACGAGTATTCCTGGGAGTATCAAGTTTTTCACGAGTAACTTCCTTTTTGATATATATTAAAAAGAAATGAGCTTTTAAAAGTAACGAGTTTTTTACGAGTTTAAATTTTTATCCGAGTTACGAGTAAAAACTTGTAAATACTCGAGTATTTTTTCTTACTACTCGCCCAAGCTCGAGTAGTAATTTTAAGCTCGTGACCCATCACTAAGAGAGACATGTAAAAGATATGATCATTCTCAGTTGAAGAATGATTACATGACATAATTTTTATTATTTAGAATATACATAATTTTCAACATATTAATGCTTTTTTTGCTTATTTAACTTTTTTCGCATATTTTTCGCATATTTAGTCATTTTTCCCCGCATATTTCTGGGCATATAGGGCATTGTTTTTGTTCCAAATTCCAACAGCCCTGGTGATAAGTAGAGAGCGGAAAAAATGTGAATCACATAAAAAATATTGTTTCAAATATTTCCAGTTTTTTAACGAATAAAAACTTTTTATTTGAAAATTTAAGAAAAAACACATTTTTTCATTATTTCCCTGATATAAACACTTTTTTTTTCTTTTTACAAAAATTGTTGAAGTTATTTTCATCATCTCTTGCATCATTTTATATTTTTTTCTTCATTCCCTTCTTTGTTGATTTTTGGAAGGAAACAATGCAGGCCTAAATTAATGGCGCCTTTTGAATAAATATACTTCTAGTGAGGCTTTTGGTCAATCCACGTTTTCCCTATAAAAAGAAAGAGTTATGCTTATTCCATATTAATTATTTGATTAATAGCAATTGTTGTTATTGTGCTGGACTCCATCACTAAGTTTGACCCCTATTAGACACAAGGTAATGATAACTTTATAAATAGAGCTTTGGTGGTTACTGTTATCCCAGGCTGCTAAGGTACTTCAATTCAATATTAAAAAAACTTACACCCTTCAATTTTACAGCAAATTTGCATGTAGATTTCATCGTTTTTCTCCTTTTTTTACTAGGATCATCACAAAAATCCTTCCTTTCTCTTGCAACAGATAGTTACCTATATGCTTTTTTGTTTCATGGAAGGCCTTGATCAATCCTAATTCCAACGACCCTTTTATTGATCCAAAAAAATAATTTTTTTTAAAGCTAATATATATTAACCATTGACATTAAAAAATGAACTCACTCATTCCATTATTTATAGAAATATGACAGCTTCATTGTCTACCCGTCTAAACTGGCTCAAGGATATGAATGAGGAGACTGATTATCCCTTCAAAATTATGGACTTCCAAAACTGTTTTCTGTAAGGTTTGTGAACAGGCCTTTCTTGCTGACCAAAAGTCTCAGTTTGTCCAGCATTCTACCAGAGCGAGACACGTGAAAAACTGCGAGCTCCAGAGGACAAGGATCCAACCCAACTAGTCGACATGAATCGGCTACCTAAGAAGTCAAAATCACAAATTCTATCTAAGGAATTGTGCAAGGCCTTTTTGTCCAGCAACATTCCTTGGAAAAAGCTGAGCAATCCGACCTTCAGGAGTTGTTTTTTTTTTTGGAAAATAACATGGCTTTATCAATACCGGACGAGTCATGTCTGAGAAAGACATATTTGCCTGAACGTTTCTAAGAAATCATGGAAAATCTCCGGTCTGAGCTGTACGGTCAGCCTTTGTGAATCAGCCTTGATGGTAGCATTGATATAGTTGGGCGCGAAGTCGTCAACGTCCTGATTGAGGCGTTTAGATGATAACTCCTTTCATGTTCCATTTGTGGTTAAATGTTCATTCTTCCCCACTTCTGACTTAACCACCATGGCTAGGATCGTCAATGATACTAAGTTTGAGGCAAGCTTGGCAAAAATTCTCGTGACTGATGCAGCTGAGTATATGAGGAAGAGTGGACGAGACCTTAGGATTTTTATCCGTCTTTAATGCATGTGATATTTATTTGCCATTTGATTCATGGCGGATAAGGTCAAATACCATTTTGCAGACGTAAATAGTCTCATTTCTTCGGTAAAGAAAGTATTTCTCAAAGCCCCATCTCAACGAGCTGAATTCAGAAAATGTTGCTCTGACATAGAGCTACCCCCTGATCCAATTATGACCTGATAGGGAACCTGGATCCGGGTAGCTGTTTGATATGGTCAGCATTTCGAGCAAGTCAAAGCAGTCGTGGATATGTTTGACCCTGACGATGCCAAATGTATACCCGTAGTCGGCGGATTTTTAAAATGAAAAGCATCCTAGTTGACTTAACATTTATTGCAAGTCATTTATCGTTTCTGCCAGATTCAATTACCAGCCTGGAGACCGCTGGAATTACACTTGAAGATGGCCTCAAAATCTTTGAAGATGCTGAGGAAAGGATCTGCAGATTCCAGGTGACGCCGGAGAGGTTTTTAAAACTAGGTTGATTACGTTGTAAAGAAAAATCCTACCCTTTCAGCATTGAGACAGGCACAATATGTGCAGCTAGGTAAACCTAGAGCTGTTCTTCCAGATGGTATGAGCCCAATGGAGGGAGCTATTCTAAAATGCTGTCCCATTACCGCGGTAGATGTGGAGAGATCATTTTCGAGGATGAAAATGTTTTATGCGACCGTCGCCAAAACCTCAACGAGAAAAATTTGGCAGAGATTATTGTATGTTACTGTTTTATATAAGAATAAATTCACATTAAATCAAATTTGGAGTATATATAATTAACAGTTTTTGCTCATTTGGGTAACATAATTATTTTTTTTTGGCAAAAATCATCACATTTTTTTCCGCTCTCTAGTGATAAGTAGGTAGTTTTTTTTTTTATAATCCGGTTAGATACTTGATATAGATTCTCCTTTGTTCTTAAAAGGACGCCGTCTGCAAAGAATGTTCTAAGGGAAGCCTTTAGGAGAACAGCGCAGGGATGGTCGACGTTTTTCAAGCTAAGGACATCTTTAATCGTCCGGAGGCCTCTTTTTTAGAGAATGGACCACGGAACCTCTACTTTGACTATTGGATTCCCTACCAGAGGCCCGCCTACACCGACCTCCTTCCAGTAGGCTTCAAGGAGCTCTTGTGGGAAGTCCCAAAGCTCGTTCCATGGTCTGTGGAGCGGTGGGTTGGGGGACCCTTGTCATTGCCCGGGCCCAATATTGGCTGGACAAACTTTTGGCCCCTGATAAGGCATTCTTCCAGAGATGGTCCACCAGGGGGTATCTCTTTAGCAGGAGATCAGGAGAACACTCCAATGGATTTCCACGTCGATCATTCCGAGGCCCCCTTCACTTCTTGGAGAGTAGAGGCGCTTTTCCCCACATTGTTAGGTATGTTGACAAAATCTTCACCCATCTTCTTCCATTTGCTTGCTATATCTTTTATTTAGGTGTACACCTAAGTATGTGGTTTACACGGGGCAGGACAACCGTGTTCCAGCATTTGATTTTGCTCACCCGACAGGGTCTATGTCTTCCCAACTCCGCGACAGAGGATTCTAGGGACCTTTGAGTAGCCCGGACATTGTCTTCAGATCCTAAGTCGAGGGAGATAGAATTACCCAAGATAATGGCACTGTCCACTACCATACTTGGACTTAGTTTTGGCAGAGCTCGTCATTATTGTAAGAACTTGACTTTAACTCGAAAACTTTCAGGACTTTCAACACCCCTTTCCATTCCGCCCAAATCTTATCTCCTCCAAGCAGAACAGTCCCGTCATCTGCAAAGAAGACGTTCGTGGCCCTACAACCTCCCATGGTTAGGCCTCGCAATGACTCGTCCAACATCTTCTGGAGAGGACTTACGGCAACTAGAAAGAGGGTTGGAGACAGGGGTCTCCTTGCTTCACCTCGCGCTTCAGCTGTACTCTGGGGTACCCGTCCACGTCGATAACGGACTCAGAGTCCGTGAGGACAGTATGAATTGCTCGGACGAAGACCTTTGGGAACCCCAGAGAATACAATTCACCGATAATGTGATGATGCTCCACCGTATCAAATGCCTTCCTGAAGTCGATGCCCACAACTACGATATCCTCTCCTGACGCCTTACTTTCTCCGATGGCGGACTTTATACTCATGACAGCGTCTTCCATCATTCTATTTGATCGGAAGCCGAACTGCTGGGGATGAAAGAGCTCGTCTGTAACAATCTTAAGTCTTTCGTTGAGACACCCAGTGTATATTTTATATTCAACGTCCAAGAGTGTTAAGGGACGCCAGTTTTTTTAATTCTTTTTTGTCTTTTCCTCGTTTAGGAAATAAAACAACCTTTGTTAATTTGTATTAGTACTATCGCTGTTCTACGTTCTATTGAGTCGGTTATCTCAGAAGGTAAAGAAGCTCTCCCCAACGGTATGTATCCATGAAGGGCCGCTGAATACAAATTTGCACCAGTCACAAATGTCGATGTTGAACACTCCTTCTCTATGTATAAGACTCTTCTCTCCGACAACTGCCGCCGTCTCACATTAGAAAATCTTACGAAAATTTGGTCAGCCACTGCTTTTATTGGTGAAATTTTCGTTTTGTATTACTGGATTTTGTTTTCTGCCCATAATGCCAGTACATAGCTAAAGTGTCAGCAAACTGTGTAGTATGTTCCGGTAACACAGAATAAATATTTGTCCTTGTCAATAAATCTTTTGTCATTTTTAGTAAATAAATATTTAAATATTTTGTCATTTTTTATAAATAAATATTGAAATACTTTATCATTTTGAGTAATCTAAATATCTAAATAGTCTGTCATGTATAGTAAATAAATATATAAATATTTTGTCATTTATAGTAAATCAATATTTAATATTTCAGTGTTTTCTTTTAAACATTTTTCCGATCCCTAATCATCACACACACTTAGACAACGTATTATCCTTGAATTAAAAGATGCCACAGAAATGCAATTTCCCTAAGATGTTGAATTCAACTTTTTTAAAGACAGGAAAGAGATTTTGCTGCCAAAACAAATTTCTGAACTTATGGCATAATAGTTTCCTAATTTAGATATATAAATATTTAGGTATACACAGTCAACAAATAATTCTAACGCTTCTACAAAATTTGTTATATAAAAATATAAAATATTCGACATGATAAATTAATAATTTGTATCCGTTACTTTTAACTTCAGGTATAAGTTACAATTATGTATTCAAATCACTTATTTTGTATTTATAAAACAATTGTATTATTTTTTAGAAAGTAAATAAGACCAAAAATAGAAAAGATGTCTTCGAAGACTCGATATACATTCATTAATAATATATTCTTTCATCATGCGAGATAGTAAAACACCATTAATATATTATATTACATCGCAATGCCCAAAAAATGCCTTTATGTTGAGTTATAAGCCAACTTAATATATATATAATATATATATATATATATATATATATATATTCGTTGATTTACATATACAATATTCAGTATATACAGTTCCCTTGACATAAATACATATAGCAACTCAGGCGTCTATCTAAAAGTATTTTTGTGTAATCGATATACTTCTTATAGGACATGTCACACCTTTGAATTAACCCATTAAAGACGAGTGGCAGGTTTTCCTGCCACTCAATTTAAATGACGTAGAAAAAGTTCCATCTAATATGTTTCCTTTGTTTAAGTCTTAGCTTGTTCTTAATACATTTTAGGTTAACTAAGTATAGTGTCATTGTCATATATATAATATTGTTTCGTCAATACTGTTTAGAACACAGGCTAGTATAGTAATTGTTTAATTGTTTGAATTGCTATGTCTCATAAATATGGCCATGTATTAGTATAGGTCAGAGCAAAATTGTTCAAGAATTTAGCTAATCGGATTCTTGAATTTATAAAAATAACATGACATTAATATTTTGTTCACTTTTTATTTTTATTTTTATTTGTGGTGCAACAAACTTTAGTGGCAGGATATCCTGCCACTCGTCTATAAATATATGAAATTAAATTTTATGACATAACTTATGGTTTTGATCAGTTCCTTATAAAATCATAAACATCATCGAATAAAGTATGTATTCTCGTTTTTTTATTATTTTAAAGCGCACTCATGAGGAAATTCTCCATCTTCGATTTGAAAATATTGCTAAAAATAGTCATACACAAATTTGCAATATGGTAGGAATTGTACCTCCATTGATGCTAAGAATGACCAAGAGAAAAGGAACGAGGCTACATGGAAAAAATATTTCACTTGTGTAGTGGAAAAATAACAAGCTTGTCACGGTAGCCTCAAATAAAAATTCAAATCCATATCTAACGGCTATCAGGTGAATAAGGTCAAAGGAAAACACATAAATGTCGAAATGCCCAATTCTATTAGTATTTACAATATGCTCGTAGACGGTGTTGACCTTTTGACCAGAATGTATACTATTATATAGTGAGAATTCGTTCCAAAAAAATGTGATGGCCAATTTTTGCATGAAGTGTAAATTCCCAAGCCGTTTGTCCAAGGAGAATATATCAAACGGAAAAAAGACATATAATTTTGAGAAAATAAGATAACTATAGCAATTGGTATTTCAAAAAGTTGGAATTTTTAAGAAAACAGATCCTAGAGTATAGCCCAGCAGGCCTACTACAATGACTGTTCGCCACAATAAGGGCAACATTCGAGGTCAAAAGGGAGTAGATCGAATTCAAAACGTCGCCAGTTTGGCTCCAGAATATATCACTAAAATGTTTGATGTACCTTTACATTCCGAATGTACTGAACCTTTCCATACAAAATAAGTAAATTATTTAGAATAAGAAATATAGAAATACATATTGATATTTGTATTTATGTTAGGCTAAAGAAATTATTTATATTATCTTGTATTTGTTTTTTAAAGTTACATTTGAAAAGAACGCAAACATGATTTTATAGCCGAGTGGCAGGAAATCCTGCCGGTCAAAAAACCCGGTTTTTCAGTATTTTTTCTCCAAATTTTATCAGATATGTCAAGAAATGATAAAAATCAATTTATATTCTCAAAAATTTGTTGATTTATGCGACAAAATAATATTTGGCTTTAATGGGTTAAAGTATAGACATTCTTCAAAAATGAATTTAAGACTAGACAATATTTGTTAAAACTGATGAATGATTTTACGAGGACAAAAGTTCATTGACTAAACACAAAATACTTTTTTTAAATTCGCTTCGTAACCTCGAGGATATTTTAAGTACAAGGGAAGTTAATGTGTGTTATGATGATGTGGAAAGCTTGGCAATATCCTTTAACATATTGAGTTTCATTCTCATGTTACTCAAATAATATATAGTATGTAATAATGCATCGTTGGCAAAAAATAAAACTTAAAACAAATCCCTGTCACTACTTATGCTATCATCACTCCATTTAACTACAAGGAACAAAGGCTCAAAATGCTATATTATGATTGATAATGAATTTGAGAGGGATTTTTAAGTAATCCATTTCGGCATTATATATATATATATATATATATTTCATCTAATAATCCTAATTGATGATTTCTTTGGAGACGCTTAATCTAATGGAGGTTGACCAAGTTACAAGTTTTGTCAAATATCCTTTAATACTTATATTCAGAACATTATACAATCAAGTGAAATATATATTTTAATACAATATTTTTTGTAAGTCCTTGAAAAAGATCACTATATAAGGAACAATGAAAATAATATTTAAAATATGTATATAATGTGTATTTGATAGTGTTGTTTTAATTTACCTTACATTAGATTGACGAAATAAATGAACTGGTTAAAAAATATTACTTTAATTGTAAAGCATTTAAATTGATTATTTTATGTTTGTGAAATAAGCATTACATAAATTATTATATTCCAATTTATAAGTGATTTATATTCCAATAACAGTACACAATATATACCCTTGGGGTAAAATAACAACAGTAATTTAAAAAATATTTTTATTGAATATACAAGAAACGGAATTTGTTGGCTTCAGCTAAAGTACTTTTAAAGTAAGCTGTATTCTTCTGTAATATATATTCATGACATTATTGATTTTATCTTTATTTTTGAACGAGTACAAATAAAGCCTGAAGTAAAAAAACAATCACTTACATTAACTTTTCTATCGCCCTTCCCAGTTTGTTAGGGTTCACATGATCATCAATTATACTTTTTTCAGATCAATTTTCACACACTCTGTTATGTCACTATTTTAAAACGTTATCTAGATATAATTGAACCGAAAAAGATTTTATATCACATAAGTATCATAGTAAAAATACATTGGTATATTACTTTCTTTGTGTTCTTCTATCATGCAATTAAATAGTATATTTAATTCTTCATTCTAAGTTTCAAAATTGTTTCTTGTTTTTCGTGTTACCCACTTCCATTTTATATATTTAGATTATGATGTTTTAATGATGTGATGGGTTTGATTAGGAGGTTAATTTTTAACTAAAAGGTTTATTTGTAATTATATTATCACGCCTCCTTATTGTATTCTAATTTTATCATTGTATATATGGCTCATTGTTCGAAGAAGGAAAACACACTTTTTACATTAATTAATTTTATTTACTCTAGTTAATTATTATTGCTAATGGTTTTTGCAACAAAAACAACCAAAATAACCATTATTTATCTTAACTTTCCGTGGGCATCTAATAGACTGTGAAATATTTCCAAATTTTGGAGTCTTTCTCGGTTCGGAGATAGGCCTGCACTATATAAGATGTTCAAATACGGCATTGATTTTTGCGAGAGTGACTCGTTCCCTCTAGTGAGGGTATTCACTGAGTCCTTTTGTTTTTTAGATATTTATATTAGATTACAGTGGGTGTCATCAGAAATATAATTTTTAAATTGTGAATTAAAAGCGGATTGAATTAGATTTAAAATATAACATATCTCTATAAATTCATATCCTTATGGATTTATTAAAGTTGCACTTTTTAACCCATTTATTACTCCTCAATAAAACTTATAAGAGGGATAAATAACTTTCAAACCCCTGAGTATCCTTTAAAACAGGACTCATTAGTCTCATAGTCCAATAAAAACATAGTTGAGCTAAACTCCATATTTACACCTCACTCCAAAACAACAACAACTCCATATATATAAGTCATTATTATTATTTTGTATTAAATATGTTGTTGCAGCAACCTACACTACAAAAATAATAATTCTGCATATATTTTTGGCAGAATTTTTGGTGTGAATTTCAATTACAGAGTCGTCTTCATAGTGCGATTACCTTCAGGTATATTGAGAACCACTTGAAACATCTGGGAGCTGCTCCTAGCATATGATAACGATTTGAATATGCAAAAAAGATATAACAACAGTTAGACGCTGTCCAGTGGCTACTTCTTGAACTTCTTGATATAAAAACATTGAAGGATATTATCAGGTGAAGAAAGAATGGAGCTATGAAAAAATGTTTTTATTCTTATATAAAAATAGTGGGAGGATGTACAGCAATGGGCAGAGGGAGTCGAGTTATCTACGGCTCAAGCCCGTCAAATAGTGTGCTTGGGAATGAACGTTTATCGTGTTGTTAATCACTTCTTCACTCTTAAAATCTGATCAACTCACTACATTGGATAAAAACAGGTCTGGTTGTTACCGTAAGACATCCCTCCTATCAACGATCTCTTACTGGAAAATCCTAGTTAAAATAAGTTAGTTATACTATTTAGCGGTCTTTAATGTGTATTTTGTAATTAAAAAACCAGAAGCAGTCAATTATATAAATGGCATTCAGTATTGAGGCGTGGATCAAATGAACAACTCGTATTCAAACTAAAGTGGAAGAAAACCTTGGCTAGTGTCTATATTTGCGACATACAAGACATTACTCGAACAAAAATCATATCTACCTAAAATGATAAACTTAAGATAAACATTTGTTATCGTCAGTTTTCACTTCATTTTTGCAATAGAATTAAACAAAATTTAGAGTAATTTGACTAACAATGAAAGAATTCAGAATTGCATTAACAAAACTTCAATCTATTTATTTTTAAATATAAATCTTCAGTTGTGTAAAATGTAGCTAAATGTTTTAAAAATAGTGCTTTTAGTTCAACCCCTTGATAAAATTTTAATATATTTACTTATATGATTTTTCATACATTATCTTAGGTTCTTATGTATTCTGTTGTACATATCATAAAAATGAACTGTTGAATAAAAAAATGAGGCACAAAATGCTTTGAAAAGTAATATTTTTCCTATGTCATGTTAGTGGAATAAATAGATTATATGAAATATACAAATTATGTAGATATAATATTTGAATCACGAATTATTTCTTTTATAATTAAAGAGGGTGTTCTTGGGATAGCTCTAAGCTTAAAACTACAAACTAATAAAAATATTTTATATCCCAAAATTATAGAATATAATAATTAAAAATATAGTAAGCATCTATGACTCCTTCAATCTTCATGATACCTTCTAATGCATAAGTGGTATCAACAACATGAGTAAAGAACTCTTTTTCATTTTGTCTCGGAAACCATTCAATTCATCTGTAACAAGGGGAGGGGATTCCTTAAGGTTCAATTCTATTAACAATACAATTAATCAGGCACTTATTGATACTCTCTTACGTAAGAGTGGCGGCTCTTAACTGTTTCTATTCTTGAATGTGTACATATGTTTGATCATACCTCGAAGGATTCCCTGAAATGTATATTTTTCTAGGCTGAGTCATGACTATACATATACACTTGGTTATAGTCGCATACTTAAAACGACCTGTATATAAATATTGGAGATGACAGGCCTGTTTTTTGGAGGAGAAGACCAAGTGGTCAATTGAGCAATTCCCTTTATTAGCCACAAAGTAAAATTTATCAAAACATTATGTTGAAGGGAGGTAAAATATATTTCAGAGAGTTTTGAATAGATGACTATCATAAATTCATTAGAGGTGGCTAAATAATATATATATATATAAATATATATTACATTGTATAGTTTTTTTATATTGAAAATGCAGTCTTTAAATATCTAAATAAATTTTTTTCATAATTTAAAATAAAAGTTGAATAATTTTAGTATTATCATTATTGTTTAAGAGAAGCAATTGCATACACATAACAATCAACAAATATTGTAGTTTAGTTATTATTACTTGTTGAAAATCAACGAATGAAAGGTCAATAAAACTCAATACGTATGAACAAAAGAGGATAAAAAATAAGTTGATCATTAAGACAGTAATAAAATAATAATACATGAGAATAAAGTATAATATATATAAAAAGAACAAACGTGTCAAAATTTATTATGAGGCGAATAACGATAAAATGTTTATTATATATATATATCCACAGGGATACAGTTCTACGAATCAAATAAAATAATAACAATTATAAAAATAGTCAATGGCATGGAATAAATATTAAAACTTATAATTCAACGATTTTAATATGTAAACTTTACGAGCCAAATGATAAGTCTCATTCCTTTTTTCAATCAATTTAAATAATATACAAATGGATGCAGTCCCTTGTATTTAGTTTTGACGTCATCGTGTAAATATTTTATCTTACAGATAAACTTAAACTTTTTTCCTCACCTGCCCGTCATCAGTTCAAAATTGTAAATGGATGCTTGAACACAAATAGTTTTAAGTGCTCTTAGATATCGATTAAATTTATTTTATAAACCGGTGAAACCATTATATGTGTTACTGAGCTCTTTTATTCATAACATCAAAATTTCGGAGATTATGTTTTCCAATGCCAAAAGAAGAGAAGCAAGAATTTTTGCGATAATCTATATGGCACTTTCAATACAGAGTCTATTTTTCATAGATCTTTCGTCTCTGATACTTTCAACCTTTTTAGAGCATCTGATATCGCAGAAGAAGAGATGGAACGAAAGCGCAAAAAAGAAAACGATCCTGTATTCAGAGATGTGCTACTACTTCTGTTGGAGTCCAGACAATTCTTTCAGACCACAAAGTACTCGACGATAAAATCCAAAATTCTTATATACTTTCATAAAAAATTGACAATATTCTTGGCGGACAACAGAATAATTTTCCAAAACTACACAAAATATAAACGAACACATGGCGAACAAGTTAAAAAGTAATAAAGCTTTTTGACCGGATGGAATTGGTGGACAAATCTTCAGGTATCTCCCAGATGTATGCGTACCTTATCTTCTTATACTTGGAATTGGTATGAATTAACTGTGGGTCATACCAAAAAAATCAATGGCTCATAATTCGAACATTGATGGCCTATAACGATCTTAAATGAAACATGCAATATATTGGCTGGAGTCGTTACAAAAAATTAAGTTAAAAAGTAGGACATCATCAAAAAGGTTTTTACGAAAACGAAAAATTCACGACATCTCCTGCAACATAAAAGCGTCAATTTATTCTGTAACGGAGAGAAGCAAGATAGACCAATAATAACTGTGGACTTTCACAAAGCATTCGACAAAAATTCATGCTCATATTCTAAGAGGAGTAAAAATTATTCCCAAAGCTTTAACACGATTCGTGTATTACTGTATAATGGTTCTTCCAAAATCAGCATTGATGGCCACTCCGGTGAAAGGATTGAACTGAAGAGAAGCTGCAGGCAAGGATTTTCACCCTTACTTTTTATAGTAGCTATGGAGGAACTTTGTGAGTCCCTAAAAGAAAATACGGAGGTTTTGGAATCTCTTTTAGCTCCACAAACCATTTGTTGGTTGCTTACGCAAGCGATATAACGATATATGTTGAAGTAAATTCAAGCGTTCAACTTGTCAGGAGGATTAAAGTTCTGCTGAATGATTTTACGAAATATTCTAATAGGTCTGGATTAAATATGAATAAAAACAAAACTGCTGTTCTCCCATTCAGTAACTGGTTTCCGATGTTTCAAGTAAAATAATGGGGTGTCCCATAATGAACAGAATTCAGTTTCTGGGCATTGAATGGAAAGAAACGGTGAAACGGAAGCGAATTGGATTTCTTTAGATTCTACAATTCGCACAAAAATTAAATAATGGAGAAACTTCAACATACTTAGACAATATATATATATATCGTTCCACTAGTGTTATACAAAGCCCACTCATTATCCTTACTAGCTGCGAAGGCCATAAACGAAGAAGACTCCTGGTTGGAAACCCTCTTTCATCGAAGATACCTCTCCTGCCTTAAAAGACCTAGGAACATATGCTTGGTAATAGCTTTGTTATCTAAAATAGTTCCAAAATGTACCAAAAATATTTATAAACACCACTCTTCGGCCACTTTCTGAATGGAGATCAACATTCTTAAATAAAAATATCTTTAAACTTTGCATGATGGAATCATTCTATCTAATGTATCCATAAAGTCATTGTCTAAGTCATGGAGTGCGACTCATCGTGTCCTGTGGTCCGGGACACCCATGTATAAATCCGACACGATCATTGGATAATTCATCAGAATTCATCGAGGAAAACCTTCTTCAAGAACCATAGCAAACCCCGTTATCTAGAAAGTCTAGTCTTAGAAAATGACATATTAACGATACATGATATTAGTAAACGACACTCCCCTGACTCTTGACATGGTAAATTTTGTTTCCTCTGCAAGAAATCATGTTCCTCATCTCTTGGCACCTGAAAATGTGTTTTAAACCACCAATATATGACGACGAAATCAAAAAACTGAGCGAGTTTTATTCAACTATTTTAGCCCTTCCTGATGAATGGCATAAAAATACAGGAATCCTTGATTAGCATCCACGATGATACAAAATTCACTGCACAATTCAGATCTCGGGCAACCTGCTATTCTTCTGTTGTCCTTGCAAAAACTGCGGAAGTATAAATAATTAACAATACACCTTTGTAGACTGCCGTCATGTTCAAATTTTGAGGAAGCTGGTAGCTCTAAATGTTAACGACTAAATTACATTGAAGTGAATGTAAAAGCCTGTATACAGTTTGAGTAATAGAAAGTCAAGCCCTATCCAAGAATTTTAAGGCACTAGAGTGTTCTTTATAGAGGCTAAATCTCTCATTGCAAGCAAACTCTGCAAGAACGATCCTCTCAGCCCGGAGGAAATAAGGCCGTTCTAATATATTCTTCTGCTCGCTATTCGTCCTTCTCTTTGAAGATTCCTAACGCTTCTGGTGCTGGATAGCAATATGGGGCAGATTTATTAAGTTCTACACCAAAGTTTGGGCAAATATTTTACAATGTTAAAAAAA
>CP045897.1:17936255-17976839 GCA_013387185.1 Caligus rogercresseyi | reverse complement strand
AATATATATTACAGGGTGGCGAACCAAATTTTTCAGTAAAATGTAAGTTCAAATTGCGCCGCTGCTATTCGGTTTAAACCGGTTTCAAGGGTCTCAGCTTAAAGCTTAGACAAACACTAACAACTTTTGTGGAAAAAAATCTTGATAATTGCAGCGATGTCGAAGCAGGAGTCGAAAAGAGAAACGTTGTCCGTTCTCCTCCGCGCTGGAGTTCACCCGAAGAAGGCTGCCGAGACCATTGGAGTGACCGAGCGCACCGCCTACAACGTGAAGAAGGCCATCGAAACAAGTCAGGGCACTTCACGTGCAGCAGGAAGTGGTGGCCACAACAAAAAACGAGATTCGGACCTCCTGGACGACATCAAGACCCGAATTGAGAATGATCCAACAACCTCAATGAGGAGCATGGCCAGGGAGCTTAATGTCCACCACAAGACCATCCAGATCGCCGTCCATGGCGATCTTGGCATGAATCTTTTGCCCGGACCCCAAAACATCTCCTCACCGTCAAAATGAAGGCAAGACGATTCGAACGATGCAAAAAAGTCCTCCAGTACTACAAGTCATCTGGCGGCAAAGTGAAAATTTCTCCGATAAGAAGATCTTCACTTTGGACGCCGTAGTCAACCGTCGAAACGACCGATACCTTGCCACATCAATAGATCAGGTTGAGGGTCACTATCGAACAAAACATCCACAGCAAACAATGTGCCTGGGTGTCGTGGCGAGCGACGGCAGAAGATGCCGCCCTACTTTTTCAAGCCCGGAGAGAAAGTCGACACTGCCGCCTACTACAAGGTCCTGAGATACACTGTGCTGCCTTGGCTCAAGTCTACATACCCCTCCGGCAACTACACATGGACCCAGGATGGCGCACCGTGCCACACCTCCAAGAAAGTCCAGGATTTCTGTCGTGCCAACATGGCCGATTTCTGGCCCGCCGACATGTGGCCAAGTTCGAGTCCGGATTTAACCCACTCGACTTTTCTGTTTGGAGCGTCTTGGAGAGTCATGCCTGCAAGACATCTCACGCAAATTTGACGTCGCTACAGCAAGCCATTGTCGAGGCCTGGGACAACTTGACCGAGGAGTATATCAAGAAGAGCTGCGCCAGCGTCCGACGTCGTGTCGAGGCCGTCATCGCCAACAACGGAGGTCACATTGAATGAAATCACGCCTATGTGTACACTCTTCATCGTGTTTTTTGAATTTTTGAATCGTTTCATTAGTTCAGAATATATCATCGATATTGTTTTCCTTAACAGTTTACTGAAAAATTGGTTCGCCAACCGGTAATATAATCATTAATAGTTTAAAAAAAAAACGCTTGTCATGGTCGCATTTCCCTTCAAAATATTTTTTAAATATTTTTACATCGACACAGAGTACACCTCATATAATGTTTATAATAGTACCATCTTCATTATTTGATAACCTTTTTTTTGCTCAATTCTTTGTTTGAAAAATTAACGTTGATTTTCGGAGAGTTTCAAAAATTTACATTCGTTATATTTTAAGAAATTTCAATTTCGAGTTATCCCTATTGATATCATGACTTTTAAAATATAAAAAGGCCAGGCCCTATAAAATTGTTCAATACTACTTAATTTTAACCTATAACAATATGATATGTATTAAAATAACAATAAAGTCAACGAACCATTGAACATACTACTTAATTTTAACCTATAAAACATATGATATTAAAATAACAATAAAGTCAACTGAACCATTGAAACATACTTTCAGGTCTCTTTTAGAGATTATTGAAACGAACAAGATTTTAATATATTTGTTCTCTGTTAACAAAACATTCGTGAACTGAAGGTTTGTTGAATTTCCAATATTGTTGAGATTTTAAATGACTAATAAACATGTATACTGTTTAATTGATAAATTATACAACATTGATGTACACATATTTTAAATGGCTGCCCAGGAATGTATAAAATTTCTTCCGACTACAAAGCTCTATTTCTCAAACCTGGTAGTAGAATCAGAGGATATTTAGTGAAAATATATAATGGAATATTAAACTGACGACTTACCATTTATTGCATCAGTAATTTTTTTTCCTCAAAAATAACGCCATGTCTCTCCGTTTTGGGGGATGGGAACCTCGGAGAAGTAAGACAATTCGAAACCTTTTTAACTACTAACTTCTGGGGTCGTAAATGACATACATAAATGCATACAAGTAAATCTGCATCTGTTTCTCGGATAGGGGTCATCTTTTTATTACACGTATTTAAATTTATGGAGGATTTGAGTGTCTTAAATGATATTTTTTCAAATCCACTATGCATCAAATCTGAGAAGAATGAAGAGAAGTGAGGAAATGCCATTTTTTAATATCCCTCAGCATCAATAAACAGACCGATAGAAAAACTTTATGAATTAAATGAACTAAGTTTAATACTGATTGTTTCCAATAAACTGGTTCAAGTATCAGGGAGAGGATGGATTCAATAAGGATCTAAAATCATTATTTATATTAAAGTCTACTGAGTAGTGAAAAGTACACCAGTAACTAAATATACAGTGCTGTCATCAAAGAATATTAACAGAGCCTTCATAAATAATTACCAACGATGATATCCCTAAATATTTATTCTCGTTTCCTTTCCCTATTACCCAAACATTTAAACCTTATGTAAAGCATATGTTTTGATAAATTTTGAACCTAGAATACCAAATATTTAGAGATCGCCAACAATCAGATTATATGGAAGGAATTAAAGGAGTTCAAACACAGGTAACTATTTGATGATATGATATATATATATATATATATATATATAATATATATAATATTATATATATATATATACTAGCGTATTATGTTACCCGGCGCTGCCGGGATTTTCCAACTTGACAATAGTCTCGAATGAAAAAATCACACGAATAATTCTAGTGATGTCATTGCATGTGATTTTAATAATAAAATAAGTTACTTAAAAGTTGTCATTAAGTCTTCATTACCATTGTTTCCGTTTTGTATTCCTTAAGGCTGGGTATTTTTAATCGTAAAAGAAGAAATCCCACGAATAATTTCAGTGATGTCATCGCATGTGACATTCATATTAAAATCAGTCCTTCAACAGTTGTCATACGTCTTCATTGCCATTTTTCCGTTTTATATTCCTTACGGCAGGGTATATAAACATCGCACAAAGAAAAAATCACACGAATAATTTCAGTGAAATCATTCCATGTGAATTTCATATTTTAAACCAGTTCTTAAAAAGTGGTTGCGTTGAGTCTTCATTGCCATTTTTCCCGTTTTATTCCTTGAGGCTGGGTATTTTAAACATCATAAAAGAAGAAATCACACGAATAATTTCAGTGATGTCATCGCATGTGGTTTCATATTAAATCAGTTCCTTCAACAGTTGTCATTGTGTCTCATTGCCATTTTTTCCGTTTATATTCCTTACGGCTGGTATTTAAACATTGCACAAAGAAAAAATCACACGAATAATTTCAGTGAAATCATTCCATGTGATTTTTCATATTAAAACCATTCCTTAAAAAGTTGTTCATAGCTCTTCATGGCCATCTTTTCCGTTTTGTATTCCTTACGGCCCAGGGATGTAAAAAAAACCAAAATTTTGAAAAAAACCCGAAAGAAACCCGGGTTTACCGTGGTTTTTTTCGAAATCAGGTTTTCATTACACCATTAATTAGCTATAGCTAATTAATGGTGTAATGAAAAACCCGAATTTCGAAAAAACTACGGTAAAAACCGGGTTTTTGAACCGTTTTTTTTTTCAAAAATTTGGGTTTTTTACATACCCTGCTTACGGCTGAGTATTTAAACATCGTATGTAAAAAGAAGAAATTACACGAATATTTTAAGTGAAGTCATCGCATTGGATTTTTAATTTTAAAATCAGTTTCTCAAAAAGTATCGGGTCTTCATTGCCATTTTTTCCGTTTTGTATTCCTTAAGGCTGGGTATTTAAATATAATAAAAGAAGTTATTTTTAAGCCATTTCATAGAGTGTTAATGTTATTTTCTAATGAAAAGTAGTTCCTTAAAAAGTCGTCATTGCCATTTTTTCCGTTTTTTATTCCTTAAGGCTGGGTATTGACATCACTCTCATCTTAGGTATTATTTAAATTCGATTAGCACGATGTTGCAATAAAAAAAATGTGTTATTTTCCACAAAAGTTAAATTTGGGAGGACATACAGGGACAGGAAAAAAAAAAGTATCATGTAGAAAACGAATTTTCCAGGAACACTCAATAAAACAAAAAACACGTCTACCACCTCAGTCTCCTCCACAAAAAATGTTTGAAAATTTAACTGGCAATTTTAAAAAATCGACAAAAACGTTTTGAGACGAAAAATAAACATGGCGATGATGAATTTTCTGCGAGTTGGTAACCCATTAAACACTCCCTGAGCTCTCATAACTATTCACTGAAAATTACGTCAAGATCTAACAACCCATTGGGAGATACAGGGAGGAAACGAACGAACGAACGGAATTCTTTTTAAAGTATAGAAATATTATCCATCCCAAAAAATTTAAAACTCCAATGTACCATCGTTTAAATAAAATCTTAACTAAGGCATTTGTTCTGAAATTTTTGAGCCTAGAATAACCAAATATTAAAAGATTGCCAAACAACTCTATTTAATGGGTAGAAAATATAGTAAATCTGTCCCCAGATTTTAAGAGCCTCTTAATAAAATAAATTATAAAACTTATTAAAAACAACATGCTTCAAGATATTTAAACTTATCATGTCTCAATGAATTGTATATGTGCAGCCTTGATACAGCTCATAAATTATTCAAGAAAAAAACTTTCACGCTAAAGTAAAGTAAGCTAAATGGTCGTTTTATTCAATTTCGACATTTTCGCCAGAGATGTGAAAGTCTACGCCTGATTTGTAAATACTATTAACAAAGGAAAAAGCCCCGGAAGCGTAGAAAGGGAAATGAGGTGTAAATAAAGAGAAAGTAAAGTTACATAATAACCCTTGGATCCATATTGTTCAAACACAATGTTTTTCAATGGTTCCTACGTCTAAGAAATTGTCAAAGATTTTCATTTCTAAGAAAAATATGAGACAGGAAGAAATTCACGTTGCATCAAAATTATTAATTGATACAAAATTATTTTTGAACATAAAGTGTAAATATCAAAGGGATTTATAATAATATTTTTTCCTTGCAAGAAGAGGCCTTGTATTGTAGTATAAATGAAAGCCTTTTCATTGCATATAGTATGAATGCACTCACTGCGTTAGATATCAAGCAAGCAAGCATCGAAGTATGGTTATTTTCGCTACATGGAAATTCAAGTACTTATATATGATGATGAAATTCAATTGAAAAAAACTCCTCTCCATGGAATTAACATGCCAAATTTAAGGCTGTTTATGCTTAAAAGCACTCGCTGCCATCATTATAATTTACAAAATACTATTGACAAAATCTTATTATTTTAACCATTCTAAAATACGCATTCCCTAAATTTGGATTAGTCACAAAAGTCATGATAATATAACCAAAGTATCAGATTATAATGCCCCTCCATCATGTATAAGGGATTTCTCGCAAGACAAAGACTGTTCACATTTCAAGGCAGCATAATGAGTGTAAAATCATCATACATGAGGAACTACATTACTAATTAAGCCTGTCAATGAGCCTATGATAAGAAAATCGCAATAAAATGACGTCATTAGGCGCTATTTTATAAAAGGGTACTTAGAGGGGATTGCATCAATTTTTTATCGTCATGTATGTAAATATATATGAATACTTGCATAGGTTCAGATATTTTCTACTTCAATCCCCCATATGGTGATTTATTACGAATTAAAATGATAAAAAATTCGAACATTTTAAAAGCCTTTAATTTCAGCACAACGTGCTCGTAAGACTAATATATTAATTACTAAATGGATATGCTAATAAACAAGGACAAATATTCTATAACCCACTTCATGTTCGGTGCCGCTATTGTATTATGTAAGCCGTTATTTCTTGAACTTTTTGATTCTTTAATCCATTAATATATCTGGATAACAAATAAGCAAAGCCGTTTGAAGATATTGTTCTTTATGAGAAGAGGCAATTCGTTTTTTAACAAATCATGAGAGGGTAATAGAAATTGGGTGGCCGATAGCTAAGGGGATACCGACGATATGAATAAATAAATCATGGATTAGGATACAATATTACCTATAATCATATTATTGCATGGTGACTTAGTTATCTATTTATGATGTTCAACCATATAAACAGTAACGAAAGCAGATTCCTCATGTCATGTTCCGTATGTGCATGGTTTTATATATATAATATACCATTTATCAGAGCTGTCAATCGGTACAAATAATACCCGTGGATTTGAGAAGTCCTTAGGAAGCTGTATCCAATTGGTAACGGCAAGCAAATAAATCTATATTTATTAAATCTGAAAAAGAACATGAGTGATTTGGTGCTGTTTAATTCATGGAAATACTGATATTAAAAGCCGTATTAATGTTTAGATTATATTATATCGTCTGGTAGCGGTAGTTGTGCGCCCACTGTGTTCAAATGACTTCGGTAGAATTTTCACCCCAAATCTACCTTTGTGCAAGCGGTCTCAGTAGATTGAAAAGTATCTGTATATGACCAATTTATGAGTACAAAATGAATTGGTAGTTTAGTAAGCTACCAAATATTCATCCCTTGTTTCAAGCCCAGCAATTTATAGTTATGCATATATCCCGTCTACGACACAAGAGCACAAAATCAAACCCAAATATAGGTAACAATTTATTGTGTTTTAATGAACGTACTTCTGTTAATAATAGTAGTAGTAATATAATATTCGTATACAACTAGAGCCAATAGATATATTAATAATAGTATTAGGTATAATTATGGTAGTTAATCGTTTAAAAAAAATAAGGACATGGAAGTTAATTTTCATGACAATAGAAAAAAACAACATTCATATATCCTTATGAAATATGTCAAAGTTAGAGATGCGATAAGGGGATCTTAATAAATATATTGATTATTAATAATATATATAATTATATTAAGTAATAATAATAATACCGTAATTCGAATGTGTTCTTTTCTTCTTCGCAAGTAAATGCAAGTTTAAATATAACTAGAGAGACAATCTAGCTAAAAGAGATAAAACGTTACACAAGCTGTGTAGGCCAACGGCGTGAAAAGGGGAGGAGAGGTTGATGGGCAAGGGACTACATTTATCATGGTCTGTGTGTGTGTTTATATATGTGTGTGTGTGTGTGACGGGGTGGGTGGGATTGTGTATTGGATAATTGGAAAAGGGTGAACTGAAAAACAAAAATATGGGAGCTTTTTTTTCAGTTAATCTATCAACTTTGGGCCGGTATATTTATTTACTTTTGTGTGTGTGTGTTGCTTGTATAAAATAGGTGTGAAGACTATGAGCCGAGAATGAGGAAGAATCAAGGGAGTTTATATAAATAATAAATGTTCCTTTCGAGGAGATACACATGGAAGGCTTCTTCTTCTACATTCTCTCTTAACAATATTAAGAGCGGGGGGAGGAGGGGGGGAACTGGATGATCGTTGTGCATACAATGTTAGTGACACCATTTACTTCATTAATTCATCATCCATAATGTGTGTGTGTGTATGTGATAGAGAGAGCAGCATTAACTTAGCTTTGTTCAAATATTTATTTCTATCCTTGTATTACGCACATATTAATTTAAATATTTTTAGGCTTTACTGGAGTCAGGTGTGGTGGTGAGGAACTCGTCGGCTCTTTTATGGCTTTCCAAGGCCTTTTGAGTATAGATGTCTGAGGGCAGTTCGGACTTGCGTCTCAGGAGTGGCTTTTCGTTATTACTTTTCTTGGCTGCAGCAGCGGCGGCGACAGCTACGGCCGGCGAAATTACGGGTTTCATCATCTCTGTGGAGTCGAACTTGATGGAGAGGGCTTCCACGGGATCATCCTCTGTGCCTCTCCCCCCTCGGACGGCTCCTCATTGGCGGCCGGTGGGGAGGAGTTCATGAGCTTTGAAATCTTTTCGATGTCTGGGTTTTCCCTGGCGGCCGCCTCTAGCTTGGCCCAGGCGATCTGCCGCTGCCCTCAACTTCTCCTTTTCCTTCTTTTGCTCAAGCTTGTATTGATGTGTGCACTCGTCAAAGAGCTTTTGATTCATTTCCATAAAGAGTTTAATGGCGTTGTAGATGAGTCCGTGAATGGTTTTATTCCAGTGAGATTTCGAGTTTTTGTATAGGGCCGGGTACATGATGGGGAAAATGACGGCGGCATTTTCCGTGATGAGGGACATGATATAGTCATTGTTCCAGTAGTAGAGTGCCCGCTCCGCGACTTGGAAGTGAAGGCTGGAGACGCATTTGGCCATTTGATTGAAGAGGGGAATCATGACCTTTTGGAACTCGAAGGGCTCGATGACGTCCAATATTTCCTCCAGTTCGTTGAGGAACATGACTTCCTTGGGGAGTGTACCTTGGGCCAGTAGCGGAGGAGGTTGAGGATGACGTTCTCCGTGAGGCTGGGGTCCTTTTCCAGGAACTGGACGACGCAGTAGGCCAGCTGGGGTGGTAGACGGCCACAGACTTGACCTTGTGCAGGGGCATGAGGACCTTGAGGAGGAAGATCTTGTGCTCCTCCTTGAGAGGCAGGGCGAAGCCGTTGATGATACTCCCCAGGATCTCCAGAAGCTCCCCAACCCCGTTGTGCCGCTCCGTCTCGTAGACGAACCGATAAAAGATGTTGTTGATTTGCTTCCGAATGTAGGCTCGGAGACCAAGAAACTTGCCGTAGATGCGATGCAGAGTGGTTTTGAGAAAGTCCGCTCGCGTGGATCCTCGGAGTCGAAAAGCTCCAGCAACTGGAAACGAATTTTTGATCAATGTACTTTTTAACGAGCGGGGGCTGGAAGTCCGAAGACTCGAGGCAGCGAAGAAAAAATTCGTAGACCAACTGGAGGTGTGGCCAGGCGGCTTCAAGCGTGGGCTCATCTTCCTCTGGGTCAAACTCCGCGCCGTTGGGTTGCTGGAAGGGGGGAGCGTGCGAAACACGTTCGTGCTGAACATGAGGACAATCTCGGGTAAACGGCCTCCGTTAGGACGCCTTCAGAATTGCGGACATATTCATCATTTCATTTAATGTAGCTCGCTTCACCTAGGAAATTAACAAAAAAATATATAGCCACTCCACAAACAAATAAAATTCCATTTATCCTTAATACCATTTAATATTTATATAAAACAAAGTAAGCCACTTTTCAACAGATTTTTGCAAGAATAATCGATAAGTGGTCAGAAGTATCTTTGTTTAATTCACGAATTTAATTTGATACTTAGTTTGCGAATAATATAAATCACTTCTAATACATAAGTTGGTCATTTTAATTTCTACCTATTATAGTAAGACGGGTATGCTTTTTAAATAATAAAGTAATTAAGTGTATCTTAATATAAACTGTGTTTTACATTTATAATGACCCCTATATTTCCTTTTGATAAAATTGGTTCTACCAAAAGAAAAGAGGCTATATAATATAATAACACCATGAATCGAATATGAAATAATAATTTGTTAATAACTATTATTCAATCGTCATCCATGATGTGCAAGAAGGAGTTCTTAATTATAAAAGCTTTTCATTGCTTATAAGTATGTTCTTGAAGAAATTGCCTGGATTCGATAACAAGTATTGATTTGAAGGAATTCTGTTTCCAATTCTGTGAAAGGCTTTTATATTGCTCAGTGTGCTTTTAAGGAATTCCGTTGAATAAAATTCTTTGCAAGGTTATTTGTGTTCAAAAAGAATAGGTTCATGAATTAACTCAGCTCAATAAAATTATTCGCATGTTTTTTTTTAGTTATGCGTGTCACCTTGAATGAATGGAGTTTTACAAAAATGTGTTTATTAACTAAAAGTATGGTTGGCTATAAGGAATTGCAGGGTTCAATAGCTCAAATCATGTTTTTGAAGGAGTTCCGTTCAATACGACTATTGAACAAGGTTATAGTGTTAAAACTGTGTTCTTGTAGGAATTCCATGGACGGGTTTTATAGGGTTAAAATTATATTCCAGAAGAATACCGTTGTAGGGTAATAGTTAAAAGTATGATCTTTGAGGATTCTGTTGAATATTATTCAGGCTTTCATTTAGCTGAAGCTATGATAACTATGGGATTATTTGAATATAATTCTCTAAATTGGTGAAAAATGTTTTTTCAGTATTTTCGTTCCAGGTTTTCTTAATGCAGTAAGTCTGTTCTAGCCAGACATTTAGTTTCCATTGAATTGAGGCTTCTTCCAAGTTGATTTGTTTGTTCCTTCCTTCCTTTTCATACTAGCTAGCTAGTGTCCCGTCATTGCCATTGAGTCTGTCTGTCTGTCAGTGAGTCATAGTTCCTCACCTCTTTCCACTTGAGATCTGAGAGAGGATCCGAGCTAAAATCGAATAGAACTTGACACTGTTTGATTTTCTGTATGAATAGTGCTTTCTTGCTCCGCAGGGGAGGTCTCCTTGTCGTTGGCGTGGAGTTGACAGAGCTGATCGAGCTTACGATTGAGGAGACATTGAAGGAGGAACTGCTGGGACGACGCTCCTTCATGCTCGAAGATTCACACGGATCCTCACTACTGGAATCCGACACACTCAGGGACAAGGGAGGATCGACGACGGGGGCGGATGATGACGAGGAGAACTGGCTGGAAGATGCGGCGGCGGCGGCGACGACGACTCCTCTTGATGATGGACCCTCCTCTCTCTTAGCATTCTAAAGAAGCAACAACAACAAACACAGACATCAAACCCACCCACTCAAAGAACCCTTCCCCTTCCAGTCAACCTCTCTTCCTCTCTCTTACCTCCACACATCTTCCAAAGACAACGAATCTTCTCCTAAAAGTAGACCAAAGGGGCTCAAATTGACCAAAAATCTTCGTAGTCGATGATATCCTTCTCTTTTCTCCTTTCTTTCTTTCTCTCTCTTTCTCTCTCTTTCCTCTCTCTCTCTCTCTCCTTCCTCTCCCTCTCTCTCTCTTTCCCCTCTAAGCAGCAGAAGTGCTTCCTTGAGGTACCTACCAATCCACTACTACAGCTACTACTACTATACAACAACAACCCTACAAGGCACTGCTTTTACTAATACTATATATACAATAATAGCCCCTCATACACAACGGACTCCTCTCCTTGACATTGTCCGCCTTTTCATTGTTAATGCCGCACGCATATTTTATTGTATAGTACACTTTAAACTAGAAGCTTCAATAATAAAAACTGCGTTCCCTCATGCCTTCATATATGCAATGCTTCTTCGTCTTCTATATAATAGAATTCTTGATTCGCCTATACTTATTTAGGTATACTACAGTATGAAGTAGTAGAATTCTTTCTCCCCTACATAGGTATAAAAACTACTGTTATGAACTCCTGCAAGTTAAATGTGTACTACAACGGGTTGCTCCTTACTTACTCGAACTTGGGGAACTTGGCTGTGGGAATGATTGAGTTGGGGTGGGAAAGGATTTATGATTTAAAAAATAGTATGATGGCTTGCTTCATTCTAATGAATCCGTGTGTTGGAGTGGTGGGGCTAAGTTGCAAGCCGGTTGTTATTTTCATAGGAAGATGGTAGAAAGCATCTAGGGACCTCAGGTCTACATATATGACGACGTGAATATTTTTTGCTCTCTTAGCGCTTGTTTAAGAAATAATAGTAAATATGTATATGTGGAAATGATAAATATCTTCTTGAAGAAGGATTCAGAGAGCATAATAGGATGGAATGAATGTTAGATCAATATTGTTTGATATACAGTTTTCTTCTCAAGACGTCTGGTAAAAGGGGGGAGGGGTGGACGACAATCATTAGTCAACTTAGGAGGTACACAAGTCGAAGTTGTAGTCCTACTTCCGCAACTGCATGGTGAAGGTAACTTGGTCGGCTTATGTGTTTGTTTGTGTACATAAAGTCGTAAAAGGAAGTCTACGAATGTAGGATGCGTGCAAATCTATATAATTATTACTTTGCACAGGAACTTTTTGTAATAGTTGATACTACTGCTGTATTCTGTTAAGAGGTATTTTATGGAAGATATGGAATTACAAAGGGCATGGATATCCATGGATATGAAGCCCTTTTGATGTTAATATATGTCTTTTGACAGCAATGCATATACAAATCTAAACATCCGACTGATGGCGTGATAGAACGTATAATATTCCAAGGAAACAGAATTCACTTAAAGTCCACTTAATAAGTAATTAGTTGGAAATATCAAATAGTTATAAACTCATTTACATGTTGTTTATTTAGATAAGTGTTCCTTTTAACAATTGGTTGGTTAAAATGAAGCATTTATAAGGAAATAAATTATATTAATTGTTTTATGTTTATCTATACGCAACTACCTCGACTATTATTTAGGAACAGAAATACAGAGAAAAAAAAATCGTTACATTAAAAATAATGCTTCCGTTTAAATTATTAACTTAAAATTAATATCAATTTATATAAACATTAGAGTATTCATAAAACTAAAAGTAAACTAAACTAAAAATATATATTTTTAGAGTGACATACTTCAGTTCACACAATTTTAATAAATAAGATTTATTATAAAAAACATATATTTCAACAAACTATTAAATCTTGTGAAAAGATAAATGTTCCAACAAAAAAATTGGACGGTGGCAAGGCGGTGAAATTGGTAGGTAGAAAAGAAGATATACACAAGCCTCAAACCTCTATATATAATCTCGGAACTTTGTACCTCACAACCTCGAGGGACAAACTGTCTATTATAGTGACCAAAATTGTCCTATTGCCTGAAAGAGTAATGTGATTTTCACTATAGTTTTTTATTACAAAAAGTAATACTTATCTAAAATATCTCTTATTTTAACATAAGAAATATGTTTTATCAAGTAAAAATATGTCATTTGTATAAAATCTATAGAGAAAAAATTAAATGTCTTAAATATTGAAATTGTCATATATTCCTTAACGACATTAAATATTCAATTATTTATATCTCTATTTAATAGATTTATTTGTACGAAAAGCGTTTTGACAAATAAGATATTCATGCAAAAAAATCCCACAACTGGACGTATGAAAGTGAACGTACGAAATAAAATGAATAAATTATAAAAAAATACATCATATTTAGTAACAGAAGATGCGAAATATTTTACTACGTACTAATCAAGAACGCAAGAAAATATTTGATCGTACCACCGACCTCTTAATAACTGGATATAATATAGGCTCAATGCAATAATGGAAGAAAATGCTCAAAATTAATTAAATAATTTGATTATATTTTACCCCCAGTGATTTTTATTATTCATTTTCGATTGAAAGATATTGAATAAAAAAATACTTTTACCCATATTTTACAAATGGGCCTCATATGCCATTTTAATGATATCCATCATTATTTTTCTGCGTATGACAAAATGAGCCCAAATGAGTTTCAAAAAGTAATCCCTCATTACTTATCGATAGTTCCCAAAGTGATGAACGGTAGACGATAAATTGAACGACGATGAAAAAATGTAATAAGGCCAATAGTGTCTTCATGCAACTGTTTGTATTTTTTTGAGAGTAAATTAAATATGAGAATGATTCAGATGGTATATTGCTTACATAACTATGGCATATCTTATAGAACGTATCTTTTAAAGTAATAATAATATCAGTGACTTCTACGTGATTAAATGTGCAATAAATTATATTTATCTCTGATGTCCAGAAATAGATTATATATATATATATATATATATATATATATATATATATATATATATATATATATAATATATATATATATATATTATTCTGGACATCAAAGATAATATAATTTATTGCACATTTTAATCACGTAGAAGTCACTGATATTATTATTACTTTAAAGATTGAATACAATAGTTAATATATTAATCACTAGCCTTAAAATAGGTACCATCCAATGCTTAAAAGAATATTATAGATTTTTTGTCACACACAAAGTACTCATAAAATTGACAGATTTGGCCATAACACAAGTACTTTCATGAGAATATTAGCCTTAAGTTAATACAAGTACTCTTAGAAATAGAATGATAGTTTTCAACGTAAAAAAAAATATAAATAAGAAAGAAAATGGTTAATTTTCATCGTCCACAGAATTGGTCCTTATCCTGATTTACTTATACTTTTTGTACTTATACTTTTTTTATAAGGGATTCAAAAAATATGTTTTGATTAATCTGCAGAAGTCTATTCTGCCTTATATAACCAAAGTCACACTCGAAATATCGTCTGAGTGTTCTTTTTTTAACTGTTATGGTAATAGCATTGTCATAGTATAATTAGTTAAAAATTTTACAGCTGTAAATGCTTCCCACATTGTGTAAATACTTATGTCTTTAAAGACTCAAATCTAAAAAAATATGTGAGGTTTGATATTTTATCCGTGTTTTGAAAAATTAAACTCATATTTGTGGATTTACCTTTAAATCTCTTATTGTATTTTATATTACAATAAATCCTCTTTTTGTATGATTAATGTACATAGTAAAATACAGAATTGAAAATAAGTTCATATATTAAAAATTAGACCTACTGATTATTGACTTTGAAGTTGACTAAGTCTGGATAGATTACAAATTACATATTGATAAGCCTTCAAGGAGTCATTTGGCAAATAAGTATTGAATAATATTTTTATGCTGAAATCTTTATTCATTGTGAATAATGGAGCTCAAGAATCCGCTCCTGTTTTTTCCCTTTTACATACATATTAAATACCTATTTAGGAATAAAAATAAAAAGAAGAGTTTTTCAGAAAAATAAGAATGCTTCATTCATTTTTAATAAGTATCATACGCAATGACGATGATAAAACCAATGTAATGAACATTAATTTCATAACTGTTATAATGAAATAATAATAATACATCTTAGAAGCAATATGATACCTAATCTCAAGGTCATCGATGAATTCCAAGTGCCATTGCCTCCGTGGATAAGGGTAATGAGAAAGGAAACTATAACTCAATAACATAGATAAAGAAAATATTTTGTGTATTGGAAAAAATATTCCCTTCCAACCATGGTTAGGGAATACAGCGGATCTATGTAATGTATCATTCTCTGGTTAATAAGCTTATGTATATACTTGTATCTTTTTTATCCACAAACAAATAATATAAGCCAGAGATGTTTTTATCTGTGGACTATGAAATAAGGTTTTGTACATGGTAAAATAAAGAATAAAATGTTATTCATATGAGTAATAATAAAATATTAATTCCAATTATCCTATGAATGGACAATAATTCAACGCTTCAACGCTAATTGATACATGCTCCAATGCATGGTAATTAGTTTTGGCCTATTAGGAGGCTAGACAAGGTAATGAGTTATTTTATATAATTCAGCTTTTTGGATGAGAACAAGTTTTGGGATTATACAAGAAAGGTTATTATAACCCTAAACTTTGACAGGTCCATAT
Source organism: Caligus rogercresseyi (assembly GCA_013387185.1). Lineage (NCBI taxonomy): Eukaryota > Metazoa > Arthropoda > Copepoda > Siphonostomatoida > Caligidae > Caligus > Caligus rogercresseyi. The sequence continues at coordinate 17,961,335 of CP045897.1, read as the reverse complement.
AATTAACTTTTACTAAGTAACTATATATATATATATATATCAGGCTTGTGGCGTTCAGCTTTTTTTGCGTTCAGCGTTCCTTCAGCGTTCAAAAAAAATTAGCGTTCCGTTCAATGTTTTTGCGTTCAGCGTTCCGTTAGCGTTCAGCTTCAATATTTAAAAAAGTACTGCGTAGTGATGACGTTTTTTTTTAGCAAAGAATTTCCAAAAAAGTACTGCGTAGTGATGACGTTTTTTTTTAGAAAAAGAATTTCCAAAAAAGAACGTTTTTTTTAGAAAAGAATTCCAAAAAAGTAATGCGTAGTGATGACGTTTTTTTTTTAGCAAAGAATTTACGAAAAAGTACTGCGTAGTGACGACGTTTTTTTTTTTAGAAAGAATTTCCAAAAAAAGTAATGCGTAGTGATGACGTTTTTTATAGAAATCATTTACGAAAAAAGTACTACGTAGTAATGACGTTTTTTTTTTTGAAAAGAATTTACGAATAAAGTAATGCGTAGTGAGACTTTTTTTTAAAAATAATTTCAGAAAAAAGTAATGCGTAGTGATGACTTTTTTTTTTTAAATATTCTGAAAAAAGTAATGCGAATTGATTACATTTTTCCGAAAAAGTACAAGAAATGTTTGGAAAAAATTGAACGCTGAACGCAAAACTCTTTTTTTTTGCGTTCAACGTTCAGCGTTCAAAAAAAAGTTGCGTTCCGTCAGCGTTCCGTTCATTGAACGTGCGTTCAGCTGAACGCCGTTCAATTTTGCGTTCCGTTCACAACCTGATATATATATATATATATATATATATATATATAATATATATATATATATATATATATATATATAATTATATATATCGATATATATATATATATATATTATATATATTAAGGGTTGTTCTTATTTTTCAAATGTTCGAAATGTAGCAACATTGGGATTTTCTGTTTCTTGGTGATAAAAGAAGACGACATACAGAGTTTGAACAAAATCGGTCAACATTACGAGGTCGCGCAACGAGGTCAAAGTTTTAAAAATTTAGTAAAATATAGTTTTCCGCAAATTTCTTCAAAATGGTGGACGTTACAGACTTCAATAATATGATTATTTTAAGGAATTCTAATTTACTACCAGACGTATGTTTGATGTTTTTTAATAAAAAATTTTTCAGTAAAAACAAAGCAAGAAAGGGAGTGAGTATTGTTAGCTTATTTCATAGCTTTTTTGTATCAATTAACTTCACTCGCCTGAAGAAGATGACTTGTTCGCTTCAGAGTAAAATAGTACTTTTAAGTTTAGTAAAACTTTAGATGATAAATCCAAAAATGACCTTGTTGCATTCTATCAGTTATATTTAAAAATAATATAATTGTTTCTTAGATTTGCGTCAAGGTATCCTCTCAAAATTTTACTTTGTCTCTGACGCATTTATAATCCTTATATGCGTCATTTTGTACGTGAGATAGGCTTTTTTTAAATGTCATATAACTCTCTACTATTAACTGACATGATTTAGTATACCAAAATATTAAAGCTGGTTAACCAAGCTTTCATTTGATATATTTGGTGTTCTAAAAATTGCTATACTTTAAGAGATATAAGCAAATACATTTCCCCCAAAAAATTGATCTTTTGATATGAGAATATACGATTACCATCTGGTAACTGTTGTTAGTGTTACCTGGATAGAAAGAGAAGGGAGGGAGTATTTTGCCTCACTTCTCACTCCTTTCTTTTTTTCTTTCTATCCAGGTAACACTAACAGGTACACGCCGTTACCAAATGGTAATCGTATATTCTCATATCAAAGATCAATTTTGGGGGAGAGTACGTATTGCTTATATCTCTTAAAGTATAGCGATTTTTAGAACACCAAACATATCAAATGAAAGCTTGGTTAACCAGCTTTATATTTTGGTATACTAATCATGTCAATTTAATAAGTAGAGAGTTATATGTACATTAAAAAAGCCTATTTCGCGTACAAATGACGCATATAATGGATTATAAATGCGTCAGAGACAAAGTAAAATTTGAAAGGTACCTTGACGCAAATCTAAGAAACAATTATTTTTATTTTTTCATAATCGATTTCTTATAGGTCAATACAGGCTCTGAATCATATGATGTAAACTCAGATTGTACTTAATTCTGAACTGATAGAATGCAACCAAGGTCATTTTTGATTTATCATCTAAAGTTTTACTAAACTTAAAAGTACTATTTTACTCTGAAGCGAACAAGTCATCTTCTTCAGGCGAGTGAAGTTAATTGATACAAAAAAGCTATGAAATAAGCTAACAATACTCACTCCTTTCTTGCTTTGTTTTTACTGAAAACTTTGTTTTATAAAAAACATCAAACATACGTCTGGTAGTAAATTAGAATTCCTTTAATTAATATTATTATTGAAGTCTGCAACGTCCACCATTTTGAAGAAATTTGCGGAAAACTATATTTTTACTAAATTTTTAAAACTTTGACCTCGTTGCGCGACCTCGTATGTTGACCGATTTTGTTCAAACTTTGTATGTCGTCTTCTTTTATCACCAAGAAACAGAAAATCCACAATTTTGCTAACATTTCAAACATTTGAAATAAGAACAACCCGAATTAATATATATATATATATATACATATAATATATATAGATATATATATTATATATCTATATATATATTATATATTATATATATATCTATATATATATATATATATATATATCTATATATATATATATATATATATATAGTACCTATATATATATATATATATAATAATATCTATATATATATATATATATATACTTATATATATATATTTTTATATATAAGCTCCATCTGTAATGAATATACTTTTAATGGCTCCATTTACAAGCATCGTTTCGCCATATAACGTTGATGCTCTGCACAATCATCAGTGGCGTTCCATACCGTGAAAGCGTTCCATAGGGCCAGGTTTCATTGGTTGTCATAAAGACTATCTCTTGGGATTGGACCTGACGACCTGGTACCAATGGCGACATATATGACCATAATTAAACATGTCTATAGCAGACATTCTAAGGAATAAAAAGAGTGATGGAGGTGGCCGCTAAGCACATAAAGTTCGAGTATTATTTTTTAATGTGGATGGCCCGCTATGGACCACTTTAGACAGGGGATTGCTAACACAAATTCGACTTTGTACATTTTTGTCAATTAATGGCTCCCCTCAGCTATTTTGAGCATTTTTCTTCCATTTTTGCATTGAGCCTATATTATATCCAGTTATTAGAAGGTCGGTGGTACGATCAAATTTTTCTTGCGTTCTTGATTAGTACCTATAAATATTTCGCATCTTCTGTTACTAAATATGAGTTATTTTTTTAAAATTTTTCATTTTATTTCGTACGTTTCACTTTCATACGTCCAGTGTGGGGATTTTTTTTGCATGAATATCTTATTTTGTCAAAACGCTTTTCCGCACAAATAAATCTATTAAATAGAGATTATAATATTGAATTTGATAAAATCAAATATATATGACGCAGTCGAGGCAAAATTTCATGAAATTTATCGCTGTGCTAATCCACTCTATCATATTCAGTTATAATCATTGTCAATGCAAAAAACCGCATATATTGTTATGGATGTGGAAGAAACAATCTAAAAAAAATTCATACTTAAAATGTCTGTTGAAAATGGCCAAGACAAGATCATTATAACATACGAACAAAATGGTACACTTTATAGATATTTAAGTATTTGAACGAACTAATTAACATAAATTTTGTCTACACAAATTTAATACAACAATTATTTATTTCAATTAGTTAATTTATATCAAAAATGTATTTATAATTTTTTTAGGCGATATAATTATTGCCTATTAATCGGAAACGCAAGTTATAAAAAGTTGAATGATAATTGATGTCACTAATATTTATGTACATTAATAGTTAAATAATTTTAACAATAAAAAAAATACTATTGTATACATACTTATTCCCTCAAAAATAGTGTTTTGTTTATTATTATGTGTTAATATTCTATCTATAATACAGGTGGGCCGCTTAAGACGAGACACTCAATTTTAATAATATCAATGTCCATAACTTGAGAAAGGTTTGTTCAAATAATTTTTTATTTTCATTTTTTCAAGATAATGAAGGATATAAATATTTTATCTATCATCCTCCATCAGTTCAATAATACGTTCCATTTAGACCTGAACTTCCGGCAGCTCTTGGAATGAAGGTCTGGTCCATTGGCTCAGGCATCCATGATGGCCGTTTTAAGATGGTGTTTGGACTTAAAATGAGTCCCACTAAGGGAGCTCTTTAACTCCCAAATATGGCGTAGTCATAGGTGCGGCATCTGGGCTGTGAGGAGGCCATGCCTCCTTAGGGAAAAATCAGTGCTTCAGTTCTTAAGAATTGCTGGGTAAACTTAGATGTATGACAACTTGCACCATCATGTTGAGCCACCATGATTCTCCATATGTTGCTCTTGCCCACGGGAAGACTTTTCTTCTCAAAACTCTCCACATATGTGAAGGAATTGAGCCTCTGCCCATCCTCCAAGAAGATGAGGTCACACTTCTGACCATCAGAGCCAACCACAGCAATGACTTGCAGGTTGGCAAGTGCCTTCCTTTCCATAGTGGACAGTATGTCATCTGCATCTCCACAAGCTCAGCAATGTAGATCCAGTGTCCATGGTTACCATCTCGCCAAGAGAAAAGGGGTCTCATCAAGATGTAAAATGACAATTTCTTTAGGTTTTTTTTTCATTTGATTAAGGCACTTTTTGCTCCAGCAACCCTCTTTTCCTTATCAGTAGACTTAAGGGCATGCCTTGGAGTTCTTTTGAAGCTCTAAGACCAAGATCATCCTTCACCAACCGTCTCATGGTTGGCTTGGCATGTTGAATTCACGAGCCAACCCCCTTACTGTTGCTTTGGCATCTTCTCGTTGATGGCGATCTTAACAGCCTCACAGTCTCGGTAGGTCTTCCTGGCTTAGTTTCATCTTTTAGGTGCAGTTGCTGTACCTCTCTCCAATGTTCTATAACAGTTTGCCTTGAAACCCTTAGATTCTTATAATTTCGGAAGGATTTGTCCTGCGCGAAAGAGCAAGAATGGCAACTCTTTTTCCTCTCTATTCGCCATGATTATGAAACTATCAAGTTGTTTACTTTATATATTTTATAAGTGAAAGAATGGATATGGTTAACGCAACCTCCAAATTGAATCTATCTATCTATCTATTATCTATATTATAGACCGGTTTTGAAGGTGTCTCGTTTTAGCGCCCATCCTGTATCTATCATCTATCTATCTATCAATCTATCTATCTATCTATCTATCTATCTATCTATCTATCTATCTATCTATCTATCTATCTATCTATCTATCTATCTATCTATCTATCTATCTATCTATCTATCTATCTATCTATCTATCTATCTATCTATCTATCTATCTATCTATCTATCTATCTATCTATCTATCTATCTATCTATCTATCTATCATCTATCTACTATCTATCTATCTATCTATCTATCTATCTATCTATCTATCTATCTATCTATCTATCTATCTATCTATCTATCTATCTATCTATCTATCTATCTATCTATCTATCTATCTATCTATCTATCTATCTATCTATCTATCTATCTATCTATCTATCTATCTATCTTGTATTTTAGCATTCAGTTTATTAACACTTGTTATCTTCCAGTGGTGTATTTGGATCACCATGAAAAATATGAACCTACGAATTATGCATTTGAAGGGAATGGTATATTTCAACTTTCCAATTTCATCGATAGCCAATTCAGGGATATTAGGGTGTATTTATTGAGCTCCACCAATCTCAATATGGCTTATTGGAGTTCTGAATCCTCCAATAGGTCCTCGGGTTCCGCCACTACAATGATGTGATATAAAAGTATTAACTATCGTTTTGTTTCTCTAATCCTTTAAGTCTAAGTGTATTTATGGGTATAGTATGGGGTATGAGGGCTTCAAATCTGTATGTCAATTGGGTCCCAAAAATCTCAAGTAGGGGGTATTTGGATTAATGTAACGGGTGGGGCTCGAGGGCCTCATGTGTAAAAATATCATATAAGGTTGTATGTGTAGCTTATTGGATAGTGCTCTCATATAGGAGTACTACAGCCTCATGCGCTCTGGTTCAAATCGCAGGAACACTGCAGATTATATTTCTAGCCTATTCCCTGGTTTCCTGTCTACTTATAGTGCTATAATACTAATTTATGCAGACAAAATTAAGGAAATCACAAGGAGAACAAAAACAGCAACAACTATCAATTGACATTGACATATAGTATATTGAATCTTTATTAAAACATTTTTATAGTCAAATGCTATTCTCTATATATTCTGCTTATGATTGACTGCCCTTTTTATATAACTTTTCGAATGTTAATTCCTCAGATTTCCAATTTTCAATAAAATATGGATATAATATGATGTCTAAAAGAAATAGTCCAGGAAGAAATGACCCAAGATAGAAAAGGAAATGATTCCTGGTCCATTTTTCCTCGACCATTTCTTCCTAGTATCGGATATTGTATTTATACTTTGCTTTTCCAAATTGAAACTGAAAGACAAATAAGTCAAATATAGTGCAACAAAATTTCTATATATTTACTACATTCTTATTCTTGTATTTTTTTTTTCGGCTAAAAACATTTTATCCGGTAATCTGTGAAAATTTTATGTTATGTAAAAATAAAATACACTGAAATTATATACATGACACAGAATAAATCTTTTCAGGACAGTTGCAAAATACATAAATGGACATTTTAGTTCACATTTACTGCTCTGAAGAATAACCTTATATAAAAGGACGCATTATTTATTAAATTTGTTTCAAAACTCGCGATGTCTAATTAATATCCTTTTGATAGTTTTCATGTAGAGCAGAGTATCGAGCAGAAGCACCAATCATGATGGGCCTTTGGTCTTCTTCGACTACGTAGGCATTTGTCCTAATTATTTGTGTTAGTAAATATTTTTATACCTTGCAATGCAGATTGAATTGCTTTGTAACTTGAGGGCATTTTTTAAAATTTATTATTTCCAAAGAGAATGTGAGCTTTTAAAATTGTCGGGATATATCGTCGTTTTGACACACGTTTAGTTTTATAAATCTTTTAATTATTTGACGAATGGGGATAATCGGAAAATGTATGTAAAGTATTATTCAGTACAATCCAAAACTCCAATAAAGATAAAACTCTATTTTACCAACCGGTTCTTGGAACCCAGTCTTTTGTACTCAAATCCGTGAATGTAAATTGAAACCCAAAATTGAAGTTTTGGGTATTGTATGGTGTAGAACCGGCGTGTATAAAAATAATTGATCAAGTACCAGCTGTATCATTATGCAAAAATCTTGTCATGGAGGAATTTCCGTCTTCAGAAAAGAGTTGACCTTTAAAACACAAAAGTAGTTCCGTTGGTTCTCTACAAAGCTTCTTCGTCTCCTTTGATAGCGGAAAAAGCCATCTTAGATGGGAACAATTGGCTGGCTGCCTTATTTCACAGGACGTATTTGCCAACTATTAAATGAATAGAGGTCTTCTTGGAGGAGGTGTAGTTCAATTCGTTACGATCATTCCCAAGATTTATTTAAAAATCTTCCTTAATTTAGCGAAGCATCCTTCTTGTGAATGGAGGCGTTGCGTTTCGCTTAATGAAATTTATCATTCGCTTATTTTTTGGCTCTGAGCTAACAAACGACATTATCTCTAGCCTTTCGGTTACTTGGGGCCGTGCCCAAAGAATCATTTGGAAAAACACATCAATGTTTGAAAAGGACTCCATTGTTGTTAGGCAGTGGTTCCCAAAGTGGAGGGCGCGACCCCTAGGGGGGGCGCGGGAAAAACGATTGAATGAAAATTTAAATACAGTAGACTAAATAACACTGCTAGCATAACATGGACAAATTTTTTGACGCAGCTCCCACGCAAAGAAGAGGATGAAGCATCACCAGATGTGCTTCCAAAGAAATTTCCTTCCAAGCAAAGACAAGAAAATATGACGACACATATCTTGCCTTTGGCTTCACCTGTACAACGATGGGTAATGAGGAGAGACCGCAGTGTGTTGTCTGTCTTAAAGTGTTAGCTTGTGACAGCTTGAAGCCGAACAAGCTAGGACGCCACTTGGAGACAAATCATCCTGAGCACAAAGACAAGCCTGTTGACTTTTTCCGACAAAAACAAGTAAGCTTCCGTGCTCAACAGTATCTCTTTACTAAAGCTGTATCCGTGCCGGCAAATGCTCAACTCAACAGGATCCAAAAAAATATGATTGGATCCATGATCCCTTCAGTGCATCACCACCTGCTGACTTAAGCACATCAGAGGAGGAAATGTTCATTGACGTCACCTCAGACTCAACATGAGGCTGCAGTTTCAGTCAAAGACACTGGCTGCATTTTGGATTGGAGTGGAGAAAGAGTAACCACTTCTTGGCAAGAGAGCCCTGGCCATACTCCTTCCTTTTGCCACATCCTACCTTTGCGAGATAGGGTTTTCTGCTGTGGCCTCCATTAAAATCAAGTACAGATCAAAGCTGGACATTGAGAATGAACTCAGAGTGGCAATCTCAAAATTGCAACCCAGGTTTGACAAGATCTGCAGTATGCAAAGATGTGAGGACTAAAGGTACCATTTTTGTACATTTTTTTGGGGGTTTGTTCTTGTCTTCCTCTCAGGGAGTTGATCATGTTTTAAAACCCATTTTTGCAGAGAGGCATTTTTTCAAAAATGCATTTTATGTTAAATATATAAAAAGAAACCTGTTACACTGAACATAATTACACAGTTAAGGTGCTTGAAAACTGTAATTCTTATTACAATCTGCATTTAATGGCAGTTCACTTTTATTTTTTCAACAAAAAAAAGGTTGAGGTTTGACACCTATTACAAACTGCAGTTTATGGTAGTTCCCTTTTATTTTTTCAGCAAAAAAAAAGGTTGAGATTTGTATTAATTACAATGTGTGAAATAAACTGCAAAGGCCTCTGAGAACAAATGTGTCTAGTCCTTTTTTTTTTGGGGGGGGGGGGCGCAAAAATTTCTTGCCCAGCAGAAAAAGTTGGGAACCACTGTCATAAGTATAATTCTTCAAAAAAAGCATTTCTTCAAGAACTTGAGAACTCCTGAGGATCTCGAAAACTCGCAATCAATACGGGTATACTAACTATCCACAACTTACATCACCATGACTCTCTTAATCAGGGAAGATTTCGGTTTCCTTTGTTACGGGCGGCAAATTATCATCATGTGCTAAAAGCCCTGGTTTTTAAAATTAACTCCCCCTGTGCATATGGATTATCGGAATGTAATATCATTTGCGATGGATTCTTAAAACTCCTGGATCTTCCGAGAGAGTGGAGTATTCGTATCCGGCATTCTACTAGCTGTATAACGGACGGAAGAAAATTTACTTCACAGTCACTGATTTCGGCAAATCTCCTCAAGTTTTCCCGCCCTTGCAAGACTGTGGGGTTATTTTTAACTCTATAATTCACGCCTTTGCAGAGTGTCGATCTGTAGATATTTTGGTGAGATTCATCAAACTAAATGTAAGGGGAATAGATGCCCCTAACGCTGGAATGATTTGCAAAGCCTCCATTTTATTTGGACTTTCAAGTTACAAGGCTTCCGCGTAGGACAAAAGCAATCAACAACGCTCTACTTAGCGCCAAAGCCTTAGTCGCAAAGGGACAACAATGGATCGTTCCCTGCAGCCGCTGGACATTAGGACATATGTATATCCACCTCCACTCGATATGCTGCATTGGACCTCCGGATCCCTTCGGTCATGGACAACTCATGGACACTAGCTAGCGATTTGGTCAAAAATGTCCCTCCCTTCCCATCTCATTAAGAGATTCCTTAAAATCACTTATAATATTTTTTTAAAAATAGATAATCTTTTACACCTCGGTTTTAATGTGTATGTTTTAATAGTTAAATTATTACTTTGGAGAATTTCATGTAACATGCTCAAATTATGAACTATAATGTTTATATGGTGTATTTTTTTACTTACTAGTATCTGTTTGTATATCGTATTGTATACATATTTTATAATGAACTGTTGAATAAAAAAACCCTCATATAATGATTCTGAAATTTCATGCATCCTGTTATAAAACACACTCTTTTCTGCACGACTCTATAATAATGTTTTAATATTTTTTTGTCTGAAAGCATATCAAAAAGGGCCATTGCAGAAGCCAGTGTTTATGTATGATATTAGTATTTTCTTGTGATTTCTGTACAGACAGCCGCTAAAAAAACAGCGTTGAAGATTTATACAAATGGGTTTAAAATATGCCATCACACAGGTTCAGGTTGGATCATCACACGGTTAATGTGGTGCTGGAAGAGCAATCCTTAAAGCTAGAAGATACAAATACTGTATTCAGGCAGAGGTCGAAGCCATGAGGAGTCTCGTGAGTAAATTACCAATAGACAAGATGGAGGGTAAAAATCTTCTAGTTTTATCCAACGTCCTTTCTCCCATGAATAGCTTGGACGCTTGGCCGAGAAGTGTAATTGGCGCAGATGTAGAAAACTGCAGGAAAGCCCTGGAGTCTTCCAGTTTTGGCGACACAGTTGGATGGGTTAGGGCCAAAATGATACTACGGGCAATGAATATACCGATTTTCTTTGCATAGGACGGGGCCAAGTCAGGTGTACAACTGGTTGTGCATGTATCAGTCAATCAAACAAATAACTGCCTAAAGAACTCATCCTTGACAATGTGGAGGCTCAATGGTTGGCCATGTATTCCTGCCAACAGTTAAAACAAGTTTTGTCCCAACCCCTATATTGGAAGGAAGATATTTCATTATAAGAGGAAAAACGTCGCTAGGATTGTTTATATGGTGACTGGACCTATTGGGCTAAACGCACATTTTTATAAGATGGGGAAGTCGTCTACCCCAGTTTGCCGACTCGTGAAGAAGAAGACGAAACTCCTATCCACCTATTTGTGCGTGTCCCCGAACGAGGATGGAGATATTTGAGTTGGACGAGGAGATGACGAGAAGGGGAAATCCAGTTCTTAGACGATTTACTACCGACTGATACCGGATTGAGTTCCGGTGTGATGGGGCTGATCTAGGAGCTAAACAAACAACAGAGGTATGAGAAGACTCTAAACTGATTTTTTATCTGAAAACATACCAAAGAGCATCAATGCAGTAGGACAAAAGACCCTTTCATAAATTGGGAATTGAGACTATAAATAGACACAATAATTCGATGTATGGTGTATACCTTCCACAGTTAATGTAAGTAAAATAAACTAATACATACATTTTTGAAACCCCTAGCGAACACATTAATGTATTTTTTTCTTGCAGAGTTTCGAGTCCCCCATGTGACTTAATATTTTAGGTCTCACCTATCGCAAAGTAATATGTTAAGTATTATTGATGCCTACTTTTGCACTGGGTTTGAAATGCATAAACTCAATTATTGTAGCTAGTGCAATCTAGGATGTGAGAAGTGAAAACACCGATAGTATGAAGAAATGGCTGAAGAAAATACTGCCTAGGAAGAAATGGCACAAGAACGAATGACCTAGATCGAAATGGTACATAAAAAATGGCCCCAAAAAAATGGCCCAAAAAGAAAAGAGAATGATGACGTATATAAAACATGGGCCAAAGATTTTTTTGGCTCAGTCTGATAACAACAACAAGAAATAATTTTTCTATCATTGCAAAACTATAATTTATACAATATATATATATACAGGGTCTTGCAGGTAAATCCGCACAAAGTTCAACTTCGTCCAGATCCATAAGGAGTGCAAGTAGAGCTTAGATATTGCTCATGTGGGAGGTTTCGTGAATGTACTGTCGAATTGCGCCCGAACACAAAACAAATACACTGATGCGGAGATGGAGCAGACCAGGAGGGGCACGGTCATCGAGTTGCTGTGCGCAGGGCACCGTCCTGCAGCCATCATCAGGAGGACGGTCTACGACATCACCAAGAAGTGGAAGGAGTCAGGATGTCCAAGAGGAAGGAGCACAAGCCCAGGAGTGACTGGATCTGCACGCCCACATTTGTGGCTGGTCTCAAGAGGTCTATCAAGGCCAATCCGGGACGCTCATGTCTATCCTTGCCAGGAAGCGTGGGTTCCAGCTGTCGTCGTCCCCTGGATAGACTCTGTGGCCTCCGGGACCCCGTACACATTCCAGTAGGACTCGGCGCCCACCCACAAGGTCAAACTTGTACAGTCCTGTCTGAAGAAGAATGTGCCCAACTTCTGGGACTTCAACACCTGGCCCCCCAACAGCCCCGACCTGAACCCATGCACTAGTACTTGTAGGGGAAGTTTGAGAGGGAGGTGTGCTCCACGCACCACAGCAATGTGGCGTCCCTGAAGGCCTCCATCAAGTCGGAGATGAACAAGCTGGATCCTGCAGAGGTCTCCACGGCCTGTGGGAGGTTCAAGCGTTGTTAGGAGGACATCCTTGAGGCTGAGGACAGCCATATTGAATAGTAATCTTGTATTATGTCTAATAAACAACTTTCTTATTCAAAATAGATATCACTTTCGTTCTCATTTTGGATCTGGAGAATATTGAACTTTGTGCAGATTTACCTGTAAGACCCTGTATATATAAATATATATATGAAAAATGTATTTGTTATATATACTTTATAATATTTCACTGAAATACATGCTTATCTATTTATTTGTTCAATTCTTTCATTACTCATCATTTTCCTTTTCTATATTGGGTCATTTCTTCAAGGTTCATCTATAGCGGACACTGCAAATACTATTGAGGGTCCCATGAAGGGTTGATTAAAAGGCCAAAAGTGGGTTGGATTTCTGCTTATCTTACTTAAATATTGACATGGATTACCAACCCTAATATACTACTACTGTAGTAGATAGATCAAAGGACTCGAAAGGTTTATAATTAGAATTTAGATATTATTATTAAAGATTGTTTGTATTTCAAACAAATTAATGCTTAAACAATCTTATTTATTGAGCATAAAGTTTTTTCTCCGGACTTATTATTATATAACAAAATTGAACGCCAAGGCTATTTCTGGGCGTTCCGTTCAGCGATTAATTTTTTTGGGCGTTCCGTTGATAGCTGAACGCTATTCAATTTTGCGTTCCGTTCTCAAGTCTTATATATATATATACACATATATATGAGAGTTAATAGCACATTCAACTTTTTTAGTACATATGTTCAGAAATTTGATACACTTTTAAAAAGTTTACAATGTTAGTTCCATATCAATCCCAATTTTATCAAAATTTTACACACACGGAAAATGAAGAAGATACATCGGTGAGCAGTAAACAGATATTAAAGTTGTCCATGTCAAAGGACTCATGTCAAATCAGTATTTGAGCAGGAATATGATGAGACAGACTTATAATGTGAAGTGCTATCATATTTTTGTACATTAGTTTTGTTTTATAATCATCAAATAATTATAGACATTTTAGATTATTATGTTTATATGTATATTTTACATAATTACTTGTCTAATATTGCCTTAAAAAGTATATATTTGGTTTTTAAATAAGTAATATATAAAATTAATTTGTATTAGGTACTATTAGGTTTTATATTTTTCGCCTCAGAAGCCTATATACAAATGTTAACAAAACTCATTGGCAAAGGATACATATATGTTTAAGTCTCGTAGTAAAAAGCAACATACCTAATTATTCTTACAAATTAATTTTATTACAAACTTTTCATAATAAAACATAATATATCATATATTATCAAATTATTATTTTTCTGAATTTTCTTGGGAAGCTCAGCACTGATCTTCTTTCCGATTCCTGTAATCCTGATGAGCACTTCCATTGCGGTCGTCCTTTAGTTGTTTCTTCGCACGTTCCAGATAACGTTACTTAAGGAAACTGTAGTCCCTTCTATTGATACCATCCAATACTATATTCTATTATTAGGTGAGACATCTGGGTCTAGTATTGGATACCATCCAATACTATATTCTTTATTAGGTGAGACATCTGGGTCTCACCTGGACCTCTGCTCTTAGTGTCATGTTCCCCTGCATCTCTCCCCACATCTGCTCTTAGTGTCCTGTATGTACACGCATCTATATGTGTATATAAAGGACACTATACAATAACATATGCTCACCTCCCCTTGCACCCCCCTGCACCTTATCTACATAGTTATTATTATTATGTATCTGTAGTGTATATAAGAAGAAGCCTCCCTGTATCAGGGGGCAGAAATACTGGTAGTCTAACTATCAACACTGGGTGTCTCTCAATACATCATGGCGTAGTTTAGGCAACACCACATGGGCAGGCATAAGTCCAACACCTTCTAACTCTTTATGACGGACAAAAATTCAATTATAAATGCTTTCATATTTTTATCCAAGTCAGTCCTGTACTCTTTTTGGCTACTAAATTCAGGTGTATGTGGAGTTTTGTGATATAACTTTGAGCTTCTATAAGAACTGTACTCATTAACGGGCTGCCAGGACAAATCAAGGCCATTTTATTTTTGGAGCCATAAGAGGAGTCGTAATTCTTTACCACATCACAAGGCGATTGAGTGTGCTTTATTATATATTAAATAATTGGTCAGGAAGAAATTAACTATGAACAATCCCATACTCGAAGAGGAGTTAAGATTAATTATGATAGGAGCAGCCGCGCGTTACTCGGCACTCGGAATCAAAATACCTCAAGTGGCATCTTCCTCCTGGATTTAGGCTGGCGATATCATCAAATTCATTCCATCAACTTCAGCACAATATCTAATGTATTGCTTTTATTTATTATCGTATTTTCGTATGTGTATTTTATCTACGCTGTTTGTTGATGATGATAAATAAAAAGTTTTAACCCAAAAAAAGTATACTCATTGAGAATATTGAGTGCGAGAGTCACGACTGGTATCGCTAAATATGGAAGTATTCTTGTGTCTCCATTGATGTGGAAAGATTGCGACAGAGAGAATGGAAGGTAAATAGAAAACGGATCATGTACGGTTTTGATGGATAAATAATAATGCAGAGCTTTTAATAAATGTTTTTTTCGTTTCCTAAATAACCCCCGCCTCATCGAGACATAGCTTATTAAGGCCGACTCGATGGTTTAATTTCGTGAATTTTCTATATGATGTGATACAAATGAATAGTTAATTAATTACAAATTATATATTATTTGGTTTACTCTGCAGAATGAGTAGAACTTGAAATATATTAGTTTTAGCTTTATTTGTTTGTTTTACGTGTGAAAAATAAGGGACCATTTTAGAGCTCTTACTTCAGAAGTATTTTCATTTGCTTAAAAATAAGATATGAGAAAGGTATATTTTTTAAATACATAAATGCAAAATTATTCTTATTTTAATGGAAAAATAAATTTTAACCTTAATGAGTTCCCAGAATCACCTAATAGAAGCCTAGTTTTAGATTTTGATATTAATGAACTAACAAGGGCTTCTTACTGTTGTCATTGAACAGTTTTTCTTATATGGTGTTCAAATTTTAAAGTTATAATACATATAAATGCTTACGTTTATGAATGAGGTAATTATATATATTTCTATATGTTTTATTGCATATAACAAGAATAACGTCTTAAAAAATATACATCTTATATATTTTATATAGAAAATAACATCGTCATTCTTCTAGGAAATGTGTGTAGCCTTGTTTGTCTTACCAAGGGCTTTAAAACTTTATTTTGAACAACAAAGGTACTATTTAAGGTATTTAATTTAGAAAAGAAACTTGTACTTTTATTTGTGTGTTTTTAAAGATATTACAGAGTTGAAGGAAACTGTTACATAAAAAGAATATGCCGATGCGATGCGGTGATAGAAAGGACATCATTGTAAGTATGTTGACGACTACAAGAAGCGTGCATGCACAATTTGCTTTGTGGCTTGGAAGACCTGAAATGAGAGAAAAGGAATTTTTTAATTGTGTCTAGGGAGCTGAAAGACGCATCAATTTGAAAGTCATACTATTAATTAAGTTTTACTATATTTGAACGTGAAAGATTCAAATACATTGTTAACGTTTTTTAATTTGAATAAAGCATGTCATCATCATCTATACAATATTTCATTTTCCATGATTTCTTTGTAAGATTTAACAATCTGTTTGACAGAATTAATTATTATATTCAATTATTTCGAAAAATAAGATATTTTTTTGATACTTTACATTTTATTTGCATATCAGGATGGCAAACTTTATTGCAAATGAATGGGGATATTCATTAAATTAAAATCAGCTCATGGGATTGCGATAGTTATTTGCGTACAGGCGTGTTCAATTTTCAATGTTTAGGTGCAGGTTCGACTTCTGAGAGAGGAAGGATATTTTTAGTGAGCCTCATTGATAGGATCGTATCTTCGATACACTAATTTACACACTATAATAATGCTTATTTATATCTAGTCGTATGCAATTACCTATATCGAACCATATAGGCAACAAAAATAGTTATTCAAATTTGGAAGTACCTATAAGGGTATGAATCTTTATATTTTAAACAGAAATTCACAATTTAGTTAACGCCTTTTTGATTCCATGAAATTGGGGTACAGAGAGGCGTTTAAACCTAGGATGTTTATTATTAACATTGTTTCGTGTAAGAGTATATATATTTTACATCCTTGATGAAATTATAAGAAATCAATGAACTCATTTTGAGTCCTAAGCCACCCTTTCAGCATTCATTTTCAAGCTAAGCGTCTGACATGGGAAAAGCTCATAGCTAGAAAAACATTCTAATGCATTCGTTCCTCAAGGGTTTTCTTTATTACAATTAAGTATGTCTTTATATAATCTCCTCGGTGCAAGGGCTCCTCTATGCATGCAGGGTCCACGGAAGATGCATTCCAGCAGGGATATGAAAATACGTGGTCCAAAACATAGAAACTCTTGGATCTGCAACAACATAGTCAACAAACAAGGCGGTTTTCTTTAAAAAGTTATATACAAAACACGATGTCACATCAATATTTATTTTTTAGAGAAAACAAATTATAATAATGATATTTACCTGTTTCCTATCAATCTTTTAATACCCACCCTCATTTTATTATACCTTTACTTTTTTAACATGTCACAAAATTGGATGTATTTGAAAAATTGTATTGAATATATTTGATTAATATATAAAAAAGTATGTCTTTATTTGGTGGACCTTCTAAGGTCATTTTTGGGCTGCCAAAGGAATTTTCTTTAGTTTCCAATGCTTTATGATCAAAATGAGGGATTTATCATACTTAGTTTTGATGTATAATATTGCATACCATTTGTATAAATTATTGTTTTTCGGAGTAAACAGGTATAACATTAATTTTTAGATCCAACAAAATATAAGTTTCTAACGGATCAGCATGATTTTTTAATGTCTGGAATAATTGTTGTATGCCTGTGTTCATATCAATATAAAAATGTTACTTCAGTGTAGGAAGTTCAACAATAAATAAAAATATCATGTGTCAAGAACTAAAATCACGACATTAAAAAAGAAATCAGAAGAACCATGGTTGCATAAGACTCTACTTATTATAGTAAACTCATATTATCAGACATGATAAATATTGAACAATTATTAAGATAAACACGAACACACACTTTTTTTCTCTATGAAATGCATATTGAATTATCGTTAGAAAGAATATCCTTTGACATATTAATCTCCTTGGAACAAAATGCGAGTCATTTGCACAAATATCTGAGGTAAAATAATCTTTTTATTGCAAAAATTTATGCAGCCATGGAAAAACTGCAAAAAATTGTGATTATGTTTTCGTTTTTATATTTACCTAAATAACGCATCTCTTCTATTATCATATAATATTCATTTTATAATTATAACATAATACCTAATTTACTAAAAAACAAACCTACTATTATCATTACTATTTACCTAAGCGTGAGTGATGGTACTTGATTATAATATGAGTACAAAATATGGAAATAATGTACCCCGCGAAAAAACACTTTATGGTCTTAAAAATGATATTTTAAAACCTGAGTTGATGTTCAGTCAGCTATGAGTCAAAAGTAGGGTTTTATTTTATGATTTCAGCGTGTTTTTATTACATATTGACACTCTTTTCCCTTCCACCAATCATGTTCGAGAAAAAATTCTAGAGTGATATCCGTACGCATCTCTAAAAGGCGCAATCATAATGAACCGTCATACTAATAAAAAAGCGCCCTCTATGTCTGAATAAGTAGATTTAATATCCATTTACAGCATTAAACCATCATAACAAAGCTCTTTTTATAGACCTCCATGGGCTGAATAAAGGAAGGGTGAATGGGTATGCAGTTGTAACTAGAGGCATATATACACTCAGAGAGTGCAAACCTCCGCCGTCACGGGGTCCTTATGAGCCTTCCGAGGCGGATTTTTCACGACTGGGCGGCGTAGAAGGACGGGGGAGGGTTCCCCTCGACGGAAATTCCGAGAGGAGACGCTCCCGGCACCCGATTTCACAGCACAGCGACATCTATTGGCAGAGTAGCTCACTTGAAATATTTATTAGTATTTAGCTCGTTTTGCATCTTAATTCTGCACTCAGAGATGCCAAAATTTAATCACTGTTTCTTTTGGCATTTCCAACAACTCAACAAAGTTTCATCCGAATTCGTTTCGTACTTTTTGAGTTATCTTGCTGACAAACAAACCAACAACAAACAAACCACAACCAACGCCAGTGAAAACAATACCTCCTTCGGCGGAGGTAATTATAGAATAAAGAATCCACGTCTTCATATACATATTGAAATTGATCTTTGATTCCTACCAATCAGATGTTATAGGAATAAGAGTGAGTATTTTTTATGATGTTATCTTTCTCATTGCTAATTTTAGTTACTGTATACATATATGTATATTCTCCTTATTGATAATTATAGTTCTGTATATATATATATATATATATATATATATATCTTAATTTTTTCTGTGAAAAAATATGAAAATTTTACTGTTGCATGTTTGTATACCAGAGTGGTAACATATTATTATAATACAAGTATTTTCTTGATATTTCAAGTTGATCGATTATATGTGGGAGAAAAAAAACCAAACATATGTATAAGTTAGATTTTGTCTTTCATATGAATGCGTAGGCTATGTGATTAATGGAGAATAGGCATGAAACCATCAACTGCCTTTTTTTACATCCCATATCCCACTCTTCTTCATATGTATCAAAATAAAGCATTTTTGGAAAGAGGTAAATATTTATCTATGAGACCTGCATTTATTGGTAAGAAAGAAAAGACTTGAATGTAAATATGTCGTGGCGAGTTAAAATTACATAAGCTTTCACCCATTTATTTTTTACAAGAGTCATGTGTTGGATATAAAACTATTTTACTAAGTTTAAAAATTATCAGCAAATAAAAAGCTTATAGTTATTTATTAATTTGTCACAATATTGTACCAATTCGCTTACAACTTTGAAAAGATGACATAAAAGGATTGCTGTAGGTGAATTCCACAATTAGGGTTCCCCTAAGTGTCCATAACCACTATTTTTGAAACTTTACTAATCATCTTTTTGTGTTTCCCTGCAGGTGATATTATGTCTGGGACATCTAAAAATATGTTCGGCTAACCTTAATGAGCATTAATTGACGAGTTAATTGAGATTTTATACAAATTAGCTTAAATTGTCATACATTGTCGCGCACTAGTGCGACGAAAAAGACTGGAAAAAGCCGTAGTGAGGCTTTTGGTCATATTAGATGAGAAATTTCATTCATATTTCTAAAAGAATCACTAAACTTCATTTAGTGCGAGGGTAGGCGATTTTCAAAAAAGGTCTAAAAAGGGAAAAATGTCTATAACTCTGATAAGCATTTTTGGTAGCAATATCAATTGTTTTTAAGGAATAATTTTCTGAAAGACTAATTCTCATTTATACTTAAATATAATTAAGATTCCGTCATGTAATGCTTCGGCAAATATTTTTTCACATGGTAGACAGACTGAAGACAATTAATTTGGGTCTAAAAAGGGAAAAATGTCTATAACTCATGATAAGCATTTTTGGTAGCAATATCAATTGTTTTTTAAGGAATATTTTCTGAAAGACTAATTCTCATTTATACTTTAAATATAATTAAGATTCCGTCATGTAATGCTTCGGCAAAATATTTTTTTCACATGGTAGACAGACTGAAGACAATTAATTTGGGTCTAAAAAGGGAAAAGTCTATAACTGTCTACAACTTGGATTCAAAAATTGAAAAGGGAAACATTGAATCTTTGGGTCTTTTTGGGCGCGATGTTTACCTAGTATTGTATACTAACAAACAAGATGAAAACTAGCCTTGCCACAGATCTTTTCGTGTAAAAAAATCTCAATTTTTAACTTGCCCCTTTAAAACTGCCAAATTTGCTCGTAAAACAGGCGGCTCAATACTTGCACTTAATTTTCTCATTTTTTAGTCTGAATTCATTTCTACATAGTGGTTATTTTTCTACCTCTTTACCCAATGTCCTAGTAGATATTTTCAGTCATAAAAGGTTCTTATATTTCATAAATTTTTCTCCAAGCATGTGAAATAGTGACTTGTTACATATTTGTTACATAGAAAATTACCGTTTATCTGTAGTCATAACCGAGTATATTAGAGTAAAAAATCCAATTTTTCTAGTCTTTTTTTTTTTCTCGTAAGACTGGAGGAACCTTCTTAATGATAGTTAAAAGAATAAAGACAAAATTTGTTTCATTTTGGTCTGAATGTGAAGCAAATTAACTAATTTTTCTATGCAAAATTTACGAGGGGAACCTGTTCGTGGAATCCCCCGTAGACTAATTCGGTTCAACGTTACCCTTAAAGAGTTGTGTGATTGATTTACAAATGCTAATGGTTCCTTTATGTTTGTTTAATCCTGATAAGTGTCACCATACAAGAATCATTTCGTCATTCATTTAAGACGCAATCCACGTCCAAAATAGTGAACTAAATGAGATGAAACGAGTGCTTTTTATTCATATAAAGCGTGTTATTGAGAAATAAATGTTCATCAAATAAATTGGTTGCCAAGTTTAGTGATGCCTTTATGTTACGCTTATAAAACGTTTAACTTTAAATTTAATTTCTAAAAAAAGTTAAAAGGAAATAAATGATGTACAAAACAAATCACACACAAAACAAAAAATATCAGCTATTATAAATATCTTATTTTATGCATTCTTAAATGATTAGTTGTATAATAAAATGAAATAGCTTTTTGAATTCTTCTTCTTATACGTTGCAAAATAATTATATTTATTAGTTGTATTTGATTATAGTTTCCCTGCAGTTTTACATGTCGACCTCAAGATCCTCTCCGTCAACGAAGATTCAACGTTTTATCCTTCAGATTAAAAGTATATCTTTAAATGATAAGAAAGCTATAAACTGTTTAAAAAAGTTACCATTATGATATATATATTATGCAAATAATATCTAAACAATAAGGAGATGTGACGAACAAAAAAGTTTTAATCCTCTAAAATAAATAAATAGAAGATGTTATTTTTCTTCATATATTAGTGACGTCAGAGGAGACAAAATATTATTTGTCATTGTTTGAATATGTAATGAAAGAGGGAGGGTGATACATCAAGTCTGGATTAGAGACTCATCAATCCTTTTCAATCCACTTCAATCCTTATTTCACCAAATATAAGCAATTTATATGGATAAGGGCCTGAAGTAATTCTTTGAAACTAACCTCATTTTTTTGATTAAAATCTAATTTCTTAATGTATATTCCTAAAACATTAAGAATTATTCATGACTATTTGTAAAGTCATGTAAGCATATTTCGAATATAGAAAATGCGTGTACTTCTAATTTGTTCTTAATTTACATAACTACGTCATATATATGTTAAGAAAGATTGCATAGTACACTGAGGTATTTTTATTCAGTACAATACTAGGCAAATCTTTTGCATACAGATAAATATAAGAACAAAAAAATGTTGGTATAAAAGAATAGCAACTCTTCATGTCCAAAGAGTTGCTGATTTAACTAACAGAGAATAATCTTAATTACCTCCGCCGAAGGAGGTATTGTTTTTCACTGGCGTTGGTTTGTTTGTTTGTTGTCAGTAGGATAACTAAAAAGTGCGGAACGGATTTGGATGAAACTTTGTGGAGTGGTTGGAAATGCCAAAAGGAATAAGTGATTAAATTTTGGCATCTCTGAGTGCTTGTTTAAGATGCAAAATGAGTTAAATACTAATAAATATTTCAAGTTAGCCTACTCTGCCAATAGATGTCGCTGATTGTGCTCTCTTCTTTGATGACGTCAGTTTCTTTTTCTGTCCATGTACCTCTAGAGTGTAAACAATAAAGGAGCAGTATGTAGAGTTAAAGGGAGAGTGCGTAGAGGGTTGGAAATGACAAAAAGACCAAGTGATTCATTTGGTGGGGATCGTGGAGGTTTGCACTCTCTGAGTCCTTTAGTTCTTTTTAAAATCCAATTTTAAATATGTTAAATTAATCCTTTCTTAACAAACCAATTATTTGGATTGAAGTAATTTTTTCAAAAATAACTTCTTGTGTGAAGAAGTATTTTATCTATTTGTTAAGAAAACTATAGTTCATACTCAAGAAATAATAACTTTGCTAATGCCTGTCGGTAAATGGATCATTGCACTGACGATTTGATGTAGAAAAAAAAGAAAAAAGGCAGTGTTATCAAAGGGAAAACTCATGTTGGTCTGTGAGTTTGCAAAAAAATAGCCATTTCATTATCCCTAGCGAAGGTCCATCAATCAACTAATATGATGAATTTAAATACATATTGATGAGGAGTTGTTTTTTATAATTAATATTAATAGATTGTATTGAAGGAGTCTCTTCAAAGGATTCAACAATGACGTCATGATGGATCGTCTATAATGAGAAAATACTTTGTGTTTATAATGATGCTATTCTTCTTATTCTTTTTTCTTGAATTGACAAATCTACACAGTCAGGAGCATAGAGATATACAGATATAGAGAGCTGATTCCCTTCAACAGCAGAGAAACATCGTTCAGCTGTATTTTTGTGTCCAATATAAGCAAAGTAATTTGTACTACGTCATCGTAAGCTGATCATAGAGATAAACAAATCTTTCTATCTCTACGATCAGCTTACGATGAAGTAGTACAAATTACTTTGTTTGTATTGGACCAAAAAATACATCTGAATTTATAAGCTCTCTATATCTTTTTATCTCTATGGTCAGGAGGGATGTGATACTTTATTTTCTACTACAATTGGCAGATTTTTGTTATTATTTCATCTCTATTTCTTTCACCACTTGAAAAAAGATTCCTTAACACCGAGGGATCCTTTTTGACATTTTTAAAGATTAAAACTGGGATTTTCTGGGCTCACAGAATGGCCGAACCTTGATTTTTTGTGTACCTAGTTGTTTAATTTTATGTTACGTTTGACATAATAAGTTTTGCATTTGATGCTCAATTCGTAACCAATAAATGCACCTTCAAAGAAACGCGTGCATTGCCAAATTGACAATTGTAATAATAAAACATTCAATAAATGTGGGATATGTGAATGCTCTGTATGTGGAAAATGTAGTAAAATTACTGAAAAAATTACAAAATAAAAATGTCAAAATGTCAAATTTATAAATACAAACTATTAAATTTATCATATGGGTTATTTGACCCCTAATGGTTGTTTAGGGAGGGGTCAACTGTCTGGATGTTCTTGTGTAAATGGCTATCCTTCCCTATTACTCGCTCAAATACATAAAAGGAGTCGCTTTTCATTATTTATATTTACCATAAATGGATAGAAAAAGAGCATGTAACTCTATCCATAAAAGCAATATCCAAGAAGATACAAAGAGTATTATTATGGAAGCACTTGAATGGTGAAGATATATATATATTTACCAATGGCAAGGAAGTAGTTGATAAGGCCTTATCAGGCCCCTCTGAGTACTCCCCACGAGATAAACCTTTGATTTTGCGACGTAGATATCCGATATTTTAGCAAGGCATTGCACCCTCCAATTTCCCTGCTAGGAAATAGTCCTTTTTGATCCAAAATTGAATCCCGACCACGGAGGTGTAGAGGAATATAGGCTCCGCCTCGTGTATGACATGATGGCGACTGGAGACTTTTAATGATGGATACCGAAGGACCAACATCTTTTTTTCGAGCTGAAAAATAAAATATTAATTAATTACATGAAGTGCAAATTCTGAATTATACATTAAAGCTCATATTATATTCTTTTTTATTTATTATTACCTTGATAAAACACACTTATTTCATTCATATGTTACTACCATTGACTTTGAAAATAAAAAAAAATCAATCAAAATACATATTTATCACTAGAAGGGCGGAAAAATTTACCTACCTAGAAGGACGTAGGTGGTCAATTTGACCACCAAAAATATATGTGTTTTTTGGGGGCTTTAATGCTGGTAAAGATTAATTTTGTCAATAATAATATTGTATAATTTTTTTTAAACTTATTTATTTCAATTACAATATATAAAATATACAAAAAAATATTAGCACAGAAATAAATCATAGATCACACGTGGTGCACTTTATAATTTGGCTTCAACTTTACCACAAACAGGACTTAAAAAATATTACAGGAGTTATTTGATTTGTTTTTGCATCCCTTCATTTTACATAGTTGTCGTCCTTTTAGTTTTTTGGGCTTCGGTTCTGAATCAGGGTTTCGTCCTCGTTTCATTTGCGCAGCGTCCTGTTACCTCTTCAGACAATATTTCTATGAAGTCACGTCGTGAAATTGTATTCGAGTTACACTCTTTGAACAGTATCCAGCTATTATTGCTGCCATGTCCGGATATTGTAAAATACATGCATTGGCCATCGTCTAGATGCAGATCGACATGAGTAAAGTCGAGCCATTTGGTCAAATGTGTCCACACCCGCCTTCATATGGTTATATTAATGGACGACATTTGGCGTCCGTTTGAATGTGTCACTTATCGTTACTTCACGATGAAGAGAGCTCAGCAAGTGGACTTTTTTG
>CP045897.1:17916025-17936155 GCA_013387185.1 Caligus rogercresseyi | reverse complement strand
CGGTTTATATGTTCCCCAAGGATATTCCCTAACGCCAACTCTGGACAAAGGCTGTTCCGCGAAAAAATAGATACCTTCAAGACAGTCTGCGTTGTGTGACGTACATTTCATGCCCTCCGGTTATAAGCCAGAGTCTACTGACTCTAATCCATCACATTCAGACAGATCTGGAAAAACTCTTTGTCTTAAGATATTAAAAAAAGATGCCGTCCCTTCCAATTTTCCAAATCTTCCTCACTACTATTCAAAAAAGCCTCCTCCAAAGCGTTCCTCCACCTCAACTTCCTCCTCACGACTCCTTAATGAAAACGAGCGAATTTTAAAAAAGATTAAGGCTTTTAAAGAGGCAACTCATTTTTAACACTCGAAGAGCTTCAAATTAAAATGGATAGGACTTGCCTTCCGAGCGGCGTTCAAGAACATTATGATGAAAAAGATAAAGAACTGGTGTCTTCAAGATGAATTTAGTCATGGAGGACCGTCAATAGACTTCAGTCTAAAGATTAATGAAGAAATGACAATCCATATACGGTAAGCCAAACTTCATTCCTTAACCTTCTTTATTTATATATTGTTTTTCACATATCAAAACTTGACTATTCCTCAGTATTTTCTTATTATACTGATTCATACAACTACGATGACTTTATTCCCTGCTATGTTGTAAGATAAGATCTATCTTTTAATCATCTCGAACATATCACCAAGAACAATCATATAACAAAATGTGACACCCTTCTTAATATTTTGCCTTCTTAAATTCATTGACATCAAACTCTTCCACCAATCAACTATTTAGCTTGGAAAATGAATTAACACAGCTTTAAATCATTTGACAAATATCTTGCCCCATTTGGACGAAGCAAAAGAGAAGAAATTAAACTTTTGATTGAACAATTATCCTTGTTGTTTAAATCTCCACAACAATGGTGATACAGTCCTGCCTTGTACGCCTTATCTATGTCCTGGAAAGGTTTCTCAACGAGTCTTTATAGAGATCTACGTAAAGAAGTTCTCACATTACCAACAATACGTCGCCTTACGGAACTTTCTTCATCTTGAATTTAGAAACTGGATTGGCTGACTCTACAATAACTTACCTAAAGGCTCACTGCTCAAGGCTCTAAGTCAAAATAGGGATAAAAATATAGTATAATTTTGACGAAACATATGACGTATCAATAGTTTACTTTTGTTCTGGTTATATCGCACATTCCTTATGTAAAACTATAGCCTGTCATTCTTGCCACAATTTATTGACAGCTTTAAATAAAAATTCGATGTAAAATTATTCTCCTTAGAAAATATTGATGATGAAAGTAAACTTTTAGATCAAATTAATCGAGGTGGGCTAACTCGTCCTTCTGATGTTCTTTTTTAACGTGTTCCTTTGTTTATACATTTTTTCAGAAATTCAAAGTTCAAAAAGTATCTTCAAAGAGTTGATTTCTTCCCCTTCTTCAAAAAATATTTTTGTTCTTTCGTTTATTAAACTTTTGGAAAATGATACTTACGCTTTGGAAATTATTTAGCAAAATGCGAAGAAGACCATTCCTTTGAAAAATTATTCCACAAATCGCTGCTAAATTTTTAATTGTATGGCCAAAAATTATGTTTCAGAAATCAATGATCAAATCATAAAAACAAAAGAAAAACAAGCAGTCAAAATATGACAAATAATTCTAAGAGATTGAAAAAACTTAAAGGAGAATAAACAAAATGTATGTATGTTATTATAATTGTTCTTAAATGTATCTATTTTTAATTAATATATGTCCATAAAATTTGTAAATAGTAAAAATATATATTTCGTTCTCAAAATCATAATTTGTTATGAAATAAATAAGGAAAGGGTGAATGTACGCGTATTCTCCTTTTTCCTTTTTAGATCCCTCATCGTATTTTCCTCGCAAGCCTTCTTTTCCTTGTTGTTTTAGTATTCATTGATCAATGACTTAAAAAAATAATTCTCTCAAACAGCCTCAATCTAGCGTTTAGGGGGTTTTTTTAATCCACTATTCTAAATCAAGACTTTTTTTAAAATGATCGAAAAGAATGGAACAAGTATCTAAAAGAACCAAAAGTTGGAGTAAATCACTCTTTCATGCGTTGTTTTTAAATATTTGATTGTACAAGGAACATCATATATTTTCTACGACGGGGAAAATTGTAACTAATCGTCGTAATAGATAGCTCACAGATGTTCATGCTGTACAATTGTTCAAATTAAGCCCCAATTTACGTTAGTCATTCTAGATTTGCTAAAAATTCTAAAACATTTTTTTAATTTAAAAAAGTTGTATGTTTGTATATACTATAAGTTGTATTTTTTCTATTTATATATCTGTTAAATATCACATTTAAAAATGTTTTACCTTATTATATCTTTATTCTTATTATCGTTTATTTTGTAACATTTTGAAATGTCAAGGATCAAAATATTTGCTGGATGACACGTACAGTTTTTGTAAATCAAAAAAAATATATCTTTGAGATTATTTGTTTTTAGGAACTAAATATTGACTTAGGCTTTGATATCAAGTAATTTATTTACAACATTACTTCTAGCTAAAAAAAAAGCTATAACTCTGTTACATATTACTAACAAAAATTTATCAATTATATAAAAAATGTACTCAAGGAATAAATTTTGGAATCTTACTAAATGAAGCCCTTCCACCCCATTTTTAACTTTTTTATAAAATTAAGAACAAAAAATTCCGACCTGCATAGAACTTATGATCATTTCACATCAATTTGGAAGTTAAAAGAATGTTCTAAAAAGCACGAGTATTCCTGGGAGTATCAAGTTTTTCACGAGTAACTTCCTTTTTGATATATATTAAAAGAAATGAGCTTTTAAAAGTAACGAGTTTTTTACGAGTTTAAATTTTTATCCGAGTTACGAGTAAAAACTTGTAAATACTCGAGTATTTTTTCTTACTACTCGCCCAAGCTCGAGTAGTAATTTTAAGCTCGTGACCCATCACTAAGAGAGACATGTAAAAGATATGATCATTCTCAGTTGAAGAATGATTACATGACATAATTTTTATTATTTAGAATATACATAATTTTCAACATATTAATGCTTTTTTTGCTTATTTAAACTTTTTTCGCATATTTTTCGCATATTTAGTCATTTTTCCCCGCATATTTCTGGGCATATAGGGCATTGTTTTTGTTCCAAATTCCAACAGCCCTGGTGATAAGTAGAGAGCGGAAAAAAATGTGAATCACATAAAAAATATTGTTTCAAATATTTCCAGTTTTTTAACGAATAAAAACTTTTTATTTGAAAATTTAAGAAAAAACACATTTTTTCATTATTTCCCTGATATAACACTTTTTTTTTCTTTTTACAAAAATTGTTGAAGTTATTTTCATCATCTCTTGCATCATTTTATATTTTTTTTTCATTCCCTTCTTTGTTGATTTTTGGAAGGAAACAATGCAGGCCTAAATTAATGGCGCCTTTTGAATAAATATACTTCTAGTGAGGCTTTTGGTCAATCCACGTTTTCCCTATAAAAAGAAAGAGTTAGCTTATTCCATATTAATTATTTGATTAATAGCAATTGTTGTTATTGTGCTGGACTCCATCACTAAGTTTGACCCCTATTAGACACAAGGTAATGATAACTTTATAAATAGAGCTTTGGTGGTTACTGTTATCCCAGGCTGCTAAGGTACTTCAATTCAATATTAAAAAACTTACACCCCTTCAATTTTACAGCAAATTTGCATGTAGATTTCATCGTTTTTCTCCTTTTTTTACTAGGATCATCACAAAAATCCTTCCTTTCTCTTGCAACAGATAGTTACCTATATGCTTTTTTGTTTCATGGAAGGCCTTGATCAATCCTAATTCCAACGACCCTTTTATTGATCCAAAAAATTTAATTATTTTTTTTAAAGCTAATATATATTAACCATTGACATTAAAAAATGAACTCACTCATTCCATTATTTATAGAAATATGACAGCTTCATTGTCTACCCGTCTAAACTGGCTCAAGGATATGAATGAGGAGACTGATTATCCCTTCAAAATTATGGACTTCCAAAACTGTTTTCTGTAAGGTTTGTGAACAGGCCTTTCTTGCTGACCAAAAGTCTCAGTTTGTCCAGCATTCTACCAGAGCGAGACACGTGAAAAACTGCGAGCTCCAGAGGACAAGGATCCAACCCAACTAGTCGACATGAATCGGCTACCTAAGAAGTCAAAATTACAAATTCTATCTAAGGAATTGTGCAAGGCCTTTTTGTCCAGCAACATTCCTTGGAAAAAGCTGAGCAATCCGACCTTCAGGAGTTGTTTTTTTTTTGGAAAATAACATGGCTTTATCAATACCGGACGAGTCATGTCTGAGAAAGACATATTTGCCTGAACGTTTCTAAGAAATCATGGAAAATCTCCGGTCTGAGCTGTACGGTCAGCCTTTGTGAATCAGCCTTGATGGTAGCATTGATATAGTTGGGCGCGAAGTCGTCAACGTCCTGATTGAGGCGTTTAGATGATAACTCCTTTCATGTTCCATTTGTGGTTAAATGCTCATTCTTCCCCACTTCTGACTTAACCACCATGGCTAGGATCGTCAATGATACTAAGTTTGAGGCAAGCTTGGCAAAAATTCTCGTGACTGATGCAGCTGAGTATATGAGGAAGAGTGGACGAGACCTTAGGATTTTTATCCGTCTTTAATGCATGTGATATTTATTTGCCATTTGATTCATGGCGGATAAGGTCAAATACCATTTTGCAGACGTAAATAGTCTCATTTCTTCGGTAAAGAAAGTATTTCTCAAAGCCCCATCTCAACGAGCTGAATTCAGAAAATGTTGCTCTGACATAGAGCTACCCCCTGATCCAATTATGACCTGATAGGGAACCTGGATCCGGGTAGCTGTTTGATATGGTCAGCATTTCGAGCAAGTCAAAGCAGTCGTGGATATGTTTGACCCTGACGATGCCAAATGTATACCCGTAGTCGGCGGATTTTTAAAATGAAAAGCATCCTAGTTGACTTAACATTTATTGCAAGTCATTTATCGTTTCTGCCAGATTCAATTACCAGCCTGGAGACCGCTGGAATTACACTTGAAGATGGCCTCAAAATCTTTGAAGATGCTGAGGAAAGGATCTGCAGATTCCAGGTGACGCCGGAGAGGTTTTTAAAACTAGGTTGATTACGTTGTAAAGAAAAATCCTACCCTTTCAGCATTGAGACAGGCACAATATGTGCAGCTAGGTAAACCTAGAGCTGTTCTTCCAGATGGTATGAGCCCAATGGAGGGAGCTATTCTAAAATGCTGTCCCATTACCGCGGTAGATGTGGAGAGATCATTTTCGAGGATGAAAATGTTTTATGCGACCGTCGCCAAAACCTCAACGAGAAAAATTTGGCAGAGATTATTGTATGTTACTGTTTTATATAAGAATAAATTCACATTAAATCAAATTTGGAGTATATATAATTAACAGTTTTTGCTCATTTGGGTAACATAATTATTTTTTTTTGGCAAAATCATCACATTTTTTTCCGCTCTCTAGTGATAAGTAGGTAGTTTTTTTTTGATAATCCGGTTAGATACTTGATATAGATTCTCCTTTGTTCTTAAAAGGACGCCGTCTGCAAAGAATGTTCTAAGGGAAGCCTTTAGGAGAACAGCGCAGGGATGGTCGACGTTTTTCAAGCTAAGGACATCTTTAATCGTCCGGAGGCCTCTTTTTTAGAGAATGGACCACGGAACCTCTACTTTGACTATTGGATTCCCTACCAGAGGCCCGCCTACACCGACCTCCTTCCAGTAGGCTTCAAGGAGCTCTTGTGGGAAGTCCCAAAGCTCGTTCCATGGTCTGTGGAGCGGTGGTTGGGGGACCCTTGTCATTGCCCGGGCCCAATATTGGGCTGGACAAACTTTTGGCCCCTGATAAGGCATTCTTCCAGAGATGGTCCACCAGGGGGTATCTCTTTAGCTAGGAGATCAGGAGAACACTCCAATGGATTTCCACGTCGATCATTCCGAGGCCCCCTTCACTTCTTGGAGAGTAGAGGCGCTTTTTCCCCACATTGTTAGGTATGTTGACAAAATCTTCACCCATCTTCTTCCATTTGCTTGCTATATCTTTTATTTAGGTGTACACCTAAGTATGTGGTTTACACGGGGCAGGACAACCGTGTTCCAGCATTTGATTTTGCTCACCCGACAGGGTCTATGTCTTCCCAACTCCGCGACAGAGGATTCTAGGGACCTTTGAGTAGCCCGGACATTGTCTTCAGATCCTAAGTCGAGGGAGATAGAATTACCCAAGATAATGGCACTGTCCACTACCATACTTGGACTTAGGTTTTGGCAGAGCTCGTCATTATTAGTAAGAACTTGACTTTAACTCGAAAACTTTCAGGACTTTCAACACCCCTTTCCATTCCGCCCAAATCTTATCTCCTCCAAGCAGAACAGTCCCGTCATCTGCAAAGAAGACGTTCGTGGCCCTACAACCTCCCATGGTTAGGCCTCGCAATGACTCGTCCAACATCTTCTGGAGAGGACTTACGGCAACTAGAAAGAGGGTTGGAGACAGGGGGTCTCCTTGCTTCACCTCGCGCTTCAGCTGTACTCTGGGGTACCCGTCCACGTCGATAACGGACTCAGAGTCCGTGAGGACAGTATGAATTGCTCGGACGAAGACCTTTGGGAACCCCAGAGAATACAATTCACCGATAATGTGATGATGCTCCACCGTATCAAATGCCTTCCTGAAGTCGATGCCCACAACTACGATATCCTCTCCTGACGCCTTACTTTCTCCGATGGCGGACTTTATACTCATGACAGCGTCTTCCATCATTCTATTTGATCGGAAGCCGAACTGCTGGGGATGAAAGAGCTCGTCTGTAACAATCTTAAGTCTTTCGTTGAGACACCCAGTGTATATTTTATATTCAACGTCCAAGAGTGTTAAGGGACGCCAGTTTTTTTAATTCTTTTTTGTCTTTTCCTCGTTTAGGAAATAAAACAACCTTTGTTAATTTGTATTAGTACTATCGCTGTTCTACGTTCTATTGAGTCGGTTATCTCAGAAGGTAAAGAAGCTCTCCCCAACGGTATGTATCCATGAAGGGCCGCTGAATACAAATTTGCACCAGTCACAAATGTCGATGTTGAACACTCCTTCTCTATGTATAAGACTCTTCTCTCCGACAACTGCCGCCGTCTCACATTAGAAAATCTTACGAAAATTTTGGTCAGCCACTGCTTTTATTGGTGAAATTTTCGTTTTGTATTACTGGATTTTGTTTTCTGCCCATAATGCCAGTACATAGCTAAAGTGTCAGCAAACTGTGTAGTATGTTCCGGTAACACAGAATAAATATTTTGTCCTTGTCAATAAATCTTTGGTCATTTTTAGTAAATAAATATTTAAATCTTTTGTCATTTTTAGTAAATAAATATTTAAATATTTTGTCATTTTTTATAAATAAATATTGAAATACTTTATCATTTTGAGTAATCTAAATATCTAATAGTCTGTCATGTATAGTAAATAAATATATAAATATTTTGTCATTTATAGTAAATCAATATTTAATATTTCAGTGTTTTCTTTTAAACATTTTTCCGATCCCTAATCATCACACACACTTAGACAACGTATTATCCTTGAATTAAAAGATGCCACAGAAATGCAATTTCCCTAAGATGTTGAATTCAACTTTTTTAAAGACAGGAAAGAGATTTTGCTGCCAAAACAAATTTCTGAACTTATGGCATAATAGTTTCCTAATTTAGATATATAAATATTTAGGTATACACAGTCAACAAATAATTCTAACGCTTCTACAAATTTTGTTATATAAAAATATAAAATATTCGACATGATAAATAATAATTTTGTATCCGTTACTTTTACTTCAGGTATAAGTTACAATTATGTATTCAAATCACTTATTTTGTATTTATAAAACAATTGTATTATTTTTTAGAAAGTAAATAAGACCAAAAATAGAAAAGATGTCTTCGAAGACTCGATATACATTCATTAATAATATATTCTTTCATCATGCGAGATAGTAAAACACCATTAATATATTATATTACATCGCAATGCCCAAAAACATGCCTTTTGGTTGATTTATAAGCCAACTTTATATATATATATATTCGTTGATTTACATATACAATATTCAGTATATACAGTTCCCTTGACATAAAATACATATAGCAACTCAGGCGTCTATCTATAAGTATTTTTGTGTAATCGATATACTTCTTATAGGACATGTCACACCTTTGAATTAAAGTATAGACATTCTTCAAAAATGAATTTAAGACTAGACAATATTTGTTAAAACTGATGAATGATTTTTACGAGGACAAAAGTTCATTGACTAAGCACAAAATACTTTTTTTAAATTCGCTTCGTAACCTCGAGGATATTTTAAGTACAAGGGAAGTTAATGTGTGTTATGATGATGTGGAAAGCTTGGCAATATCCTTTAACATATTGAGTTTCATTCTCATGTTACTCAAATAATATATAGTATGTAATAATGCATCGTTGGCAAAAAATAAAACTTAAACAAATCCTTGTCACTACTTATGCTATCATCACTCCATTTAACTACAAGGAACAAAGGCTCAAAATGCTATATTATGATTGATAATGAATTTGAGAGGGTTTTTTAAGTAATCCATTTCGGCATTATATATATATTTCATCTAATAATCCTAATTGATGATTTCTTTGGAGACGCTTAATCTAATGGAGGTTGACCAAGTTACAAGTTTTGTCAAATATCCTTTAATACTTATATTCAGAACATTATACAATCAAGTGAAATATATATTTAATACAATATTTATTTTGTAAGTCCTTGAAAAAGATCACTATATAAGGAACAATGAAAATAATATTTAAAATATGTATATAATGTGTATTTGATAGTGTTGTTTTAATTTACCTTACATTAGATTGACGAAATAAATGAACTGGTTAAAAAATATTACTTTAATTGTAAAGCATTTAAATTGATTATTTTATGTTTGTGAAATAAGGATTACATAAATTATTATATTCCAATTTATAAGTGATTTATATTCCAATAACAGTACACAATATATACCCTTGGGGTAAAATAACAACAGTAATTTAAAAATATTTTTATTGAATATACAAGAAACGGAATTTGTTGGCTTCAAGCTAAAGTACTTTTAAAGTAAGCTGTATTCTTCTGTAATATATATTCATGACATTATTGATTTTATCTTTATTTTCAACGAGTACAAATAAAGCCTGAAGTAAAAAAACAATCACTTACATTAACTTTTCTATCGCCCTTCCCAGTTTGTTAGGGTTCACATGATCATCAATTATACTTTTTTCAGATCAATTTTCACACACTCTGTTATGTCACTATTTTAAAACGTTATCTAGATTATAATTGAACCGAAAAAGATTTTATATCACATAAGTATCATAGTAAAAATACATTGGTATATTACTTTCTTTGTGTTCTTCTATCATGCAATTAAATAGTATATTTAATTCTTCATTCTAAGTTTCAAAAATTGTTGCTTGTTTTTCGTGTTACCCACTTCCATTTTATATAATTTAGATTATGATGTTTTAATGATGTGATGGGTTTTGATTAGGAGGTTAATTTTTAACTAAAAGGTTTATTTGTAATTATATTATCACGCCTCCTTATTGTATTCTTATTTTATCATTGTATATATGGCTCATTGTTCGAAGAAGGAAAACACACTTTTTACATTAATTAATTTTATTTACTCTAGTTAATTATTATTGCTAATGGTTTTTGCAACAAAAACAACCAAAATAACCCATTATTTATCTTAACTTTCCGTGGGCATTCTAATAGACTGTGAAATATTTCCAAATTTTGGAGTCTTTCTCGGTTTCGGAGATAGGCCTGCACTATATAAGATGTTCAAAATACGGCATTGATTTTTGCGAGAGTGACTCGTTCCCTCTAGTGAGGGTATTCACTGAGTCCTTTTGTTTTTTAGATATTTATATTAGATTACAGTGGGTGTCATCAGAAATATAATTTTTAAATTGTGAATTAAAAGCGGATTGAATTAGATTTAAAAATATAACATATCTCTATAAATTCATATCCTTATGGATTTATTAAAGTTGCACTTTTTAACCCATTTATTACTCCTCAATAAAACTTATAAGAGGGATAAATAACTTTCAAACCCCTGAGTATCCTTAAAACAGGACTCATTAGTCTCATAGTCCAATAAAAACATAGTGAGCTAAACTCCATATTTACACCTCACTCCAAAACAACAACAACTCCATATATATAAGTCATTATTATTATTTTGTATTAAATATGTTGTTGCAGCAACCTACACTACAAAAATAATAATTCTGCATATATTTTGGCAGAATTTTTGGTGTGAATTTCAATTACAGAGTCGTCTTCATAGTGCGATTACCTTCAGGTATAATTGAGAACCACTTGAAACATCTGGGAGCTGCTCCTAGCATATGATAACGATTTGAATATGCAAAAAAGATATAACAACAGTTAGACGCTGTCCAGTGGCTACTTCTTGAACTTCTTGATATAAAAACATTGAAGGATATTATCAGGTGAAGAAAGAATGGAGCTATGAAAAAATGTTTTTATTCTTATATAAAATAGTGGGAGGATGTACAGCAATGGGCAGAGGGAGTCGAGTTATCTACGGCTCAAGCCCGTCAAATAGTGTGCTTGGAATGAACGTTTATCGTGTTGTTAATCACTTCTTCACTCTTAAATCTCTGATCAACTCACTACATTGGATAAAAACAGGTCTGGTTGTTACCGTAAGACATCCCTCCTATCAACGATCTCTTACTGGAAAATCCTAGTTAAATTAAGTTAGTTATACTATTTAGCGGTCTTTAATGTGTATTTTGTAATTAAAAAACCAGAAGCAGTCAATTATATAAATGGCATTCAGTATTGAGGCGTGGATCAAATGAACAACTCGTATTCAAACTAAAGTGGAAGAAAACCTTGGCTAGTGTCTATATTTTGCGACATACAAGACATAACTCGAACAAAAATCATATACTACCTAAAATGATAAACTTAAGATAAACATTTGTTATCGTCAGTTTTCACTTCATTTTTGCAATAGAATTAAACTAAAATTTAGAGTAATTTGACTAACAATGAAAGAATTCAGAATTGCATTAACAAAACTTCAATCTATTTATTTTTAAATATAAATCTTCAGGTTGTGTAAAATGTAGCTAAATTGTTTTAAAAATAGTGCTTTTAGTTCAACCCTATGATAAAATTTAAATTAAATATTACTTATATGATTTTTCATACATTATCTTAGGTTCTTATGTATTCTGTTGTACATATCATAAAAATGAACTGTTGAATAAAAAATGAGGCACAAAATGCTTTGAAGAGTAATATTTTTCCTATGTCATGTTAGTGGAAATAAATAGATTATATGAAAATATACAAATCAATTATGTAGATATAATATTTGAATCACGAATTATTTCTTTTATAATTAAAGAGGGTGTTCTTGGGATAGCTCTAAGCTTAAAACTACAAACTAATAAAAATATTTTATATCCCAAATTATTAGAATATAATAATTAAAAATTATAGTAAGCCTCTATGACTCCTTCAATCTTCATGATACCTTCTAATGCATAAGTGGATCAACAACATGAGTAAAGAACTCTTTTTTCATTATGTCTCGGAAACCATTCAATTCATCTGTAACAAGGGGAGGGGATTCCTTTAAGGTTCAATTCTATTAACAATACAATTAATCAGGCACTTATTGATACTCTCTTACGTAAGAGTGGCGGCTCTTAACTTGTTTCTATTCTTGAATGTGTACATATGTTTGATCATACCTCGAAGGATTCCCTGAAATGTATATTTTTCTAGGCTGAGTCATGACTATACATATACACTTGGTTATAGTCGCATACTTAAAACGACCTATATATAAATATTGGAGATGACAGGCCTGTTTTTTGGAGGAGAAGACCAAGTGGTCAATTGAGCATATTCCCTTTATTAGCCACAAAGTAAAATTTATCAAAACATTATGTTGAAGGGAGGTAAAATATATTTCAGAGGTTTTGAATAGATGACTATCATAAATTCATTAGAGGTGGCTAAATAATATATATATTATGTATATATTTTTTAAAATATGAAATGCAGTTTTTAAATATCTAAATACAATTTTTTTCATAATTTAAAATAAAAGTTGAATAATTTTAGTATTATCATTATTGTTTAAGAGAAGCAATTGCATACACATAACAATCAACAAATATTGTAGTTTAGTTATTATTACTGTTGAAAATCAACGAATGAAAGGTCAATAAAACTCAATACGTATGAACAAAAGAGGATAAAAAATAAGTTGATCATTAAGACAGTAATAAAATAATAATAACATGAGAATAAAGTATAATATATAAAAAGAACAAAACGTGTCAAAATTATTATGAGGCGAATAACGATAAAATGTTTATATATATATATATATCTATATACCAATATACAGGGATACAGTTCTATCGAACCAAATAATAACAATTATAAAATAGTCATGGCATGGAATAAATTTAAAACTTATAATTCAACGATTTCAATTTTGTTGAAACTTTTCGAGCCAATGATAAGTCTCATTCTTTTTCAATCAATTTTAAATAATATACAAATGGATGCAGTCCCTTGTATTTAGTTTTGACGTCATCGTGTAAAAATATTTTATCTTACAGATAAACTTAAACTTTTTCCTCACCTGCCCGTCATCAGTTCAAATTGTAAATGGATGCTTGAACACAAATAGTTTTAAGTGCTCTTAGATATCGATTAAATTATTTTATAAACCGGTGAAACCATTATATGTGTTACTGAGCTCTTTTATTCATAACATCAAAATTTCGGAGATTATGTTTTCCATGCCAAAAGAAGAGAAGCAAGAATTTTTAGCGATAATCTATATGGCACTTTCAAATACAGAGTCTATTTTTCATAGATCTTTCGTCTCTGATACTTTCAACCTTTTTAGAGCATCTGATATCGCAGAAGAAGAGATGGAACGAAAGCGCAAAAAAGAAAACGATCCTGTATTCAGAGATGTGCTACTACTTCTGTTGGAGTCCAGACAATTCTTTCAGACCACAAAGTACTCGACGATAAAATCCAAAATTCTTATATACTTTCATAAAAAATTGACAATATTCTTGGCGGACAACAGAATAATTTTCCAAAACTACACAAAATATAAACGAACACATGGCGAACAAGTTAAAAAGTAATAAAGCTTTTTGACCGGATGGAATTGGTGGACAAATCTTCAGGTATCTCCCAGATGTATGCGTACCTTATCTTCTTATACTTGGAATTGGTATGAATTAACTGTGGGTCATACCAAAAAAAATGCAATGGCTCAAAATTCGAACATTGATGGCCTATAACGATCTTAAATGAAACATACAATATATTGGCTGGAGTCGTTACAAAAAAATCGGAAAAAATTAAGTTAAAAAGTAGGACATCATCAAAAAGGTTTTTTACGAAAACGAAAAATTCACGACATCTCCTGCAACATAAAAGCGTCAATTTATTCTGTAACGGAGAGAAGCAAGAATAGACCAATAATAACTGTGGACTTTCACAAAGCATTCGACAAAAATTTTCATGCTCATATTCTAAGAGGAGTAAAAATTATTCCCAAAGCTTTAACACGATTCGTGTATTACTGTATAATGGTTCTTCCAAAATCAGCATTGATGGCCACTCCGGTGAAAGGATTGAACTGAAGAGAAGCTGCAGGCAAGGATTTTCACCCTTACTTTTTATAGTAGCTATGGAGGAACTTTGTGAGTCCCTTAAAAGAAAATACGGAGGTTTTGGAATCTCTTTAGCTCCACAAACCATTTGTTGGTTGCTTACGCAAGCGATAAACGATATATGTTGAAGTAAATTCAAGCGTTCAACTTGTCAGGAGGATTAAAGTTCTGCTGAATGATTTTACGAAATATTCTAATAGGTCTGGATTAAATATGAATAAAAACAAAACTGCTGTTCTCCCATTCAGTAACTGGTTTCCAGATGTTTCAAGTAAAATAATGGGGTGTCCCATAATGACAGAATTCAGTTTCTGGGCATTGAAGGGAAAGAAACGGTGAAACGGAAGCGAATTGGATTTCTTTAGATTCTACAATTCGCACAAAAATTAAATAATGGAGAAACTTCAACATACTTAGACAATATATATATATATCGTTCCACTAGTGTTATACAAAGCCCACTCATTATCCTTACTAGCTGCGAAGGCCATAAACGAAGAAGACTCCTGGTTGGAAACCCTCTTTCATCGAAGATACCTCTCCTGCCTTAAAAGACCTAGGAAACATATGCTTGGTAATAGCTTTGTTATCTAAAATAGTTCCAAAATGTACCAAAAATATTTATAAACACCACTCTTCGGCCACTTTCTGAATGGAGATCAACATTCTTAAATAAAAATATCTTTAAACTTTGCATGATGGAATCATTCTATCTAATGTATCCATAAAGTCATTGTCTAAGTCATGGAGTGCGACTCATCGTGTCCTGTGGTCTGGGACACCCATGTATAAATCCGACACGATCATTGGATAATTCATCAGAATTCATCGAGGAAACCCTTCTTCAAGAACCATAGCAAACCCCGTTATCTAGAAAGTCTAGTCTTAGAAAATGACATATTAACGATACATGATATTAGTAAACGACACTCCCCTGACTCTTGACATGGTAAATTTTGTTTCCCTCTGCAAGAAATCATGTTCCATCATCTCCTTGGCACCTGAAAATGTGTTTTAAACCACCAATATGACGACGAAATCAATAAACTGAGCGAGTTTTGTTCAACTATTTTAGACCTTCCTGATGAATGGCATAAAAATACAGGAATCCTTGATTAGCATCCACGATGATACAAATTCACTGCACAACTCAGATCTCGGGCAACCTGCTATTCTTCAGTTGTCCTTGCAAAAACTGCGGAAGTATAAATAGGTAATTCACAATACACACCTTTGTAGACTGCCGTCATGTTCAAATTTTGAGGAAGCTGGTAGCTCTAAATGTTAACGACTAAATTACATTGAAGTGAATGCAAAAGCATGTATACAGTTTGAGTAATAGAAAGTCATCCCTATCCAAGAATTTTAAGGCACTGGAGTGTGCTTTAATAGAGGCTAAATCTCTCATTGCAAGCAAACTCTGCAAGAACGATCCTCTCAGCCCGGAGGAAATAAGGCCGTTCTAATATATTCTGCTGCTCGCTATTCGTCCTTCTCTTTGAAGATTCCCAACGCTTCTGGTGATGATAGCAGCATGGGGCAGATTTATTAAGTTCTACACCAAAGTTTTGGCAAATAAATTTACAATGTTAAAAAAATATTATGAAACTTTAAAATAAGTTAATTTATTTGAAGAGTTTTTTATGTCTACCGTTTTTTGTGTTTGAGTTTTAATATGTATTGTTTTGATGTTGTATCTTTTTAAAGGCGAGGAATAATTTTGGACTATATTGTTTATAGATGTTTCGCACATAATTCCTTCCCCTGAAAATTTCTTGTATTTAGTTGCGTTTTATATGATAAATATTTTAAGCCTCAATAAAATAATAATAATAAAAGTGTATGGCAAATTTGGCCATCACAAATCAGTAGGTAATAAAAACATATTATGTCATGAAAGAACAAATACTCCACAACAATTTTAGTAAATGCTAGATTTGTTGATGTGTCGTTTATTTGAAATTGTTTGTCGGTCGCGAACGACGAACGAGAAAAAATTTCTGTCGTTCGTTTCAAAAAATAAAAAAGTTACTTGCTGGGTTGTACTTCTTCAAAAATCTACTCTGAATGTCTACCTCTGGCTCAAAAAAAAGAAAAGTACCTTCCATAGACTAGTAGTGTTGTACTTTTTAAATCTTTTTTGATGGGAAATAATCCTTTCTAAAAACGACGTGCCTTTTATTCAGAATGATGAACAACAAAGAAACGACGAACGATAACTTTGTTGAACAAACAACGACCAACGAACGACACTTTTGCGAACGTCAACAAGTCTGGTAAATACCGATACTCAAATCCTAATTTTTTCTATTTTGAATCATTATTCATAAATTTGGAACTGTTGTGTTCAGTAATATTGTAAGCTATGATAACTTTTTCATTTGTAAGTTATTCATTTACGTACAAGCAGTATGCAACTTATGGAGGAGGGGGGGGGGGATAAAGTCCAATATGACAAAATTGTTACACCCAAACCAAATGTGCTATTCGAGGTAATCAGTCATACACTTAGTGATGTCCTAGCCAAGAAAAAACGCTACAACAGATAAAATACCTACTGTCAGAATCATGCAACACAGTCTGGAAACAGGCGATTTCCCTGACTTTATTGCCAAACAGGAGACGCCTACTTCTTCATTGGAATTAAATTCATGGAATGAAGTCTATGGTTCATCTTGGAGACTAAGAACGGGGAAGCAAAACCCCATAACAATTCGAAGTACATGAAGGTATCCTTAGTTTTAAGATTGGGATGAAAATGACCTGGATATCTTCCGTGCTGCAGGTATTGCTCTTTCAAAGCGACTCAAACTTCTATAGATAAAGCCAAAGACGGCCATTTCAAAATAAATTTAAACTTTAATAGATTTATTGTCAGAACTAATATGCTATTTGAGTTACTATATTTTATAAAAATGACTTAACTCCTTACACTCTTTGTATATCTAAGGTCTATACAACAAGGACTCATATTTATATATCTATATATATTATAAAGCCATTAGATGATGACGTCACTCTTTCCCTTCTTCTATGGCTTTGACCATGTTATGATGAACTGGACAAACCAATATGTATGCAACGCATCGATCCACGACTTATACATTGTAATACATCAAAGGAAATTATGTGGGTTAACCTCCAATCAAACAGCACACCAACGACTCAAGTACTCTAACTGTACCTCATACCCTTGCCAAAACGACCAAGTACCCATATTCATCAACATTTTGAAGGGAATAGAATGCCTTTTACTCCTTATAGTTCCTCATACATATTTTTGCGTCATTAGGTTCATTGGCATGCAGAGTTCGTTCCTTATATTGTTTTTTAACATTCTCTATATAGATTTATGATTACATCTGAACACTAAATAACTGCAGTTCATTTGATTTATTAGATTGCGAGACTTAATTAAATTTGAATAATAATAAATGATGGTATGAAGTGAGGATTTTGAATCATCAGGCAAAACGATCTGAATCCCACCTTTTTTTACACTCCTATGCCACCTGCCTGGTGGTCCTGCATGAGATAT
This sequence comes from Caligus rogercresseyi, assembly GCA_013387185.1. Taxonomy (NCBI): domain Eukaryota; kingdom Metazoa; phylum Arthropoda; class Copepoda; order Siphonostomatoida; family Caligidae; genus Caligus; species Caligus rogercresseyi. Next base: position 17,918,747 of record CP045897.1, on the reverse strand, counting down.
ATACACAACGTTTATTTATGCACGGGGTCGTCTTCGCAAATTCAGATTTATAGAGATATCCTGGGTTGGCGATGTAGTTACAGGTTAAAATCATTTTTTTATTACATATATATATATGGAGAGAGAGAGAGGGACTAGTCGCTTTAATTGACCATAGAAATTATAGCCCCTTTTGTATAGATTTTCTTGTGGCCGATACGGAATATGTACGAAAAAGGATTATTCGACTTATCTGGGTTAAACGGCGTGTATCCGTATGAATAATATGTTATATATCGACTTGCATATAATACATATAAATAGAACTACCAAATCAAGAATGAAGTCAAACTTAATAGAAGCAATTTATTGTCAGATAAGTATTTATGCTGTTTTTACATACAACATTACTCATAATCATTCATAATAATTACTTATAATCATGTTATAAGGCAATACATACATACTATAGAAAAAGACACGACCTCATAAAGGGGTCGTACTAAATGCAGTCGTGTGTAAATATTGACTGTAGAACCAAATAAATATGACACTTGTTGATTTAAAAGCGAACACGAATAGAATAAACGAAGATTAAAAAAATTAAATGGATATACTGTGTATATTACGTTAACCTCCAATTTTTATTCATTTATTTTGTAAGTGCTTAAGAACTGTGGAATAAAAAGGGGTATGATGGCATCAATCTTACAAGTCTCTGATTTTGAACCCCCTGTGATAGATAATAATTGAAAATTGCCGTACGTATTCCACGATGCCTATTGAAAGACCCTCTATTTATCAATTTTCTTGGTGTACCCTATATTTACTATTGTCTGTGCGTAAACAAGTTTAGAGTGTCTGAATTAACGTTTAAATAAATGCAACATTTTATATCTGTATTATACAAACACACACACACACTCAGTCATACCATAAAAAAATGCCTTTTGAATGAGTGGGAGGGGTCTCCTATATGAAATTACGATTAATCTCTTGGATAAATGAATTTGGCAGTGAAGGGAAATTGAGGGAGTCTGTGTCTGAAGTTATTTAACTATAGTCTAAGTTGCTTATAAGTATATAAATATATATAATATGTAACATATTCATGTAGGTTAATTTTTGATACTCAAATACAGACGTTAAGCAACACGTTTTTCCTGAACTTTACCTCAAAAAATATTATTAATACATGTATCATATACAATTACACATGTATCAATAGAGTAATAAAAAAATGAGTATTTTTGAGGTAGAGTTTTGAGGTGTATTGCCTTAGTCTCATAATGAGCATCAACAATAATCCAATTAGTAAATGAAGTATTTATATGATCGCAATTGTGATTCTTTATAGCATTAATGTTTCAATAGAATGGCATTCAATATATTAAGCATTATTTCCTTTAAAATTAATCTATTGAACCTAGGATCCTATCAATGAGATAGACCAAAATGACCATTCTCTCTCTGGGATTCGGACCTGCGCCCCCAACATTGAAAGTTCAAAATGCCTTAACGCATACGACTATCGCACACCTTTAATAATGAATTTATGTAGCCCAGTTGCACTGTATCTTCCATCCATGATTTAAGCTAAAACCATTCAACCATTGGGCATCCAGCACAGTCAATATCTTCTCAAGTCCTTTCTACTATATACAACTTCGTCCAAAGAGAAAAAGAAAACTTTTAAAAAAATAATATAAAATAAAACAAAACTAGAGGCATATATACACTCAGAGTGTGCAAACCTCCGCCGTCACGGGGTCCTTATGAACCTTCCGAGGTGGATTTTTCACGACTGGGGCGGCGTAGAGGGACGGGGGAGGGTTCCCCTCGACGGAAATTCCAAGAGGAGACGCTCCCGGCACCCGATTTCACAGCACAGGACATCTATTGGCAGAGTAGGCTAACTTGAAATATTTTTAGTATTTAGCTCATTTTGAATTTTAAAGAACCACTCAGAGATGCCAAAATTAATCACTTGTTCCTTTGGCGTTTACAACACTCCACAAAGTTTCATTCGAATCCGTTTCGTACTTTTTGAGTTATCCTGCTGACAACCACAAACCAACGTCAGTGAAAACAATACTTCCTTCGGCGGAGGTAATAATATGAAATTGTAAATTGTCTATAGGATTATGTATGTTATTAGTTAAGGCTACTTTGTTTAAAAACAAAGCAACTCTTCTCAGCACAAATGACTCCCTTATGTTCAGGAAGCCTCTTAAAAGGGCGTATGCTTCATTTTGTAGTTTTTATATTACGTCAATAAAGATCACATCCTTAAGGCTTAGATTTGCTTCACAGATATTTAAGGAATGGATTACCCCACACCTAAATAAACCATCTATTTCATAACAAACATTATAATAAAAAAACATATTTAGAGATCTTACCGAAATAAAAAAATATATTTAACATTTTTCAATAAATAATATACCAACTCCAATGTACCTAACATATTTAAAAAATGCAATGGTTAAGAAGAAATGCTGATTTGGTTTAAAACCATGACAGACCAATCAAAAATAAATATTCTATTTGATAAATATCTTATAGTTGAAATGCTTAGATAAAGCATAGAAGTGAGCTACTCATTGAATTAAAATATACAAAATATGTTATGATTAAGTGTCATTTTAGTTTTAAGCAAGTAAAAAAGCTAAGCCTCCATATCAAATTAAAAAAGCATTTTCAAACTAGAGGCATGTAGACACTCAGATAGTGCAAACTTCCG
>CP045897.1:17899166-17915925 GCA_013387185.1 Caligus rogercresseyi | reverse complement strand
GGTTGAATATACCCCTCGCCACGGAGCCCTGGACAGTTTAGGTATTTGTATTTTTGGAAAATCCATGCCTGCAAAGAGGCAAGCATAGCATTAGACTTTGAAAGTTAAGGTATATTGAAACACATTGTAGGCCCAATTGCCAGAGAACCGACATTTCGCTATACGACATTTTAATGACCTCATACCGACAGGAAAGAGAACGTTTTGGAATGAATTTACGTCATCAAAAATAAGTTCCACATATATTTTTGAAATATTACAAATAAATAAGATTTATAATGTTCACTATTAATGAAATCATTAAATAACCTATTTTACTCCTATAGACCTGATTGACAGCTTGCAGTTGGGTGCTGCGTCCCCTAAGATCGGTATAAATTCCCCCGAAAGATATTGATTCTGCATATTTAGGGAAGAGCTTCAATTAACTAATCACTGCCCTTGGTGAATACAATTGGGTGAGGCTGTTGATCCACATAATGATTTGTAGGTAAATACCTTTGAGTTAAGGATTATTGCTTGTGAGCTCTTATATTAAGTAAGGCATCTATCACTCAAGAGTGCAAACCTCCGCCGTCACGGGGGTCCTTATGAGCCTTCCGAGGTGATTTTCATGACTGGGGCAGCGTAGAGGGCGGGGAGGGATCCCCTCGACTGAAATTCCGAGAGAAGACGCTCCCGCACCCGATTTTTTTTCACAGCACAGCGACATCTATTGTAGAGTAGGCTATTGAAATATTATTAGTATTCAGCTCATTTTGCATCTAATTCTGCACTCAGAGATGCCAAAATTTAATCACTTTTCCTTTTGGCATTTCCAACTAATCCAAAAAGTTTTATCCGAATCCGTTCGTACTTTTTGAGTTATCCTGCTGACAAACAAACCAACCACCCACAAACCCACAAACCAACCAACTGGAAACAATACCTCTTCGGCGGAGGTAATAAGTCATTCGGTGTAAATATTGTCGGTAGAACCGAATAAATAATGACACTTATTGATTTAAAAGCTAACAGCAGAGAATAACCGAGATTTAAAAAAATTAATGGATGTTTTTTACCTCCGCCGAAGGAGGTATGTTTTTCACTGGCGTTTGTTGTTTGTTGGTTTGTTAGTTTGTTGGTTTGTTGGTTTTTCAGCCGATAACTCAAAAAGTACGAACGGATTCGAATAAAACTTTTTGGAGTTGTTGGACGTGCCAAAAGGAAGAAGTGATTAAATTTTGGAATCTCTGAGTGCAGATTAAGCGCCAAATGATCTATAACTTACTAAATTTTCCAAGTTTAGCCTACTCTGCCAATAGATGTCGCTGGCTGTGAAATTAGGTGCCGGGAGCGTGTTCCTCTCGGAATTTCGTCTAGGGACCCTCCACCGTCTCTCTACGCCTCCCATTCGTTGAAAAATCCGCCTCGAAGGCTCATGACGCGGAGGTTTGCACTCTCTGAGTGTATATATGCTCTATTTTTAATTTCTTAACCTCCAATTTTTTATTCATTTATTTTGTAAGTGCTTAAGAACTGTGAATAAAAAAGGGTATGATGGCATCATCTTACAATCTCTGATTTTGAACCCCTGTCATAGATAATAATTGAAAATTGCCGTACGTTATTCCACGATCCTATTGAAAACCCTCTTTTTCTCAATTTTCTTGTGTACCCTATATTTACTATTGTTCTGTGCGTAAACAAGTTTTAGAGTGTCTGAATTAACGTTTAAATAAATGCAACATTTTATATCTGTATATATACAAACACACACTCAGTCTACAAATAAAAAAATGCCTTTTGAATGAGTGGAGGGGTTCTCCTATATGAAATTAAGATTAATCTCTTGGAAAAATGAATTTGGCAGTGAAGGGAAATTGAAGGGAGTCTGTGTCTGAATTATTATACCGTATACTATAGTCTAAGTTGCTCTATAAGTATCTTAATATATTAATATATGTTAAATATTCATGTAGGTTAATTTTTGATACTCAAATACAAACGTAAGCAACACGTTTTTCTTAACTTTACCTCAAAATATTTATAATATATGTACTCATATACAATTACACCTAGTATCAACAGAGTAATAAAAAAATGATGTATTTTTGAAGGGAGAGTTTTTGAGGTGTATTGCCTTAGTCTCATAATGAGCATCAAAATAATCCAATTAGTAATGAGTATTTATATGATCGCAATTGTGATTTTTTTATAGCATTAATGTTTCAATAGAATGGCATTCAATATAATTAAGCATTATTTCCTTTAAATTAATCTATTGAACCTAGGATCCTATCAATGAGATAGACCAAAAATGACCATTCTCTCTCTGGGGATTCGGACCTACACCCCCAACATTGAAAGTTCAACATGCCTTAACGCACACGACTATCGCACACCTTTAACGAGGCGATTTTTCACGACTGGGCGGCGTAGAGGGACGGGGGGGTTCCCCTCGACGGAAATTCCGAAGAAAGACGCTCCCGGCACCCGATTTCACAGCACAGCGACATCTATTGGCAGAGTAGGCTAACTTGAAATATTTATTAGTATTTAGCTCATTTGCATCTTAATTCTGCACTCACAGGTGCCAAAATTAATCACTTGTTCCTTTTGGCATTTTCAAAAACACTCCACAAGTTTCACCGAATCCGTTCGGTACGTTTTGAGTTATCCTGCTGACAAACAAACCAACAAACTACAAACAACAACTAACAAACACAACAAACAAAACAACAAACCACAAAACTATCCATGAAAACAATACCTCCTTTTGGCGGAGTAATAAAATTATGTAGCCCAGTTGCACTGTATCTTCCATCCATGATTTACGCTAAAACCATTCAACCATTGGGGCATCCAGCATAGTCAATATCTTCTCAAGTCCTTTTCTACTATATACAACTTCGTCCAAAGAGAAAAGGAACCTATTAAAATATTTTTTAATATAAAAATAATAAAATGAATATTAATTGTAAATTGTCTATAGGATTATGTATGTTATTAGTTAAGGCCACTTTGTTTAAAAACAAAGCAACTCTTCTCAGCACAAAATGACTCCCTTATGTTCAGGAAGCCTCTTAAAAAGGGCGTATGCTTCATTTTGTAGTTTTTATATTACGTCAATAAAGATCACATCCTTAAGGCTTAGATTTGCTTCATAGATATTTAGGATATGGATTACCCCACACCTAAATAAACATCTATTTCATAACAAACAATGATTATAAAAAAACATATTTAGAGACTCTTTACCGAAATAAAAAAAATATATTTAACATTTTTCAATAATTAATATACCAACTCCAATGTACATAACATATTTAAAAAATGCAATGGTTAAGAAGAAATGCTGATTTGGTTATAAACCATTGACAGAACCAATCAAAATAAATATTCTATTTGATAAACTATCTTTTATAGTTGAAATGCTTATATAAAGCATAGAAGTGATGCTACTCATTGAATTAAAATATACCAAATATGTTATGATAAGTGTCATTTTAGTTTTAAGCAAGTAAAAAAGCTAAGCATCCATATCAAATTAAAAAAGCATTTATAAAACTAGAGGCATGTAGACACTCAGAGAGTGCAAACTTCCGCCGATCCCCACCAAATGAATCACTTGGTCTTTTTGTCATTTCCAACCCTGTACGCACTGTCCTTTTAACTCTAAATACTGCTCCTTTAATTCTACACACTTGAATTATAGGGGCGTTCCAGTTCATCAAAGAGGAGAGCACAGCACAGCGACATCTATTGGCAGAGTAGGCTAACTTGAAATATTTAGTATTATTTAGCTCATTTTGCATCTTAAAGAAGCACTCAGAGATGCCAAATTTAATCACTTGTTCCTTTTGCATTTCCAACAACTCCACAAAGTTTCATCCGAATCCGTCCGCACTTTTTGAGTTATCCTGCTGACAAACAAACAAACCAACAACCACACAACCAACGCTAGTGAAAACAATACCTCCTTCGGCGGAGGTAATAAAGGAAAAATATTGTCTAATGTTTTCATTCTTAAGATATATCACCCTAATATATCTTTTGGAGAGCCAGTGACGTATTTAGCTGGATTATACAAAATATCTTAGCTGTGCGGAAAAAGATATGTCTAAGTAAGAGCTGTGACAATCATTTCATGGTAGATATTTTATGTTATTTGATAGATTGATACTTTCCACGGTAATTTATTGCTACTCATAAGGATCATCTTCATTTTCTTCAAACTACATACTGAATTCATCTGATTGTATGATTTGTGCCAATCGGTTTTGTTAGATTGAAAAATAGTGCAATACATTTCAATCATAGTCTCAATCCTCTCCCCTAAGATGATTTCTACAAAAATGTTGAAATGTACAGCCTTCAATCAGTAGATTTTTATACAAATACAAATACCGAATTAATAGAGCTTGCTAAAGACTCCCGATACTAGGGGGTGATTTTGTCTTTCGACTTTCAAATTGTGTTGCAGTCATTGGAAGTATCATTTTCGCGGATAGGCCTGTTTCATACTATTTATTAAGTAGTTAATAGAAACTGTTTCCAATTTGAATAGTTTGCCGCTAAAACACTACTATCAAAGTTCCTCCTTTAAAAATATACTCTTGACACTCATCACTCAAGCTATTTAAAAAAAGTCAAGCTGCATTGAATATAAAATGCCACTGATAATTATTTTATCACTTTGGCATCCCAAAGCAGATGAATATCAATCACCAAAGTTTATAAGATACACATTGTTTCAATTGTTGAAGATTTAGGAGAAATCTTGTACTTTGGCCTCAATAAAATCCATTAGCTGCCTAATATATTAACACTATTTGGGTGAATCAAACTGGCAAAGAAAATATACAAAGACTCACTAATGTCTTATTGAAAGAGTGGTCAGCCCAGATGATATAAAAAAGAGAATAAGATTTTGATGTCGAAAAGTTACAAAAAAAAACGTGCATATGAATAGTTTACTGCAATTTCATTGCGCGTAAATTCCTCGTAGATGTTTTTATAGCCGCCTTTTTGCTGTGGATATTTACCTCGCTTGCTCTTTTATAGTCAGTCAATTTCCTTGTTCTCCTTTTCCTCGTGAATATTGTTGTCGCAAAGGATTTTCCTCGTTCACCTTTTTATCGTGGACACTTTTGACACGAAGCTTTTTCTGATAAATATTTTCTGCGCTGTGTTTTTTTATACTTTGTATACTTAATCTCACAGGCTCATTCGAAGGTCCCATGTGGTTTCAAATCTACCGCTGACCCTTTTTAGGGAGAAAAGACACCCGACCTAAGACTTTCGTAGACCCTAATCGGGTTGTGCCTGCCAGCACCTGGGGTGTCCCATGGGTTTGAAATCCACCACCAACCCTTCTTGGGCGTTAAAGAAATACAACCCACGAGTTTTTCAGACACTAATTCTACGGGTAACGCCTACCTCATCTGAGGGTTAATGCGGTTGAACTTCATCGCCGACCCTTCGTAGGTGTAAAAGACTGGATGCTTTTCCCTTAAAGGTAGAAAGCTATCATTATATTTCTCCATTATTATTATTATTATAAACATAAGTGATTTGTGTTTTAAGTGCAGAAATGAAATTTTCCAAAGATGCTTATTGGAAGAGAACGAAGGATTCAATTCACCGTTACTATATATCTCAACTGTGTTCTGATTTGGTCGAATTTGAATTTTCAGTGATAATTAGATAAATATAATTCCATCTATACCACATAAATATCAGTATGGAACAGAGCGGCGTCAATCACCTCACAACAAGGAGTCGAAATAGAAGTTCCAGTGACTATAATTTGGGATTTAACATTCCATCTATACCACAAAATATAAATTTGGTTCCGAATAGACCCTTATAAGAAATGAAATACCAAAAAAAGTTAAACGTCTTTTATACTTCCATGAATGTTGAAATTCATTGAATAATGAATATACCTCAAGAAATATGTTTTTTTTTACTTTTACCGCAAAATTGATCTGAATAAAATAATTAATTCAGTCGGATAAAAGAAGATTTAAACCAAAAAGACAGTATTTTTAATTGTAAATATCGATTTAATCATAAAACAATATTGTCAATACTTAGAGAATGACAAAGAATCGATTTTATTTGTTGTTTCACGTTATATAGCAAAAGCTGAATACTCAAAGTTGAAACATAATTAATGCCAGGCTAAACTTGTATCTTCAATTTTTTTTCCTCAACTTATTTTTGACAAATTCATTCAGGTGTGCACTAAAACCAAGATTAAAGATCAAATTATAAGATGAGAGGTCACTCCTTAAGACGATACAGTTTCTATTGTCACACAAATTATTTAATACACTGTTTTGTGACGCATTGCATAGTTTCGTAACATGCACTCCAAACGAACATTTTTGTTTAACACTAGAAAGACGGCAAAGTATTTCTACCTAGAATGACGGAAAAGTCATTTTGACTTCTCTGTTAATTTTAAATTTGTTCTCAACTATACTTGATATTGGAATGAATAATAATAAATATATTGAGATTATAAAATTTAGTCAATAAAAATAGTCAAATAAAAAATATAAGCTAGATTTTTTATTACTCTTACAGTAATTGGTTACATTTTAAAAGTGACAAATTCTACATAATTTTCGATTTTTTTTTTGGGGTTAAGATGTTTATTCATTAGCTAAAATCCATCGATGTGAAAAATAAGAATTCACTAGAAAGTAGGACATTAGAAAACACAATCTTAATACAGTTACGTTAAAAACAAAATATAAATGAACATTATAATTCAAAATTACTGTCCAAAGATAAACCATAATACAAAATGACTTATTAAAAATTATTTCTTATTCAATATAAAACGTTGATGTCATCTTGTTGTCGATTTGATGAGTTTGAGGTATTCGAGAGAATTTGAAAGATTTTCCACTTTTGCGGTACATTTACACATACGATTATCTTACATCTAAACCATTTGATGCTAGATTTATTATTCTTGATTTTCGCACTTAGCAAGCTTTTCTCTTCATTGGTGTCTCTTCTTCATTATCATTGTCTACACCACTAACATCTTCATCGTTTCCACCATACTTGACTTTGTTCATGGATTGTATTTCTTGCATGAGTTGCAAGATAAACATCCTTCGACCTATTTTTGTTCCATTGATCTTATTGTATATTATTTTAGTTTTGATGGCCGCCATATGTAAAATATTATAGAAAACCTGTAGGGGCCATCGTTTTGATGCCACCTGATGGTATATAAACGAGCCATCTGATCTATATTATCAACTCCAGATTTGGTCTGGTTGAAATAAGAAACACTTTCTGGAAGTTTTTTTGGAGTATCAGAAATACCAACCGAATTGTGTGCTGAACTTAGGACTATAACGTTTTTTAAGGCTTGCCTTGATAGACCGTAAAATCAAGTCTTCATGCTTCAATACTATTACAGAATTCAGAGACTGTTTCATGTTCTTCATTGCTTTGGGCACCTCCCTCCTCATTATTTTTATAGTTCCCACAATGCTCGTATTCTTTTTTTTTAGAAATTTAGTCAGTTTCAGTGAAGTGAAAAAATTATCACTGGTGATGTTTCGTCTTTCGTTGAGATATAGCTCTGCAAGTTTCATTACAACGTACTCTGAGAACGACTTATTTTTGGCCGATGGTCATATTTTTCCTAAGTAGGGGAATCCATTGACTAAGTAATGGGACTCAGCATCTACAGCCAACCAAAACTTTATTCCGAATTTATCGGGCTTGTTTGCCATGTATTGTGTAAATGGGGAACATGACTTCGTTGGAAATAACTACTCACCAACTGTGATATTGGCACCGGGTTTGCAGCAGTCAATGCAATTTTCTATAAATCGGTTTCAAATTGTAGAAATCAATGCAAATTTTTCACTTTGAACTCGTTGAAATTTGAAGATCTGATGTCAAACCGGATATATTTCAGGAGCTCTTTACATCGATCACGACTCATGGTCTCTCTGAAATACGGTGGACCCCAAACTTTGGACCAAAAATCATTAATTGGGTGACCTTTGGCAATGAATCATAAGAGATTCAAACTTGTTGCACATACAAGTATACCTACTTGCAGCAATAGCGTTTTAACAGGTTTATACTTGTTACACAAACAGTATGTTTTCTAAATCTATAAAAAAGAAGTCGTTTTGACTTCTCCGTCATTCTAGGTATAAATTGTCATAACTCTTCACTGAGTTAAAATATTTATTAGATATTTGATAAAACCTTTATTTTTGAAATAATTAAAAGTCATATAATTTGAAGCATATCGGACGACTGATATTTAAGCTATTAGCTTCTAAAGTCGAAAAAACAGTAAAATTGACTTCACCGTCTTTCTAGTGTTAAGCCCAAAATAATTCAATACAAACCAGGAAACTAATCCAATGTCAAGCAATAAAAATTTACTTAGTATATCAAATCTGATTTAAAGAAGCAAAATGAAAAAACTATATATATCGTAAACTTTCCAAAAATTGCTTTTATTGATCTCTTCCTAGCTTTGGAATTCTTGACGACTAAATCATTTCATTATTGGTTAAGTCCCATTAAATAATATATATATATATATATATATATATATATATATATATATATATATATATATATATATATATATATATTATATATATATATAGGAAATAATTTCATGGAAATATATTTTTCATGTTACAACGAGTTCACATATTTTTTATCGATATCAAAAGCTGAGTATAATTTTTCATTGTTGATGGCAAATGAATGTTATTGTTCTTTACCATTCAAGATGCTTTAAAAACTTATCACAGAAATCCTTATAGATATTTGACATCCCCCATAGTTCTAGAAATACTTGTATCTTTCACTTTTGCATATGGAATTCCCTGACGAGGCTCCTTTGTACAAGGAATTTTTGCCACTCAAAACTCATTCGCTTAAATACAAGAACTCTCAAGAAATTCTTCATCAATAACAAATACATAATGAAAAAATGTGGTTTTTATTAGCTGGGATCAAAAAATGTTTAATCTTTTTATAATTTATTAAAAATGCATATGCAACGGTTTGTTAGTTGATATTATTGTTAAGAGCAAAGAATCCTGTTTCTTATAACCTATGAATTTATGCTGCAACATGAAATTCCTTTAAAAACAATTTCTTCTGTATAAAACCTTGTTGTGTCTATCTTTTCTCTTTTATTGAATAAATATAACAACTTGTTGAAGGATCCATGATATGAATATTTTCAGTTATAGATCACGTTAATCATTTTTAGATTATATGTGTATTTACTTGTTAACAATGATTTAATTACTTGTTTTTAACGTTCTGTAATTATATTTTCAAACATTTCATATTCGTGCATATTTTTTAATTACTTATTTTTTAATAATAAGTTAATTATTTAAATTAAACACCCTTGGCGACAACTAATTTGGGTAGTATTTGTACATATTCCTAAGTTAGAACCATTAAAGCTTGAGTTTTTTCCTTAGGATGCCTAGTAGGGATGCAAGTTATCGATAATAGCAGGCTTGTTGATCGGAGTTTTTTTCTGATCGGCGATCAATAGTATAGCGATATTTGATCGCTGATCGGAGTATCGCAAAAGGTCCTGATCTTTATATCTTTTGATCGTAAGAAAATCACTATAAAATAGCGATCCGATCAATTTGTATAAAATAACTAAAAACGAAAAAATGTTTGTCATAAGGATTTTTGATACAAATCCTACATTTCTTAAAACTTAACTAGCTGTCACACTGACCAAAATCTGTTCACACGACTAATATTAGTTTAGAAAACACAAATACAGACAGCCACTAATGGAAAAAGCCAGTGTGTGCTATACGAATATATTTTTTGTCCTAAAATATACAGACAGCGTCTATAGAGAAGTCATTGTTTTAGAGCTCATCGGCTATAAGAAACATTTATTCTGGCATCTCCTGTCTTAAAATATGCAGACATATGTCAATTGTGGAGCCAGAGTGTTGGAGCTCATAGGCTATGAGAAACAACATTCTGATTTGTGTCCTAAAATACAGACAGGCGCCTATGGAGAAGTTGTTGTTTTGGAGCTCATAGGCTATGGGAAATATTTATTCTGGCATCTCTTGAAACTGAAAAAGGATTAAAATGTCCTTCACGAAACTTTGGAATAAAAGTAATCATCTACGACCTTCTTCAGCTTATCTCCCACAATTCAAAGTAACATTTCTCAATGAAGAAATAAACTAAGAGCAAAAGATTTCTTCTTGAAGAGACTGCCTCGTTTGATGACCAGTTATCCAGCCAGCTGTCTCAATACGTTGAGCAAGAATGTATTTTTTTTCTAAACGTCGTAAAAAGTTGACACAGCTAAACAAGAATAGAGCGGTACTTGGCTGATGACTCGGAAGGGCTGGACATGATATTAGCCTACCGGAGGGTGAAAAAGGTCTTTCATAAATATAATGTCGTACTTCCCAGTAGTTCAAGCAGCGAAAGTTTGCTCTCCAAGGCCAAGCGATTCTGAGGAGGACTAGGCAGAGACTAGGGGACGAAAATTTGAGAAGCAATTTCTACTTATGTCTAATAAAGAGGAAAATGAACAATGATCTGTGCAAACTTTATATTTTTTATAAGTACTTAATTTTTGATATAGTCGGATATTGTAAATAAAGAAAATTGTTAAACAAGGTGTGTCAATTGCTCATTTAAAAAGTATCTTATATTGGTATAATACTTATTTTATCTGGGGGTTATTTTAGTGGGTGCTTTTGACTGCCATATAAAGATGAATACTTATCAAGGTTTGACTGATTAAACATTTAATTTTAGTATTACATAGGTATTTTTTTGTTGATCGCAATTAAATTGATCGGATCGCTGATCGGAAAAATCCCTGATCGTTATATCGCTATATCGCAAAGAATTTCTGATCGTTATTTTTGATCGGATCGCTATTTTTTTCCTGATTGCTCACAAGCCTGATTAATAGATTATCGTTAGTTGTTTCATTTAGTCACTTTTAATCGATTAATCGTTAACAGCGCCACGATTAAGGACCCAGTTTATCTTGTGATTTTGGGGTGGGTAAGTGCATCTTTATTTTTATGGGAAAAAATCTTCATTTCAAGTTTCATTAACTTGAAATTGATGCGCAATCTGTCGATTAATTGCAAGTAATAACTTTAATAGTTCATTTACTTCGAATAGAGGACAATCTGTCGATTAATTGCAACTAATAAACTTTAATCGTTTAAAAATTAGTCGATTATTAATCGTTAATCGATTACCTTTTTGCATCCCTAATAACCTACCATACCCCTAGCACAGTTTTCAGTTTACTCTCATGGGTCAATTTTATACATATATTATCTTTTATATTTAACGAAAAAGTACCAATAATGGCTCGGTTGACTATTATATGATAAAACTACAAAAAGTACTCATTAAGCTCAATACTGATAACCTTAGCCCAAAAGTCAGTAAAAAGGGTTTATATCCTGAAATATTTTAAGTAATTATCTTTGGAGTACATAAAGTTTCCTTAGATATATTTGTGTCTCATGGCCATAAATTTAAAATAAGATCAGTACTTATTATATTAAGACTCACATATTCAAAATTTCATTTAAAAAATATGAACGATATTAAGTTCAAACCAACTATACAACATACTATGATGTTGACAAACATAGTGACGTAGCTGTTAAAATTAATAAATAGAATATAACAATGTTAGGAGTAGATAGACACAAATAGTGCACCAATGACCTCATTCAAAAATGCTTATAAGAAGAGATGTCACGGCTAAGCTCTATATTTTCTCTACTCCTTCATGCTTATGAAATTCACAACTATATCATCACAGTGATAATAGAGTGTAATCAAGGCTTCATGTTGGTTTAATTTATTTTTTTTGCCTGGAAAATGGACCGGATTGCAAGCCCATCATCACAGTATCGGGGGATGCTCATCTATTCGAGTCTCTGGAGTCTCGTTTGAAGACAAGTCTTCCCTCCGAGGCAGTGGAATGGAAGAGAATCCATGGTCGAGCACCCCGATCGTGTATCTCAACGCCTCCTTCATTCCCATCCCTTGGACATCCAGAGGCCTCTAACGCATGCAAATCCATCCGAGTCACTCCTAGCATATCCCATTCTCCATACATACTGGATTGAGTGCCCTGTAAGTCAATTAGACTCATATCAGTTCTTATTCCTCACTGACTGCTTGGAAGGAAGAAAAAAAATCAAAAGTCAAATTCATGATGACTAGAGTTCAGTTGAATGGATCCATTCCTATTGAATATTATGAGTAGTTTTCTCATTAGAGTTATCTTTAATAATATTTTTTTTTACATCAAATTATGTAAAATATCGATAACAAAGAAAGTTATGTTCTCAAAATTGAGACTTATTTAATATTTTATATTTATTTTTAAAACTTGAATTATCTTTGACATAAACATATATTCAAGTATATTCAATTAAAAATATAACTTGAGAAATCCTAAAACATAAAATATCGCCGTTTTTAAGGACCAAATAAACTGTCTTTTTATATATATAAATCATCACTCTACCGTAATTTGAACTATAATGTTCATTTATGTTGTTTACGCAACTGTTGAAAAGAGTTTTATTTATTTATTACTTAGTGTATTTTTATATTACACTAATTGATGTGATAATGAAATAAAAACTTTGGCAGAAAAAATACAAAATATAGAACTGAATATCAACATCTATCTTAAAAGACAAGATTATTTTATTAATTGTCATTTGTGTTCATTCCAAGTGATCTTCTTTATTTTCCTATTCGTGAATCTAAATTGAGTTCCATGCCGAGGTTAGGTGATGGAAAACGTATTTGTTCAGTTCAGCAACGTAGATCCATCCCCGGCTCTGAACTGTGGGAATCTTGACTAACAACGCAGAGTATCTGTCGGCAGCACCTATCATGATGATTCGTAGCTTATGCACGTCAATAAATCCTTTTCTGAGCGTAATTTAGCAACTCACTCCTTGCCGATTTTAGTATTTCTATGTTTGTTTATAAACGTGGAACAAAATGTATTGAGTAAATAAACACGATAACGAAATGGGAGCTTGGGTTACTTTTTCTATGAATAAATTCAATTCTCCTTTTGCAAAAAAAAATAAAAATACATCCTCTAGGCTTTGTGTGCTGGACCATTTAAGAAAAATATTATTAATGGTCATTGTCAAATCATAAATATGTAAGTTTATATAAGGAGGGTAATTTATTTCAATTTTAACCCTTTGGAGACGATAGGTCTGTGATGACCCACTATTCATGTTTTTCATTAATGTTGTTTTTTTTATTTTTAAAAAACTCGTTATAATAGAACATTTATACATTTTGAAAATTCTTAAAGTTTTATAATTGCTTATGCAATTTATTATGCTTGATATATAAATAATACATGGACAATAAAACTTAAACATTTACTTCCAAATACCGTTTCATGCTTATCGAACTTAAAAGTTTAAACTACTCATTCTGAGATTATCTTATAATTTGGTCACCATTTTTCAAAATTATATTAGCATTTATTTGAATCCTTATTGTGGTTCAGTTCCTGTCCATCAGTCGTCATATGTTCGAATCCCCTGACTGAGCACATATATATTTTTAATCCATTGTTCCAAGAGGAAGGATATTATCGTAGATAAATGGTTAAATCCACCAAAATGTTCATGTATAAAGTAACACTTTTTTACTGTATTTATTTGGAAAGAATATAAACATGGATAGATCAGAAAAAGTATATAACTATTTATTTTATATCAAAATATCGTGCTTAATTTGAAAGTAAATGAATATATGTATCATCCGTTTCTCTTCGAACAATATAATTTTATATAAGGTTTGTTATCACTGGATTGTAATTTAAAAAAATTGTATGTATATTTATATTTACAACTATCACAAAAATGAGTTACTTATCGTTCGTTTAACTATCTACGTTTTTAACTAAAAAAACAATCAAAATCACTATTATACGATTGTGAAGTCATACATATATTCATATGTTATTATTATTTGGTTGAATTCCAATTCTTTCATCTACATACAGAGCATCGAAGTATATAAGACATCCGTCAAGGAAGGCATCACGGCCTGGCTTTCGACGCTGAAGCGCCTTGGCATCTCTTCCGACTGGCTTATCATCCTCCTGGAGCCCCCAGATAGTCGTAAAAGCAGTAAACTCCTCCCTCGCAACTCTGTTTTAGACAAAATCAAGAATGAAGTCGGTGAGAAACTCAAGGAGCGAGTCATTTCTCTCATGGATCCTGCTAAATTGGACTCCAGGCAGGCCGAGTCATGGAAGACCCTTCTCTTCTCCATGCGAAATAAGATCCTTGTGGCCTACAACACGGTCCTGGGGCGATTTGAGGATAATATGCGGAAGCAGCGAGAAATGCGAAATCATCCAGGATGGAACTTTTGCACTTACTTCATACTTCAGGAAGAGCTTGCCTTTGTATATGAAATGCTGGGTGTCTTTGATGAGTCCTGGTTCAGTATGATGAGCTGGATGCTCTTTTTACGCAGTTCATACTCAACACCAATGTGGGAGGTAAGAAAAGAAGATTTATTACTAACTTTGGTTACGGGTCAATTTTCTTTCAAATTATTGAAAATATAGACATTCATGAGTGAAGCGCACTGATTACGTATACTGATATGAATGAGCTATAAGCTATAATGTTGTAATATAACAACGTTGAAATGGATGCTGCCTGAAAAGTAAAACATTTTTATAAACTTTACTCGATAAACATACAGAGTGCATTTGCCATTTTTATAGATGGCATATGAATATAAGGACTTCTTTCTCGACATTAATTGCTTAGCTAAATCTCTTAGACTTAAATTCTGAGTACCCTTTATAGATGTTTTTGATGCTTATAGATTAGTAAGCTTCATGAAAGTGAAAAAGTTGCCGCACGTTACGTCCTTTGCCAACTAGGTTGCATGAAGTTCATGTCGATATGTTAATTGCATGGCTGCGTTGATTCCTCCCAGATGGGAATATCCATTAAAATATCATTTGAAAATCTACCACGAAGCAAAATTTGATCAGGATTGTGTGCCATATGTTGTTTGACACGGCATCTGGCTTTCATAGGAAAGTTATAGTGTAATAAAAATATATAAGAGCTTAACAGTTTCTATAAATATTTCTGAAATTTTAAAAGTTTGAACAAATTTTCTTTAATACGATATAGGAATTGAAGATACACTTAAAATCAAGATAATGTCTCATAAATAACATTTTTTAACCATTTAAACTTCTACTTTGCATTCCTCAGAAACCCCTAATTGGCTCAAGGGTCTCACCGGCGAGTTCAACGACTGGTCTGGACTCTCACTCAACATCGCCGTCAACCATGATCTGAGGCAACTCATACAGACGCCAAGCCCTCCGTCTTGACATACGCAACTACTTATTTTCTCGTCAATGTGCCATGCTTCTCCTCATGAACAAGCCTGGGAGGTGGCCAAGCGGTCTTGGAGTTTCTGCATAACTGCGTGCAGGAGTTGGACTTGTTGGAAATCCCCTGCCCGGAGGGAAGTGTGGCCTCCTGGGTTCTACTCTCCTGCTTAGAAATACTCAGCATTTGCCACAATGAGGCAAACTCCCTCTACACTGCCTCCCTTTGGAACTATGCTCGCCAAAAACTCAAGGAACTGGGTAAGCTTTCATGATTTTTTTTATTACGCAGATTTTAAATATATTGATTGAGTCAAATGTATATCAACTTCTTTTAATAAATATACCATGGGTCCCAATAAATTATGAAAGTCGTTGTATTGCAATGAAAAAATCATCCATGACTCTAAAGCGATTGTATATATTATCATAAATCCTAAAGCACTTATTGCAAAAAGGTTGACGGCAAACTAATACATAAATCCGAGGAACTTGGAGCTGCAATGTTCTCCAGCGGCGTGGCCGCATATATTGAACGCTTTCTTTGCGGATACCGTTGCTTTTGGAAATCTTTGGAGCGTGTCTGACGATAGAAATCAAGTACTTATCATCAAAGTCACAGCATCTTTTCAAACTTATGAAAAAGTTATAAAAACTTTACTAATATTTTTTAGTTCTTTCTATTGTTGTGCATTCTATATTTAAATAGAAGTTCTCTATCTTTTTGAAGTTTAAATTTTAGACACCAGTGTCTATTTATGTATTGTAATACACCTTCACTTCATTTAAATAAAGATTTGAGAAGGAAAAAAAAAAATTATGTGAAAGTGAGTGGAAACGGTCCGGAAAGATGTACCGCATAACATTCAAGACCTGTACGTCGTTCCGCTTGAATAAAAGGGCAAATGGAACTTTAAAAAAAGTTTTTGTACACCCATGACCTAAATTTTACAGGCTGCCTTTAACATATTTGACTGGGTAGAAATTATTTGCAATTAGAACAATACAAATGCAAAGTACCGTCAAACACTCTGAGACCCACTTTCATCCCTCATAAACTCAGCATATTTTTTTATTATTAGTAGGGTAGGATCCCAGAGTACCAATTGAATCGTGTTTTTAATAGAATATACAATCTTAGCCCAGGGCTGTAGGAATTTGGAACAAAAAATAATTGACATATATGCCCTGCAATTCGCGGAAAAATTAACTTATAGGCAGAAACATAAATAAAAAAGGGCTAAATATGTGAACAAATAAAAATATGGATTCTGGAAAACAAAAGTAACGATTTTTTAAGAAAAGAAGTCAATAAAT
>CP045897.1:17884974-17899066 GCA_013387185.1 Caligus rogercresseyi | reverse complement strand
GAAAGATTTTGGATCCGTGTATAAACCTTTCCTGGCTTAGAAACAAAGATTCTCCTCATCCTTCGCCACAACCAAGAATCTCGTGAGACGCAATGAGCGGACAAAAAGAATTCGTAATACTCTAACATTTCGAGTGGAAGACACTTGAGTACACAAGGAGAGATGTCGTCGAGTCCTGCAACTTTGTAACTATTAAATGAATTAATGGAAGTCCAAGCTTCTCCAAAGTGATGATACCTTCTAGGTCATCATGCTCTTTAAGTGGAGTACCGACCATGCATCACGTACAATGTCTGAGTTTGGAGACATTTCTCCCCCAGGAAAGTGGTAGGACAGTAGGTTTTCTAGAGACGCTTCAGAAGTTTCAGCCAATTCTCCATCTTCATCAACAATTAAACCGATGGTAGCAGTTGAGCTTGGCTTCACAGTACGGACAATCTTAGATACATCCCCTAAATCATCTAATCGGCTACAGTATTCCCGCCAACTAAGTTTCTTCGATTTTTTGAGAAGATTTGTATAGTCCCTCGTTTTCTTTTTAAGGGCATCCCTAAGGCGTTGCCCCCCTTTGCCACGTCGAACACGACGTAAAATGTTTTGAACGTGTTTTCTAAGAGATTCAAGACTCTCATTCCACCATGGGACTGGTCTAATTCTTCTTGCTGGCTTAAGGGGTGCGACCATATTTAGAGTCCTTTGGACAGCTTCTGTCCAGGCCTGAGATGAGGTTTCCAAACTACTGGTCAAAGGGTTAGGTAGCTTTGCTGACTCCTTTGCTAATTCAAAGGTAAATCTCTTCCAGTCAGCTTTAATGAGATTACGACATTGCTCAATAATTGGTGTATAGCTTCCTGTAGAAAATTGAAGGTAAGCATGATCACTATGTGAGTATTCATCATCCAC
This sequence comes from Caligus rogercresseyi, assembly GCA_013387185.1. Lineage (NCBI taxonomy): Eukaryota > Metazoa > Arthropoda > Copepoda > Siphonostomatoida > Caligidae > Caligus > Caligus rogercresseyi. The sequence continues at coordinate 17,898,163 of CP045897.1, read as the reverse complement.
TCGCCACTCAAAAACTTGCATTCGTTGATTGAATGTACTATTTGTGATTGTGATATCAATATGGCTTGAGCCTCTCCTGAATTGAAAGTTGGAACGGTTCCAATGTTTTCAACACATAAATTGAACTGCTCAATAATTTCCTCGAGAGCACCGCCCCGGCGATTAACGTCAGAGGAACCCCAGAGTGGGCTGTGTGCATTGGAGTCGCATCCCACTACCAATGGTTTATTTTGACCCTTGCAGAAGTCAAGTAAGGCGAGAAATTTATGTTGCGCTCCAAACTCAATATTGATATCAAAGTAGACTGAACAATAGTACACATTCATTTTTTGTGAAAGTAAGGTTGATCCATGTTGTACCATACATGTTTGTTCAATTAGGACAGTAGTTATATCCCTATCACAAAATGCATCCACTCCCCAGAAGGGTATTTGCTTGTCCACACGAATGCAAGCCCTTCCTCCTGATTTGCCTATTGTCATTTTGGTTGGACTGTTAGAGAATTGAAGTGCTGAATTTTGTCCCAGAAGAGGTTCTTGGATAAGAGCAATGTCGAACTTAGTATCTCTTAGTCTTAGCTCAGCCTCAGCCGCTTTGGAATGATGAAGATTGATTTGATATATATGAAGTCTTCTCATGTAAAAGATAGATAATTAATATGTATGGAAATAGTAACCAAGACACAAAACTCAGTTTTTCAATTGTTTAAAACGGTTGTTGAGTTCATCTGGAGATGGGGATGTATCAGGCTTACTACGTTTACCTGATTGTTTATTTAGACTCATTGAAGAATCTGGCGAATCTATATTTTTTACTTTGTTCACAAGTTTACCAGGTGATACTTCCTTTTCATTCAAACATTCAGTCCCTACAGATAGGGACTCAACAACACAGTCCTCATTCGATGAAGTAGGAGCCACCGATCCAGACAGTTCATTGGCTGATTGTTTTTTACTATTTTCTGAAGAAATTTCATCCATTGTGCAAGATGAATTAATGTTTTCCTTGACAAACTCTCTATTCATTACTTGTTTCTCCTTTGAAGTCTGGTCCTCAACGACATCTACTTTTTGAGTATGTTCTTCTTCATTGAGTACTGGCGTTGCATTGGAAATATAAATTGATTTGTTACTTTCATTCTCATTGCTTCTATCGTTCTTCAATTGTTTTTCATAATCACGCCATTTGACAAATTTGTTCGTACATTCTCGGGCAAAATGCCCAGGTTCAAAACATTTTGCGCACCACTTTTCTTGTCCCATGTATGATATTCTAGTTTTATGGCCTTTAATTGACAAAAACCGGGTATTTCGCTTGACAAAGTGACTTTTACAGAAATATCTCCGTTCATTAGGCCCTTAAGTCTCCCTTCTCGAAAGCAACATTCTCTTAGAGGTGCTTTGATGGCTCCATACTCTTTTATCACTCCCTCAATATCATCCGTTGAAATATCTTCATGAGGTGAGTGAATAATGATATTTTTTTCATATATAAGAGGATTACCAAACTCATCTTTTCTCTGCGCTTTCAGACCTCTGATGGTTCCTTTCAATCCTTTAAACACGCCGTCAGCATTTCGAATGATGAAATCGTCTTCGACATGGGCAAAAGTAGTTCCAATATTCAGTTCATTTTTCAAATCTATTAATATAGTATTTTTATAACCTGGGCAAACACGAATTCTTTCAATAGTATTAGAATTTAACTTCAATATGTCAAAAACAGTCTTCTCTACATCCTTATTCGTTGGTCTATCCGGGAATCCTTCTTCTGTTACCGACTTAAAGTCAATAATTACTTTGCTTTTCACTGCCTTAGCAGCTAAGTTCTTCTTCAGAGCTTCTAAATAATTAGAAGTAGATATTTTATTACTTCCAGGTGATGATCCATTCATGTTGTTGAAAAATTAACGCAATGTTCTCACCATCAATCTTCACACGAAACCTCGCCTCACTTAAGTGATTTAGAAGAATCCTCGGAATCCTTTCTCCGGCACAGTAGGTGACGATGAAAAAGTCCACGGATAATGAGCTCAGAACACTAATAGAGACACTATAGAGACACAGAAAGCTATCCAATTAGAAGGGGGAAAACCGCGATCAGGAATATGATGGAAACAGCGTTTGTTTACATCAATAAAGGAGTAATCAACTTTGGTTTACCTCATTGATAAAATCCTAGGTTCAAAAGACTAATTTTAATGCTAGTATGCTCGATTGTCAAATCGATCAAGTCAAATATAACAAATTTTGAACATTAAAAAAATGCACCTGATGGGTTTCCTATGGAATTTTATAATAAATACATAATTTTGTAGTCCTCTTAAAAAAAGTCTTCAGTGAAGCAATATCTCATGGCACACTGTGATAAACGTTTAACATTTGAATTTTAACACTTATTCCCAAGAGCGGAAAAGATCCGAAGTATAATCAAAATTTGAAACCTTTAACTATACTTAATAGTTTGTTTTTTGTACAAATAGAACAACTATATTTCATGCAAACATATGATTACATAGATAACAAATTCATATATACACCTACAATGAATCACATATGTAATAAAGTTTTCAATATTGCTCATAAAATCATCCGGGGGGCAACTGGAGCAGATCGAAATTTGTTATTTTAAAACTGTACTTTAGTGTAACAAAATAACAGCGGCATACTTAGCAGATAATGAAGCGCTGTTTACCCAACATCATCACCCATCCCAGAAAGGATACGTGGGCGGAAGATATATGGAAAACTTCGTTCGAGGTATAGTGGACTCGGTGGAAATCGGCAAAAAAAAAGAGGGCTTGGATTAATGGCCATCGATTTAAAAAAAAAGATGGTGTCACACGAAAATTTGTGATAAATAGCGTAAAAGCTCGTTGTTTTGGAATTAAATTCACAAGATACATAGGGTATGATGAAGGTTTCGCAGTAAAGAGAGGATGTAGGCAAGGAGATCTTGTGACGTCTAGTTTGTTTATCCTAATTATAGATCGATTAATTATAGAAATTGACACTAACAGAGTAAGTTAAGGGGACTAAAAATTGGACAATTTGAAAATAAAGTTGAAACCGTTACGGATGATATATCAGTGATATACTCTAGGGACAGGAAGGTGGTGAAGAGATCAATCGATACCACAATCCAGATTCTCGAAGAATTCAAAATTGTTCAGTCCTAGCGGTGAATATGACGAAACCAAAGGGGTTGCCAATCGAGCATACGACCAATCTGGCGTTTCTATGCAGATTGTATCAGAAGTTAGGATACCGGGAACAAAGATATCCATAGAAAGAAAAAGTGATTCGGACAATCTAAAGGAAATCAAAAAAAAAATCGGAAAAATATTCCAGATACAGTTTTCTAATGGGGAAAAACCTTCCCGCTAGGATTCAAATTTGGAACACTCCTTTCCTTCCCAAAATAGTGCACTTGCTAAGAATGACTGCCTTTGATGAGGAGAGTGCAGACCAAATTGATAAAATTTGTATAAATTTTCTGAGAGTGGTTGAACAAAAAACATTACATGGAAGCGGATATCCTGCCAAAAAAAAAAGTTCAGCGGATTGGGTATTCAGCTGAATAGCCGATTAAATAATGGGGAAACCCCAATGAAAATATCAAGTATTTAAAGTCGCTACACCCGTTTTGGAACACTGTTTCGGATCTTAGCTACGAAATATGTTCCAAAATTCTGCCATCTATGGAATGGCAAGAGCCAATAAAAAATTATCATAGATATAAGTTTATAAGCGGTATGGCCATCAAGAAGAAACTAGATTCTATTGGAGAAATTTTTATTATGGATATTCAAGAATCCTTTACCCGAGAACTAGAGAGAAGGAGAAATAAAAGGAACTTGCACATTAAAACGGAAAGGTAGGACCAAGGAATTCAGTTTTTAGTTTTTTAAGCTGCACAAACCAGGATATTCGCATAATGCAAATAGATGAAAACACGAAACGACAGGTACCTATGCCAAATGCACCGGAAAAAAAAGAAATTTTCAATGAATCTGCAACCAATTATTAGATTTTAAAAACATTTTGAATAATAACTTTTACTTTACTATATATTGGTTTAAATACAGAATTCTTACGAATACACTAACAATTGGAAGTATTCATGGAAGAATTAGTAAGTAGAGACTTTTTTTACTTAATTTCCAGAGAAACTGTGGTTCATTATTTAGCAGAAATTGTTGTCACCAAAAATACAGGGATGCATTTTAGAACTTGTACAACAAACTATAACATTACTGTTTAATAAAAATAACTTTGCTTTATATATGTTACTCTTAACACAATGAAATTAAGTTTATAATCACAAAACTTATAGTATACTTTATAAATATAAGGGCTCTAAAAGTTCCCTCAGAACATGTTAAAATGTGTTGAAACATTATTAAAAAGGTATCCTCTATGATTGAAGTAATAATGTCTATTGTTTTATATTACAATCTTATTGGCATGTACCTATATGTTAAAACAGATGCGATTGTCTGGGGGAATGAATAAAGAAATAAAGCTTGTTGTACGTGTGTATTTTTTGTAAGTTTACGCAAACTCACTTATAAATTTATCATTTATTTATATATGTTAAAAAGCATTAATATTTTCCCTCAGCGTGAGGAGTTGCTGTAAATAGATTAGTACGTTATATTGCAATATTCAATTCAAAGCAATTTAAAATAACATGGATTGTAGATAATAAGAAGAGACCATAGAGATATAAATAATAGAGAGCTCTTTCCCTCCAATTAGCAGAGAAACATGGTTCAGCTGTATTCAGGACACAATGACGTATTTCTCTAAGAATCCATCCTCCAATAGCAGAGAAACATCGTTCAGCTGTATTCAGGACACAATGGCGTATTTCTCTGAATAATCCAATCAGCTCTCTATATCTTTATATCTCTATTGGAGAGACACTTTGTGCTCCAGATGATGAAAGGATATCTCTGAGTTGATGTTAATACCTCAACAGCAACGAGTACAATTGTGCCCTCTTGCGTGACGCAACTAGTCTTTATATTATTAATTCTCCTTTTTTATCAACCAATCAGAGTGTGCATGTGAAAAGTGGGAGTGACAAAAAGGCAAATTTGTAAGGCTTGTAATTAAAATTGGTGGGAGGATGTCATTTGAAAACTCCACCAAATATGTTTTGTGCTATTGGGTATACAAGATAGTTAGAAAAGGACGACTTGCTTTCTAAGTCTTCTAATAAGGGATCTTCATGATGTTATCATCACAAATATAACCAGAGATATTCTATACATAATTATTTTTATCTTGTTCCTTGATTAAACATAGCTTGTCTCCCGACCTCTCCCATCATAACATAACATACCGCCATTGTTAGTTTGGAAAATTTCCTTTCTTACTCTCAAATTTGATTGGTTAAAAAAGAAAAAGAAAAAATATGTTGGTACTCTTCCAGATACTAGAACATAACATCTCGCTTCTTCATATCTTTCACCCTCATCATTCCGAAGATTTTTTTTTCTTGGATCTCTACTATGGAGGTACTGATGTGTGGAAGTATGGCATTAATAGTGTGCTGATATCATGCCGTTGATGTTGTTACTTAATTGGACTTAATATACGGTATATTGTCTTAATTTACACATCGTCCGGAGTAAGCTTTCATAGAGTTTGTTTATGTTAATATCCGAAAGAAAACTAGGAACCACATACTTTTAGCTGCAATTGCGGGCGCACTTCTTTTCACAAGGTTTTTTCGCCACCCTAGTAATTGTTAATGGACACCCACCCACTATCCATATTTACTAGGAAGAACAAATCCCTGAATTATTAAAATGTTCACGATGTTACTATTTCTACTCTCTCACAAATATATTATAATACCATTTGCTATTTTTCCTTTTGAGCACAGAATAAAAAAACAATATCATGGTTGTTAAGTCGTATAGGTATTGCTTAACGACATAAAAGTTATGACATCTTATTGTTATAGGAAACCAATATAGCACATTATATTAATAGCGAAATAATCGGCTACTCTTCTTCTATTTGATTGTATGTATATATTAACAAAGTTAGTAAACTAATATCAAAGAGACAACATGAACACTTTGTTATCGTTTAACAAAGACATAAATCAATTCTTAGGTTTACTAACTTTTTTTGTTGACAAGTATTCCATGTTGTTGTTGCTTTTCACATTTCTTCTTGGAGAGGAAAAAATAAGGGACCCTATTTTGCAATTGTATTAGAAAGCATTCCTCATTTCATGTTTCACAAAGTTTTAATGAAATTCTTATACTAGTATTTTTATATAGAAGTACAAAAAGAAACTTCTGTAAGAATTTACTTACGCCCTCTGATTTATAGTTTTAGTTGCCTATATGTCAAAAGTATATGCACGGTAAATATGGTATATATATAGTTTAAAGACAATTAATTTTTTAGTTTTTGAAATTGCATTTATATATATATATAAATATATATATATATCATCATTTTATTAAAGAGGAGACTGGAATCCCTACTTTTATGGTATTCATGAATATTTGAACCCATAAAAGAGTCATAGACTTATTCGAATCAATTGTTTTCGGTGTCCGGAAGGAGTGGTAGATGAACAAATGATCAGACAAGTTCATTCCATAGGAGACTCAAAGGTTTGAAGGAGGCAAATATTTTTAATACATTTTTTAATGCATTTCATTAAAATTCACAATATAAAAATAGTATGTAATAAAAATAATGTAATCTTTGAGATTAAAACATGAAAACAGGTAATATAAAAAAGGATTTAAGAATGATAAAAAAAGAAGGCAAATAAGTCAATAAATTTATATGCTTATATTTATGATTTTCGACCGTTGTCAAAACTCATTGTTTTGTATTTAATGTGAATGACTTTATCCATCGCAATGAATCTTTAGCATCATTCAATATAAACTAAACAATAAATGCCATTCTAAAATGCTTTATGCAGTGCATACCTTCCTTTCAAAAATAATATTTTAGGCTATGAAAGCATATAAATCCACTTTTGCACGTGGTTCACCCCACTTGATAGCTTAAGGATATTCACAGAGAAGAAATTTTCATCTTATACTTCATCCACATGCATATCTGCTGCATATATTTGCATATATAAATAAGAGACAAAAGTCATTTCCCCTCCCACACACACACATGCAAATGGCCATTTATTTCATAATACAAGTGAATATTTAAGTGAATAAATAAAGAGTTTCTTTCTTATTGACATTTTTTTATGCTTTACTGCTTCCATTAGTGGTTTGTGGGTCATTTTGACTAATGTCTGTTTTAAAACAAAGGTTGACTATGATTTAAATACCTACTAACATAACAAGAGATTGGATATTTATACATATAAAACACTTTCCAAACCTTCTCCGGATACAAAAGTATAATTTTGATCTCAATTTTTTATTCCGCCGTCGAACACAATACTTTTTCAATATCATCTACTAACAACTTGTCTTTTTTATGTATAGCCGCAGTGACGGACGTTTGTTTATTTTTGTGATATAAAAAATAAATTTAACGGTGTTTCAGTGACTTTAATAAGATTCAGTGGTCGTCTCCGAGTAGATATTTGGACGAATATCTTCGTAGGATACCCAGTGGAGTCTCAAGTGGCACAGGAGAACCATATTTTTGGTTTTTACTGAAGGCCTGGTTTCCTCTCAGAGCCGTGAGTTGTGACGTTATATTACATACGTAATTGTCCTCAAGCTACAAAACTCGACATCGGAGTGTTGTGACGTTGTAACTAAGCTACAAAGTTTGAGGTAAGCTTTTGTAATAACTGATAAACAACAACATGGCAGCGCTACCTCCTGATAAACCGCCTGATCGGGCACAGCCTTCTGTAAGATGTCTGACTAAGGTTATCTCAGGAGAAGAAGAAAAAGAAAAATGCGTGGGGAAAGAGTACGCGCGAGAGGAGTGTGAAGAAGAAGAGTGCATGAGGGTGGAGAATGAAGAAGAAGAGTGCGTCCTAGGAGAGATTGGTGGACTAAACGGCGTTAAAGAAAAAAAGTTGTGCAATAAGCTTGCTGAAAAAAATAAAATATCCAGGGATTGTGAAATGAGAGAGAAAAAAGAACTTTCCTACTCTTTCATAACAAAGGCCCATAAACCTGAGCTAAAACCTAATAATAATAATAGTCCTTTATGGAATAAAATATTTATCGATTGGAGAGATGGAGAAGGAAAATGTCTTAGAGGATTTATACCGAAGCTATCCCATTATCAACATTTATTTAAGACCCTTGAATTAAAAGGGGATGAAATATTAAGAATCAATGACTGCAAGAGCGGAGCCGGATTCATAATAATTGAATTCAAACAAGCCCTTAATGTAGTCTCTCAGTTCGAAGCTTTGAAAGGACTCGGAGCTATTGATAAAGGGGTTAATTTCAGCATTAGGGGCCTCGAAAATGTTAGAGCGTTACAAAACCCCATGGATGTTATCGTAAAGAATGGCTCGGAAATAAATCTTGATGCTTTAAAGGAAATCATGGATGAATACGGCGAAATTGTCGGTGCATTTGAAAGTGTCCCCCATTCAGCAATGGTGGAGGGAAGCATTGATAAATCTTTCACTGAAATGTTTAAAACAATAATGTCTGGGAGGATCAAATTCAGCATTAAGCCAAAGAAAAAACTACCTATGATTATTCCAGTCAGAGGCAGAAAAGTAGAATTAACTTCTAATTTTCAGCTCACACAATGTTACAAGTGTCTGAAGTTTGGGCACACGAAAAACAAATGCCAAGCCATTAAGAAAGTCAGCTATTCTGAATTTGAAAGCAATTTAGGTCCGGACTTGGCCTTTCAACGAGGATCTCTGGAGTTGACGAAAGAAGAGCCACAGAGGAGGCTGCTCGGCTCGAAGAAGAGGAAGAATTCGAGGTTGAGAGAATAAGTTCTCCTTCGGAACAATTGCCAAATACAACGCAAGCTATAAGAATTCAGGAGAGTGAAGAGGCTGACTGTAATGACGTGTCTTCAAAAGATAATTGCATGCTACCAATCGAACTAAATAAAAATGACGTGTCTTCAAACGATGAATGCATGTTACCAATCGAAGTAAATAAGCTGATGCTAAGGGATGATTGGACAAAAGTTATGTCTCGCGGATCATCGATCCCGATGAAGAAAACTTCTGTACCTAAAAAGAGTAAACGTGGTCTTACTAGTCCAGAAAATGAGAATAGTAAACGAACAAATGAATGGAACGGAAACAGTAGCCATCCAAAAACTAAATAAAATGTATAAAACAATGATATTGCTATTGCCTTTACATAAATTATCATCATGGACCCAGTTTTTGTATTACAGCTCATATACTTATAAGTCCTTCATGCCCTTCTTCAATCACCCATGCTTTATCTCTGGAACTTCAAATAAATGTCCGCCAAGTGCTTATCGTGTTCTTTTCCCTGCGATATTACGTTGCAACAAACTGGATGCCTGTAAAAAAGTTACATTGTTAACTAAGTTTCAGAGATCTCTTTAATATCTTCTAATGGAATCGTATTCTTTCAATCCTAAGTATTCAACAGCGAATTCCTTGTATTATGGAAAAGTAAGCTGTACACAAATCAATATGGGCAGAAGAATAACGTGCTCTGCTGAGATTAATCAAAGGTTATTAGGCGGAGACAGCTGTATAGTGATGGTGACAGAACCGCCTTTGATTAAGGGTGGATCGAGTGTCGTCAGCTTTACTGGACTCAACGTCTTTGCTAATCATAATTCGAAGTCAAGAGCTGCTATTTTGACATCTCCAGATATCAGCATCACTCAAATTCCAAAATTCTGCTCAAGGGACCTTGTTGTGTGTGTAATAAAGATCGGCAATAATAAAAACCTATTTATCGCCAGCTACTACGCAGACATTACCAAAAACGATGTTTGCGGAGAAATAAGGACTCTTGTGGAATACTGCGAAAGAAACATGAGCCTCTATTGTTATGTGGTGACTTCAACGCCAGAAGTGAGTTTTGGAGGCGACTCTATCACTAACAAAAGGGGTGAAATGCTTGAGGAATTCATTGCTGCACATAATTTGGGACTTCAAAATCGAGGTGGTGTACCTACGTTTGCCGGTGGTATGGGAAAATCTATTATTGATTTAACCCTAACTAATCAGTGGAGTCATCATCTCATTTCTCTATGGAAGACTGATAAGGAGTATTCTGGATCCGACCACAGATTCATTATGTTTGACATTGGTTCAGTGAAAACTATATCTGATCACTTGAACTTTAAACATGCAACTGGAACAGTTTTAAATGTGATCTCGAATCTCACGGACAAGCAGTGTCACAGGATCTTCTAAGCTCCATGACATTGATTTTGAAGCGAACAGTATCACAACTACTATACTCGAATCTCTTAAAAAATCATGTGTCGTGAAGTCTGGAATGATTCGAAAGGCCAATCCATGGTGGAACAACCAATTAAGAGAGCAAAGAAGAAAAGTTAAATATCTCGAACGCAAAAAAAGGTTTGCTGAATACAGAATTGAAAAACAACTCTACAAAACAATGTTAATAAAAGCCAAGCGAAATGCATTCAGAGAATGGATAAGTAGTTTAGAAGGGCCTAAGGATCTCTCTAGATTAATGAAGACTCATACTAACCGAAAAAATATCCGTGTTGGTATTTTGGGAGACCTTGATAATCCAAAGGAAAGTCTACAGTTGCTATTATCCACTCATTTTCCTAGTTCAACAGTCAGTGACATGGAAAATCCCCAAAACTTTAGTCATACGGATTCTTTACCCCCTGTGGATCATTTTGGCATAAAACATGTTAAAAATGCAATCAACAGTATTAAGTCAAATAAAAAACCTGGACTGGATAATATACCTGGTCTTGCGTATAAAAATTTGCCTGACTGTATGCTGGAGCGGTTGAAAAGTCTTTACAATGCTGTTTACAATTCTGGTTACACCCCATTGATTTGGAGAAAGGCGAAAGTCGTGTTTATTCCCAAGCAGGGAAAAGATGATTACTCTGATGCCAAATCCTTTCGCCCGATAACACTAACAAACGTGGCCTTAAAAATTCTCGAGCGTATGGTGCTTTGGAAAATTCAGGAAAACTCCAACATTGTTCTACCAGACCAGTTTTCATTTACTAAGGGCAAATCAACAGACACAGCAATTAGTAGATTAGTGGACTGCTGTGAAAGCAGTTTCCACAGAAAGGAGGAGGCTTTGGTAACCTTCCTTGATATACAGGGTGCCTTTGACAGAATTAATTTCAATCACATAATCGATGCCATGAACAAGTATGGTTTAGATCAAATTACAACTCGTTGGTATAATAACCTTCTGAGGTGTAGAATAGTTATCGCCCAGCTTGGTGGAGAATGTGCGTCAACGATTCCGACAAGAGGCTGCCCACAGGGAGGAATTTTATCTGCACTAGCCTGGAACCTCGCTTTTCAAGAGGCTTTAGAATGCTTAAGAAAGCCAATATATAAAGTTGCATATGCTGATGACCTAGCTTTATGTATTAAGGGAGCTGATCGTCAAACGTTAGTGCAACTTATGCAAGAAGCCCTTGATAAGCTATCTCTTTGGGCATCAAGTAGAGACACGATTTTCAGTGCTAGTAAATCTAAGTGCATGCTCTTCTCTAAGAAAAGAAAAGGATCAGTTTTGTCCTTAATATAAATGGAACTGTGATTGAGAGAGTCAACTCATTCAAGTATCTCGGGATTGTCATAGACTCCAAACTTAAGTGGAACGAGCATTTGAAACACATAACTGCAAAAGCAAAAAGAAGTCTCTTCTCATTGAAGACGTTCATCGGTCAAGACTGGGGATTCAGTCCACTCAGGTCTAAGTGGATCTATGAGACCTATGTCAGATCGGTTGTGAGTTACGGATCCATTGTTTTTGCACCAAGGTTGCACTCATGTGAATTTCTGCGAAATGAACTTCGAAGAGTGCAGAGACTAGGTCTACTTAGCATTACTGGAGCCATGAAGTCAACCCCGACTGCTACAATGGAAGTTATGTGTGGGTTCATCCCGCTACACCTATATTTAATTGAACGTGCCTGTTTATCAAGAATACGCACAAAAATGGACAACCCTCTAAAGTGGCTCAGTCATACAAACAGTGGACACCTACATTTTCTGGATGGCTACATAGCCAAACATAGTATCCCTACCCCTGGACCTAGCACTGAGTTTTGGTCCTACAGACTTGAATATAAAATAGTTAATAATTGGGATATAACTCACTATGACCTCGTTGGATATACAGATGGCTCTAAAATTAATGGACAGACAGGTGCAGGATGGACACTAACGAAGCAGGACATGGTGTTAGAAGAGCGGTCCCTAAAGCTCGATAAAACCAATACAGTATTCCAGGCGGAGGTTGAAGCTATCAGAAATCTTGCAACAAATATGCCAGCTGCTAAAACAAATGGCAGAAAAATACTAATCCTTTCTGATAGTCTCTCAGCTATAAATAGTTTGGATTTAAGACCAGGTTCAACTGTAAATAAAGACATCATCAACTGTAAAGTCGCTCTCGAAAAACCTCAATGCAACATCACATTGGGATGGATAAAGGGCCACAACGATAGTACGGGCAACGAATTCGCAGATGCTCTAGCGAAGGAAGGAGCTTTAAAAGGATTGCCTGTCACTGTCCCAATTTCTATGTGTCAATGCAAGGGTGCCCTACGTGAGAGCAGCATGAATTTTTGGAAAAAAGACTGGCGAAACCTAAAAACTTGCCGACATTCTAAGATGTTTATTGGAGAGCCAATTTTAAAGAATAAAATTTATAAATTCAAAAGGCACCAAATTATGAATATTGTGGCCATTGTTAGCGGCCATATTGGACTTAACAGTCACCTATTCAAGATAGGAAAAGCACAAACTTCAACCTGTCGTCTCTGCAAGGAGGGGGAGGAAACGCCGATCCATCTCATTTTTGACTGTGCTCGCACCGTAAAGGAGATGTTCCAGCTCGCAGAGGAGTCCAAAGCTAAGAAGACACCAATGGAAGCTCAATGCTTGAAAATATTCTACATTTTCTGTAAATATAATTTATTCAAAAATAAAGATCTTAGCTCCTAAGTAAACTTTCACCGGCTGATACCGGATTAAGTTCCGGTGGGGTGGGGTTTACCTAGGAGTTAAAAAAACAAAT
>CP045897.1:17873233-17884874 GCA_013387185.1 Caligus rogercresseyi | reverse complement strand
ATTGTGGGGGTCAGCAGACCATGGTGTACGACACCAAGAAAAAACTTGAGGCTGGGACAGCTTGGAGAGGAAGCTTGTAGCGGTGGCCACAATAAAATCCTGATAGATGAGTTCCTGGTAAGCCTCTTTCCTGAAATTGAACAAGACGCCTCGATATTGGTTCCCTAAGTTCCTCCGGGTGGTGGCTACGGGATACCTGGAGTTATGAGGGGAAATTGTAAAGCCCTGGATGGATGCAACATATCCTGATGGCAATTACTGTTGGCAACAGGATGGAGCCCTGGGCACAAAGCTAAAGCTGTGCAACAGTGGTGTCTGGAGAATTTAGCAGATCTTTGACCTGCCATTTTCTGGCCCCCGTGCTCACCCGATGCGGCACCTTTGGACTATGGAATCTGGGGCTTTTGGGGAAACAATCCTGTGCAACCTCCTCACCCGAGTGTTAACGCCCTGAAGGCCTCCGTGGAGAGGAGTGGGCCGCCAAGTCAGAGGAGCACGTCCGTAAAGTGTGCCGGGTCTTCCGACCTCGTCTCGAGGCCATGGTGGCTGCCCAAAGGTGATCATTTTGAAAATTAATTACCCAATACTGTCTTACTTAAGAATAAATAAAGCTACATGTTCTACCCCTTGTTGTTCTAGTTGAAGTCAACCATTTTCATTAGCAATCAAATTTTTCCGTTTTTTGCTTCCGCACAAAATTATATAGGTATATTTTTTGCAATTTCTATGTAGATTAAGTTTTTTCTTTACTTTTTTCGAGTTGCAATGCATTTAAGTGTTATATAAAAGGTACAATTTTTTTTCTTACAGATTTCGCCTAAATGATCAGAATTACTCAAATTAGTTTTCTCAGCTTTAAAAATGAAGTGGCAGTAAGCGGCGAACTAATTAATTCCATAGAAAACTCGATATTCAAAGTTTATGCATTAGCATTTAAACAGTTTTAAATGCCAGTAGCTAATTTGCATTCTGCTTCGCAATTTTGTAGAATCAATTAAAAATTTAAATGTAGCCTTTTGAGTTGATATTTCCTAGATCCTCATAATAATTAATATGCTGCCGGAACTGACTTTTCTGAGAAGCATTCAAATTACATATTTGATTCAAATGTCACTCTTTTTTTGTTGCTGCTTAAACTGAGAAAAAAAACTGAAAAAAATATGCGAATAAAATTGGGTTCCAAGCATATTATTTGCAATAATCATTTTTTTTTTTTTTTGGGGGGGGGGTCCGGTTTGTGTCGTTTTCTTAATTTTACCGCATATTTCACTCATTTTTAGCACCACCATTTACAAATGTAGAGAAGAAGAGGACCGTCGACCGACCATGCATTTTATTGTGCATAACTCGTGCGTGCGCTTCTCCTTTGACAGGGACTTCCCAATACCGGATAAATCCTTGCACCGCAGATCTCTCTCTCTCTCTAAAGCGTATTCCTCATTTTAGGTAGTGATATTTGATATTTATTTGCATCTACATTTTTTTTTAGCATATTTAATAGAGCTTTTCCTGATTTTTGAACTTTAAAAGCTCCCTTTCTTTACTCCAGATTTGTCCAGCCTGGTCTTGATAAACACATCCGAATTATATTTTTATGTTGGTAAGGAGAAGTTAAAGAAGTAACCCTTATGACTATTCACAATAATGAAACATCAAGAAGGACTTCATTGTAATTTTTATTATCAAAAACATAAAATTATCATGTTTTTATTACTTCTTGACGTAAATATTATCTAAAATAGCAAGTATTCTTTTAAATGAAGATATCCTCGAATATCTTTGTAGTGCCTCATTTTAGTCCACCAAAGAATAAAATAATTCGATTCTGGAATTCAATCTGTTCTTCTAAACTGGAGAATCATATATAAATAGAAAGCTCTCATGAGGGCATCTAATTTATAGTAATTATGTAGCTAGATTCTTTAAATTTGAAATTTAATACTTTAATGCACTAGATGAATACATGCATTTACAAACTAAATTAATAAACACAGCCAAATAATGATATAATTATTATTATTGAAACAACAATAGTGGAATATTACCCTAAATCCGGTTAAATTAATCAAAAACTCCCTTTGTTATATATATAAATCAATCGTTGAGTTATTTAATACTTATTGCAATAGATGATACATGCATTTACAAACTAAATTATTAAACACAGCCAATAATGGGATGACAATTATTATTGAAACAACAATAGTTGGAATATTACCCTAAATCCGGTTAAATTAATCTAAAAACTCCCTTGCCATATAATATAAATCAATCGTTGAGTTATTTCTTAAATCTCTAAATGTCACATACGTCAAATAAAGCTGTAAATATTTCAGTAATGTTTAACGGACATGACACTTTAAGTTTTATTAAGCTAAGCAAGGCCACTAAGGCATTCATTAGTCAAATGTATCATGTTTACAGTCAATACAAGGATAACTTGTATAAAACAATCCTCCAGTCATATGAAGTCAATAAATATGAGGTTTGCATTTAAGTTTAAAGAGTTCAAAATTGATTATATCAAGGGATTGGATTTTAATAGTATTGTGTAACTGACGTCAAAGCTAATACCTCGATATGCCACTGACGTCATAGGCCGGCCATCCTTTTTTTTGTTACTGTCTCCGTTGTTTCATTCCTCGCTTACTCTGTTATTGTTTGTTGTTCGTGAAATAGATCTTAAATTGAACCTCTCGAGTCCTTTGATTCGTTCCTACCTCTCAACTAAATGGCGATGAGTATGGGAACCTAATATAGGATATCTTATAATGTCAAGTGTCCCTACATTTACAACCTATAGTTAACAGCTATTCAAAACAAATGGGCAAAAAAAAGAGATGTAAAGTCTTTATTTTACGATGACAATAACTGTGTGACGTATTTATTATAAAATAATGATATGGAGATTTTGTATAATATAGGATAAAGACAAAAATTTAATTGATATTGCAGATCGACATGTGCAGCAATCGAAATCAATAAATGACTATCGTGTTAACAAACTAGTGATGAAAGCATCTTCCTCCAATTCAAAAACAGAAAACGCCTAAGTATTTTTATCTTTATTTATGAGATTTTACATAAATGCTCTTATTTTGAAAGGGGAAAAATCATTAACATTTGTAGATCTCTAAAACTGTTGAGTCATTGTCTACTTAGCATATTTGAATGTAATAAAAAAAGGGTTTTTGCTCATTTTAAGACGTACTATAGAAATTAATTCATTGCACCCAACTTATCTCTTAATTTTATGAAAGCATTGATCTTTAGATTTTTTATGGTGACTGACAATTAGGCCTGGGATGAAAAGAAGAAGAAAAACTCCTACAAATATACAACTATGGTGTCATACTTTTAAACAATTTCACAGAAACATTTGGGGATGTATATTTCTGAACCATATTAAGACTGTGTGAGTTAGAGTATAATACGATAGTTCAAGATTTAAATTATTGAGTATGACTGGATCCCATGATTTTGTATACTTTATGAATGTTTATAGTTACATAAAGAATTATCATATGTCGTATAAATTAAAATACTCAATAAAAAGTATATATTTGTTAAGATACTGCTGTTCATTTTCCGTTCACTGCATTTTAAATACAATGAAGATCAAGTTAAAAATATAAAATATGATATTGAGTAAATCAGTCGGTTAGTTTCCCTTTATATATGCCTGCAGCAGGGAAGGAGTTTGAATGGATCATGAGGATTTTTTTATAGCAGCTATAGGAGAGAGATTTCACTGTTTTGGAATAGATTGATTAGTCATACACTTTTACAGATTTATTATACTTCATGCTTTTTATTGATCGATAAAAAACTTTCTCTATCGAACCAAATATACTAAGGACCAAAATAATTTGTTAGTGACATGACGGTGATATAATGAAATCAATAGCATCTATACATAATTTCTTTGTAATGATCAAAAATTTGCATTTAACAATTTTTATCCATTTTTTATTCAAAATAACAATAAAGCAATGAAATAAAAAATATATAGCATTTTTAACGTCACAGAAATTTGACTATTGTGCTGGAGTAAAAATGTATAAAATCCATTACTCATGTGGCTTAAGTTTCGAATACATTTTTTTATAAATTAGTTCATGTTTAAAGTACCGTGAGCTTTGCAGAGTAAATGAATGTTGTAGTAAGATGCCGTAACATTAGACATGACCAGGTTAAAATCATTGTACTATAACGTGATATATGCCGCATTCTTCCTGGGTCTTCCTGTTGTGTTACGTAATACTGACACTTATGAAAAATGCTTTGTCAAAACATAATCGTATATTTATGTCGTTATATATATATATCATCGTATATGAGGTAAAAGGTCATTTATGTAATGATGGTATATTAATTTCTCTCTTTATTCAAGACTAACTAAAGGTGTCTTCCATCCTTTGAAGTTTTAGAAACTCAATAAATAGACGGTAGTCTCAATTATGACTTTGAATATCTTAAAATCAAAATTTAGAAGAATGCGAAGGGTTGTCAATAAGTCTATTACTTTTTAAATTAAACAAAGGCTTATTGATAAAAAGTAATTTTATTTTTTAACATAGTCTCCTTTGACCTTTATACTCTTCGTTCAACATTATTACAATTTTTTATCCCTTCTGAAAATACGATTTCTCGATGTCAAAATATGTACTTGTTTGTAAGATGATTTCATCGTTGGAATAAATCTCTTTCCGCCAAGCCATTTCTTAAGGTTCGGAAACAAGAAAAAGTCACTCGGGGCTCAATTTGGAGAATACGGTGGATGAGGGAGCAATTTAGGACGTAATTCGTAAAATTTAGCCATGGAAACTACACATATATAGACTCTTGCATTTTCTTGGTGAAATAATAAAAAAATATTGGCCAAATGCGGTCGTTTTTATGTAAACTCTTATTAAATAAATCAAACAATTCGTATAATATTCGCCATTGATTGTTTTCCCTTCTGAAGATAATCTATTTGGATTACACCGCGTGCATCCCACAAACAGTAGCTATGGCTTTATTGGCTAATAAACTCTCTTTGGCCGTCTTCGGCCCTGATTCAACCGGGAAACTCACTGCTTTGATTGCTGCTCGGTCTTTGGCGTGTTGTGGTGTATCCATGTTTCGTTTACTGTTACAAATCATCGGAAAACTCGTCCTTATTGCGGTTGAACAGCGCCAAATATTCCATCGAAGTTGTTACACGACTGCGTTTATAGTCGATTGTGAGCAAACTCTGCACCATCTTGCGGAAAGCTTTTTCATACTCAAGTGATCTTAAAAAATCGAAACCACTGACCCATGTGATATTCCTATGGCTTCCACAATCTCCTGCACTTTCAATCTCACGCTTGTTAGTGTCCCTCTCAAGGACGCCCCACAAGTAGTAGTCGCAGGGGTTGAGGTCAGGGCTGCTGGGGGGCCAGAACTCATTTGACCAGAACCCGTCGAGATTCTCTAAGCACCAGTTTGCACCAAATCGGTCTGGAGTCTTTCTTTCCGGTGTTAGGAATCCTTGAAGGACTTGGAAATGCTGTAAGCCTTAGCTTTGGGGATTTGAAAAAGTCGATGATCTCCTTGGGCGCACAGCCGCAACGGAGCGCCACAATAATGGCCGTCCTGCACTCAAGTTCCGAGGACATTTTCAATCTTTTTGTTATTAAACAAAGCTCATAGGATATACTAACCAGTTCATACATTTTTAAGCTTCTACCCTAACTGGTTTCTGAGATACAGGTACTCAAAGTTAGTCTAGATTCGCCTGCACATCCCTGTATATATATATACAAATATAATATATATGCATTTATATATATGATATATATATATACAGTACCCTAATTTGGGATTCTAATGTAAATGTTTAAGCCGTTATCACATTATGAGAAATACAGTTCAGTATAATCTGTCTAATGAAGAGGATCAATGAACTGAGTTGACTTTTTAAATACTCTCATATAATCCAAATATTATAAATAATATGTAATAGTTTATCTTTAGTTTGTTGTATTCAGATTTGAATCGGGAATGATTCATTCAAAGAGGGCAATCTAGTGATTAACCAAAGATAACATCGTTTATTTATCGATTTTATGTACATAATAGCATTAAACATGACGGCTAGAGTTTTTGTAGATCCACCTATTTTCATATGTGCGAGATATAAAGCTTATTTAAACCTATAAACATAGAACATAGTAAAATAAAGTTTTTTAAAAATAAAGTTTTTTTAGATATAAAGTTTTCTAAATAAAATGGATATATACAATAATGCCCGGAAGATACAACTTAAGATAAGACGTAATAAAATGGTCCAGATAAGAAGGAAAATAACATATGAAAAAATGGTCAAAATACATGAGTTGGCAAGTATTTCAACGAAATACATTTATTTGTTGTCCAAAAAAACTCAACCTCAAGCTAACTTTTACAATACACAATTCATTTGATAAATGTACTTTGATATATGTTTAGGTGAATTTTACTTAAATGCTTGCTCTATATATATATAAGATAATTCGTCATTTATTTCTTCAGAAATATAAAACTTATGCTCCATTAAACTAAAAAACCGAAAATTGCTTAGATACTTTTCCTAAAGCATTGTACAATTGCAATGAGCCATGTTTGCAAAAAGATGAAGAAAGTAAGTAAAATCATCCAACCCTACATATAATGACAATCTAAATTATATGCCTAATTAGCTACTACATTATTTGCAGTTTCATATACAAAATTATATATATATATATATATATTAGGGTGATCTTATTTCACGTTTTTCGGATTTGAGAGTCGAGCTCCCCTAGGATTTTACTTTAGTGTATAGAGATCATCTTGTGAAAGTTTGAACGAAACGAATAATTGGAAGTACATGCTCAACGGGCCAAAAATTATGTAGTAAACTTATGTAGTATTTTTTTTTCCGCTATTCGATTGCCCCTAATGTCCTTAATTTTAATGCTATTTTCAAACAATTTGCCGCAAAATGTAGGTATGCTTGCAAGGATTCAAATCAGTTTTATTTTCATTTACATTCAAATCAAACGAGATAATAAAGTTTCAAAATGTTCATTTTTGGGGTATTTTGCATAAAAAGACTATTTCAAACTTAATTTTCTCGTTGAATTTTAAATGTACATTAAAATAAAAACTGATTGGAATCCTGCGAGCATACCTACATTTGCGGCAAATTGTTGAAAAAGCATTAAAATTAAGGACATTAGGGCAATCGAATAGCGAAAAAAAATTACTACATAAGTTTACTATATAACTTTTGGGCCCGTTGAGCATGTACTTCCAATTATTCGATTTCGTTCAAACTTTCACAAGATGATCTCTATACACTAAAGTAAAATCCTAGGGGGAGCTCGACTCTCAAATCCGAAAAACGTGAAATAAGAATCACCCTAATATATATATAATATATAGATATATATATATCTATATATCTATATATATATATATATATATAATATATATAAGTATATTCTAGCCTTAAAGTTATTCAATCAATAACTGCCACATTAACAACTGATATGTGAAATATTGCCAAGGTTTATATTTTGTGCAACTATGGGGATACAACAAATGCTACTACCAATGATATTGAAATAAGTCTACAAAGATATTCTTTGTTTATTTTAACTCAAACTATGTCACTTAACTAAGCTAATGCGCATAGCCTTCACGCTCAGTCATGATATTAATTGCTTTTTTGTATCGTATATATGATAAGTATCTATTTTAAAGGAAACAAGTTATGACTCATTTCGAGAAATTATAACGTTCCAGAACTTGTGTACATAGTTTTATGGAAGATGTGAAGCATTATTTGTATATATTGCAAATACTAAGCTTAACCCAAGTACATTTTTTGAAAATTATGACTCGTATTTGCAGAAGGCAGAGGTAATTCAACTCTTCAAAAGATTAGGGATTAAGATAGTTCTTACAAACTCATCAATAGATATTTATTTTTCAGTGGTAGTTCAATTTTCTATGTCTTATAGAATCATGATTCATTTATTGTCATATATATGTTAAAAATAAATGGATATTATGTATCTCAATATAAGAAGTTGTTGAATTAAGTAATATATATATACATTTGAAAAGTTATAAGAATATTTTATAAAACACTTTTATATACATAACTTCTGATAACGCTTTTTGTATAAGGAATTTTTGTCCCTAGGATTCTTTGCCTAACGAAACTTATATACAAAGTGCATTTTTAAAGGAAACTACTGCTTTTGGGCAAAACACTGATCACTCAAAATAACTCTATGGATAGAGATAGAAAATCGAGGGATATTTGGGCGGTGAAAGGGAGAATGTGTGATGGGTGCAATTGGGTTCAAGCTCCTTGTTATCACTATTCTCTTTCCTCTCTTGTGAATATTTATTTCATTTCTGAGATTGCCAAGTCGGCCCAGAACGGAAGGTATTTATTTTATATTTGAATCTCTGTTTTTGCTTTTGTTCTGAGGAAAGAGAATAGTGATAACAAGGAGCTTGAACTCAATTGCACCCTTCACACATTCTCCTTTCACACCCCAAAATATCCATCGATTTTCTATCTCTATCTATGATTATTAATGAGTTTATTTTTTAGTTTTATTTCATAAAACTAGCCAAATAAGCCCATTTTCGTGTATAACCATATAAAGGAGAGTATTATATAAAGTTGACTCATGAGAGTACACTTCAATTACGAAAAAATGTCATCCGAAATTCATTATGCAATAAAGTTTTAATCATAATATTCCTAGAACCATATTGAAAGACTTTTAAATGGATGGTTTTTATAGAAGCACTGGATTTTATTAATTTAAAAGCAAAAACATTTAATATTTCATTAACTACAAAGCACCATTTTAAAAGTGTGAACAATTACTAATGATATTCAAGTTATTGTTTCATTGTCAACTATATTCATGTATGTTAAGTAGTAATAATTTTGTAATATTACATCTTTTAATCATTTATATCACTTTTAGTACATGGTACATTAGACTTTTGAATCATAACATATATATTTTGGCACAAAAAAATAATAATTAGTTTGATCAAGATATTTTTTTATTCTGTAATCCTACTGTTTCCGTATCAAAAATTATGAAATAATTTAACTGACATCACACTAAAATAACTGTTTTTGCAAATCTAAAATAAGCAAATGCTATAGTCGAAAACACAAACAAAAGTCAAGTGGATGATTTAAAAAATGGATTAGTATTATTGCATACATCTTATGAATGAATTTACTTGCCTGTTCATGGTCGGCGGGTTGCGCGGGCTTTTCCAATATAATCCCGGCTGCACCGGAAGACGAAACGGCAGAGACCTCTGCCAGAGAGAGGACAGCACTTTCAATGCCCTTCTTGCCATTGATAGAGGTAAGCTATTTGTAAATAATATATATTGTGGGTGAATAAACACTTTCAACAACACTTGCCGCTCTTTTTAACAGCAGCACTCAGAACCTGAGGAACGAAAGTCCTTTTAATATGAGGATGCGGGATTTTGTTGTGGTGCTTGTTTTTTACCTTATCTTTTAGCTGCTAACTGGTACGTCCCTGGGACTGCGTAATCGTCGACCCCTCTTCAAAGCAACGCATGCTTGTTCTACTTGCGCAATACTAAAAATTAATTTGGACAGCTCAAAGAAACTAATATATATATATATCTGCAATTCGGTATAATCGTATAATAGATTCATGACCTAAATAATCCGGCTTTGCATATTTGCAAATTGGCCTAAATGTGAAATTATTTCATAATTATACTATTTTATTAGTGCAAACAGAAAGAAAATAAAGCAATGCGCGTTTGCATATACACCTAATTTGAACCATCAAATGATTATCAACAAAATTTGCCTTGACTAGAACCATTAGATGAAAAAGTTTACATTTCGGAATCAAAGGTACTGTTTACAGGGAGTTTATTATTTTTATACTCAAGTAAAAAATATGGATGACATTTCTTTATGCCTATCATTATTACATTAGTATAATATAAAGATAAATATAATGTCCTATGGAAAGTACTTTAAATCCGAAATATACTTATAAACTTTATGAAGCATAGAAACCATTATCAATTATGATTGCTTACTTAGAAGCATTATAAAAATCCATCCTGTATGAGAGACTACACATTCACAAATTAATCTACAGATGTCCCACTTTGTGCAACGTGGCACATAGTTTCGTTGTAGAAAAAAATTAAGATGATGATTAAGGTGAACTGAACGATTTAAAAAGTGAACGGCCACATGCCCTATCTTGAAAGCACAATACGTTTAGATTTGTTAATAATATTATTTATAATGTCAGATATTAATGAGGGGTCCTATCGAGAAAGGAAACTATCTTTGTTACAGGGTGATTCACTTAAATTGGACTCACATATTACAAACTACAATCTTTGTATTAAATTTTACACAAATATTTTTAAACAAAAAAAATAGCACAATGTGTAATTACAAAATGTATTTCAATAAATTTCCACATATCCTCCTTTGGACTTCACTACAGCTTTGAACCTCCTCACGGTGGAGGCAACACAGGCAGGAATCTTCTTCGCAGACAATCTTGCAGGATGGGTCGGAGCTCCGTCTTGCTGGAAGCAGACAGGGACTCGATCAAACTCTTCTGGATCCACGGGAATACTTTGGTCTTCAGGAAGTCTAACACGATCTTTTGATTCTAACACCGCCTGCCGTTATGGGCTATTATTAGGGCTGAAACCCACCGCCAACTCAAACTAGGTATAAAAGGAGTCCTTACTTTCAATCTCATACGCCCCAAGCCCTCGGGTCCCACCTGCTGATATAGCCTTTTATTTCAGGGTTGAAACTAGGGCTGTCAAAATAACTCAAATGACATTCGAATATTCGTTTGAAAAAATCACGAATTCGAATTAATTCGAATTTTTTTTTAGAAAATAATTTTCCAAAAAATAGTGACAATGTTTTTTGTAAAATAATTTCCAAAAAAAATGCGTTTTAGAAAAGAATACTCCAAAAAAAAGTGATGACGTTTTTTTAAGAAAAGAATTCCAAAAGTGAGGACGTTTTTCTTAGAAAAGATTAAAGTGTTTTTTAACTTCGAAATTAATTTTCACGTTCGAATTCGCTTTTGGGATACTATTCGAATTCGAACATCGAATATTCGTTGACAGCCCTAGTTGAAACCCACCGCCAACTCTGGCTAAGTATAAAAGACAGTCCCTACTTTCAATCTCATAAACCCCAAGCCCTGGGGTCCCGCCGGCGGTGGGTTTCAACCCTAATATATAGACTGTCCTCTGTAGCTCGACTATATTTTCAAAAATATATATTACTATTGTTGTTTAAACTTTATGTTAATGATTTTAAAGTTCGTGGAGATATAATTGTAATTTAAAAAATGAATTACCAACAAAGTATGCAGGCTTGGTTTTAAAAAAAATGTAAACATATCAAAGGACCTTAAAAAATGTTGAGTCAGCCTTACACAATGAACAAACAGTGACAAAATTACAAAATTTTGTTTACATAAGAAAAGTAAAATGTGTTATGTAAGTAATTAGCAACACATATTTTGTGAATAGTTTTTATATATTGCGTGTGCTTAGCGATGACAATAAC
>CP045897.1:17851558-17873133 GCA_013387185.1 Caligus rogercresseyi | reverse complement strand
ACATTCACTATTGGCTTTTATAAGCCCATAAATTCTATTGGCGTCGGCCACAAAAATATCGTACCGTCAGACAGCAGGTCTGAGAAGTTATCTAAAATTCAAAAAGGTCCAGTAAAATAAAGGTCCAAACATCATAATACCCATGTTGCTTTAAGAATTTAGAGTCAAACATCTTACCAAGTTGTTCCTTCAGTGTCAGACATTTATCAACATCTGACCGTCAAATAAAATAAAGACCGATCAAAATAAAATCCCGTCAAAATCTTACAGCTTTAAATATTTACAAGATTTGGTTTTTGACTTTGACTAGTGTCCGCTTGTAAGGGACCCTTTCTTAGAAGTATACTTCTTCCTTCAGGTAATTATTGTTAGACATGGAAAAGCGAGGGATATTTTGGGCGTGTGAAAAGGAGAATGTGGGAATGGTACAATTGAGTTCAGGCTCTTGTTATCACTTTTCTCTTTCCTCTTTTGAGGAATATTTATTTCATTTATGAAGTAGGCCAAGTCGGCCGGAACGGAAGGTATTTATTTATATTTGAATCTCTGTTTTTGCTTCTGTTCCGAGGAAAGAGAATAGTGATAACAAGAGCCTGAACTCAATTGTACCCTTCAAACATTCTCCCTTCACACGCCCAAAATATCCCTCGCTGTTCCATGTCTAATTATTGTATACACTCCAATTCACTTAATGCAGGCCGGTCAGAGCCAACCGGAGGCCCGTCGCAAGGGGGCCTGAGGGGTCGTGACCCGCCCTATGCTAGAGCCTCTTTATCAACTTCATGGAGCTGAGTCGAACAAATGCAATCGTAATTGGGGGTAATGCTTGATCAAGACCTGTCCATTGGATCAAATGGCTAGTTATTAATTAATATTTCCCTAAAGCTGGTATTTGAAACAGGACTGGCATGAGTACTTACTGCGCAAATAAATAATGTGATTATCACAAATACTGTATGTTCATTTTACTTGTGCCCAAACATACACTTTACATGCCCCACTGACTTCTGGTGGTTGGTCTTGCCAGCCGATGTACCGTAATTGGCTCAGAGGTCTGGATATTGATATAAAATGACAATTATGACTCCTCAAGAATAAGTATTTTCATTCATCATCTAATGTACAAATTACTCCATACAAAGTATAATCTTTCATCTTTTCATTATGATTATTATTATTAGTGTAACAGCCTCACACACTTACTCATTGCGTAAAGGGGATCAGTCTAGAACTACATACATACATATACAAAAAGTTTTCCCCGAGTAACAGACGTCTGAAGAAGAAGAAAAAACGAAAGGAAATCCCCTTCCCGTCTTCTTTCTCCCCTCTTAAAAAAAGAAACTTGTAGAAAATTATTATGAGAGATTGTCCGGTATTGATCGAGAGAGTTAATATAAGCAATGTTTTCAAAGAAGGGTGCCCACAATAAGTTAGAAGGCTGTTAGTCTGGGGGAAAGCATGCAATTATGAAATGAGAAACGTTCTTAAAAGACATTTTAGAAGACTGATATCATCGACCACCATATATAATAATAATTCGATGCAAAATACACTCAGTAATGAAAAGTAAAAAGTGACTGATGGAAGACAAGTGAACTAGCGAAATATATAATATTCTTGAAGTTTATAAATCGTCAAAGGGAAGTTAGGTCTTAACGCCAATGATTAATCAATTTAAAAAAGGGGTAGAACACTTAAAACCAAATATTACATAAATATCAATTAAGGGATATCAATATAAAGCAATATTAATGCAAAAAACTATAATGAAATAAAAAACCAAACATAAGATAAATATACAAATGGTTAAAAAATATTAAATAATTAATTTAAATATTTGCATCCGTCTTTGGAGCTGGAGGAAAGGCCTCAAAAATATTTTATGATCTTTCCGGCTGACGTTTATCGAGGGGATTTTCAAGAATTATTCTGTATATATTGCCGCAGGAAATATATATATATATATATGGGTTATTCTTGGCTCCCCCTAGGATTTTACCTTAGTGCATAGAGATCATCTTGTGGAAGTTTGAACGAAATCCAATAATGATAAGTGTCTCCTCAACAGACCCAAAAGTAATGTTGTAAACGTATGTAGTATCTATTTTTCGCCATTCGATCACCTCTCATGTCTTCCATATAAATGCTACTTTTTAAATGATGCAACATATAGTTATATCTCAATTAATTTGCAGTACATAAATTAAAAAAACTAATTTAGAATTCTTTAATATCATATCTATATTTTGTACCAAATTATTTAAAATAGCATTTATATTGAAGACGTGAGAGGCGATCGAATGGCGAAAAAAATACGACCTAAGAAATCATGAGTGAAGTTCTTTCATCTTGAATATTAATTGAGATTGACGAATGTGATTGTTTCAATAATAATAAAAAGATTTGATATCAGCTAAGAGTCATCTTTATATAATGTATCATTATTTGGGATATATTTATTTATTTTAACAAAAGCAAATATTTCAAGAAACAACTTTTTATGAGTACCTAGTCCGAATACAAGCATGTTGAATCTTTATCATGCACTTATTATGGAGTATGTGGATACTAATTGTGAATTTTATTTCTGCATATATGAATTATAAAGAGAGACCTTTAATTCGATAATAGAGCATTGAATTATTCAAAGAGCAATTACTTTTTATTCAAGTGCTTTCCTGCTAAACACAAGGACCTAGTTGCATGGTATAAATGTATGCAATATTTCAATTGGAATATTTTATGGCTACAGTCAAATTATATACAAAATCGAATAATCTATGATTTGTCGACGCCTAAAAATGAACACATATTTAGGCTTCAAATGATATTCAAAATCTTTCTTCTTGGCTTGGAAGATACATCTACAAAAAAGTACATTTAGGTTTTTAGCTTAGGGTTTTCGATGGACCTTCAGTATCCATACGAATATTTATAAGCATTTTAGCATTAATATTTGACCAGTGAACCAATTCGACTTTCTTTATGGTCGACCAAAATTTTCTTTCCTCTTTCGAGATGCAAACTTCAGCCCTCAACATTGAGAATTGTATATACTTTCACTGACATGCTCCCTAGGTTTTTAGGAGTTTTAACTACAAATATTATCAGTTAATAATTTGAATGATATGTTCCTATAATCTACTTAAAATTAACTTTATAAATCCTTTGACTGCGAACAATTCAACGAGTGATTTGATAAGCTCTATTTATAAGTTAGTTAGTTTAACTACTATACTACCAAAATATCGAAGGGAAATATTATTATAGAGTACTATTTTATAAAGTGTTTTAATAACTTTTTGCTTTAATCAAAGTTAGTCATAGCTATACAGTGATCAAATGATATACATAAAATATAATGGAACAATTTGGTTTTGTAATAAAATATTACTACATATTAATTATAATTTCACCAAAAAAACAAAATTACAAGTTTAATTAAGCATATTTATAAAACTATTATTTTATCAATTTTCACATCAACCCATAACCATTTGTAACGCATGTAAATAATTATCTACTTTTTGTTTATAACTCCTTCATTGATTTCTCACTAATTAATTTTAAAGTTGAAAAACTTACTGCGACTAAATGTATATATAGTTTGCTAATGGATGGTTTGGGCTGAGACATTCTAAAAAGCGATGTTTGAAAATAAGTCTTTCTCATAGGACTTATTGCATTTTGTCATATGAAGCCTAATAAAATTATCAAAAGGCAAAATAAATTATTATGCAATTCTGCATTAGGAGTTTAAAGGATTAAAAATAATCAATTCAATGCCTGTTTGAGTTGTTGCTTAAATCAATTATAAAGGAAATCCTAGTAGTTATTTAAGTGGGCTTATATTCTATGAATAGAATTTGCTTTCTTAAATATCAAAATAAACTACTTATAAAAGTAAATATGTACCTTCTGTGGCTCATGCAGCTATAAATATATATTAAAATAAATTAAAGTTGCTCTAACGTCTCTGCGTTATATGTAAAGTTCAGCTTAATAACCGTTACATATAAATAATAATGGGTTTTTTCAGACAATATCAATATTATGAAGAAATTATTATTGTCTTTTGTCTACTAGATTCGATAGAATTGCACATCCGACTGGATATATATAAACACTAAGGCGCATAAATTAGTCACTCGAACCTAGGATCTTATTTCACCTTCCCCTCACGGGAGTCGTACTTGCACCCCTCAACATTATGAGTTTAAGCCTTTAGAGCCTGAGCGAACGCTCTCTCTATTCATATTTTTTAATTGTTTTGCACATTTTCAAACATTTATTTTTAGATATGAAGATCTAACCAATCAAACAAATCATGAGTCTTTATAAGATTAATTAAAATGCACATTTTTACCATTTAATTATAGATTCAAAGATCTAACCAATCAAATATATAAGATTCTATAAGATTAATTAAAATAAACATTTTTAAACATATATTTTTAGGTGTAAAGATCTAACCAATCAAACATATTATAAACTTTTATAAGATTAATTAAAATAGTGAAAACACGAATTCAGTAAACATACCATTTGAAAATTCATTAAAACACCCAATATTCCCTCCTATAGATCCTAGAGAAAAAGAAGAGTTTTGTCTCTTTCATCATGAAGCGGAACCCAGACATTCACTCAGTAGCATTTTTATCAATTTGTGGCTCCTGTTTTTTTTTTTTTTTCATTTGCTGGAACAGCCACTCTCGCGTTTCATCCTAATGGCCCTTCAAAAGAAGGGAATATAAAAAATAACACTTCCTTTGCTTTGATAAGACAAAATTGAATTATGACTCCATAAGACAAACCACCAACTGGAGTAGCTTTCCTCACCTATCTTTGGTAGTCTCTCTTGGAATGAATGAATGAATAATTAATAATTGAGCCAAGAGGGTGATTCCCTTGGAAGGATCTAACAAAAGTAATTTGATGAGTGAAAACTCCTTTTAAAGCCTGGAGTCTGTATTGATGTATATATGTCAATGGAGTATGAGTTATAGAATCCAATAAGTATTGAAGAAGAAGAAGAAAAATCAGGTTGACAGCCGTGTTAGAGAATCAATGCTGCTTAAGTACATATGTGTGTTAGAGAGGCTTTTATCGATAGAAAATACAGACGGCTTTTCATTATCACGGAAAGTAATAAGGCGAAGATCACGTACATTATAAGCATTATATTTGTAATATAATGATATTAAGTTATGATTATTATTTATATTATGAATAATATATATTGGAATTTGTAATGGATACCAAGTCTTGTCTGAAAGTGATTTGTAACAAGATATCCGAAAAAATTAACTCTGTTTATCATAATTATTATGTATAATTTCTATCGAAATACTTCGATAAAAGTATTACCCTCAATATTATTTAAAAAGTATATTTTTGCGAATAATAAGGATTATTTAAGTTCTGCCATGAGGTGGAAAAATTAAACTTGAAGTTCTATATATATATATATATATATGCTGGTACAATTAGCTGCGTTTAAATATATATATACAGTAATATATATATATATATAATATATATTATTATAATATATAGTCAACAACATTAAAGATATAGTAACACTGTTTTTTTTATAGAAATAAATGTTGCATTTTTAACATTGTAGAAATGTATTTTATTTTAAATTTACTCAGAACATGTATGTAAAATATGGTTTTATACACAAAATGTATAATCTGTTCAACAGTGATATAGAGGTTCATCCTTTTCTTGGAGAATTTTATGTAAATGGAATTGCAATAAACGTGTAAAGTATATACAAGTCCTAAGGTTTAAATATGGTTTTATAAAAAGATTATTTATAATCTGTTCACCAGTGAATCTAGCGTTTCATCTTTTCCTTGGTGTATTTTAGGTAAAATGGGATTGCAATAAACGTGTAAGTATATAGAAGTCTTAAGTTTATTGATATTGTAAGAAGTCTCTGGAATGTATTTACTGTATTAACCATCCCTTTGCTTATAAGGGCACAGTAATAGAGTAAAGAAACTATATACATTTTGCTGATGTTGTTATCTTTTATGTGATGAGTTTCGACTACGTTGTGAAAGCAATTTTAATTATGTTATGCTTATTTATATCCCGTTGGATGTAATTCTATCGAACCTATAGGCAAGGGATGATAGGTAGAAAATAATGATTTTTTTGAATTCATATATATTTACAATATTTTATTTTTTTACATTTTTTATAATAAAAACTAAGAAATGGATTAATGAAAGTCTGTTTTCTGATAAATCAAGCTGTAGTTCAGTTTATTTTACTCCTCATTCACTGTTTTCTTATTTATATAAATGCCTAAGTTGACTCTTTTACAAATGTAGAAAAACCTTTCTAAGTAATTGCAGTGTGTCAAGGACCTCTGGTCCTTGTCTTCTCATTAAGGTAACTAAATAAAGTACCTAGGATATATACCTATTTATATGCTCCCTAACATGATAGAAATTCTATCCAATTGTAGAGAAAATGTTTCTTCTGCGTCCTATGTAATACAATCATCATCCTAATCCATTTAGCCCCGTAGGCAATTTATTTGTTTCAAGACCTTTCCCTCTATCTTCTATCTATTTTATCTACATTTGTGTTTTTGGTGTCTTTCTTTAATCAATAACCAACGTGTGATAGGGAGGTGATTGCCCCATCGCTTTATTTTATATTTGAAATGAAGGGAGGGGGGGATAAAGTCTTATTTACTATTTCTCCAAGTTTTAAAAGTATCAACTTCCCTTCTTAGCTATGAATATGGACAAATAAATATGTTTGTACTGAATCATTCATATGTTTAATTAAAGTATATTGCATGGAGTTGTCAAAGATAACATGCTATGCATGTAATGCACCAAAACTAACTCTTTTTAACAAACATGTCATTTTTTGATTTTTTTTTTGTTAGGTCTTCCCATAGCTTATATATGTTTATATATATATTATATATATAATTCACAATAGAAATGGAAATCCAGTAGAGTCGTTGACTCTCCTGGTAGAGATCACAATCGTAGTCTCTCCTAGGGTTGACTGCGATCGCAATTTATATCAAAGGAATCAGCGACTCTTCTAGAAGAGTTATATTTCTTAAAGGGATGACAACTTAAGTATAGAGAGTGTATTGCAATGTTATTCAAGCTATTTTTTTATGTCTGTTTTTTTTTAAAGAGTATCATATTATTATTTTTATTTAGGTCGTTGATATAGATACAATGTAAGTAAAACATTGCGTCACATTTGCTTCCTTGAAATCACTTCCTTCAAAATATAGAATAGAAATAGCAAATGAAATGTACAACATCGTAAAAAAGTTATATCCATATTTAAGTCGTCATCTCTCCTAGACGAGTTAAAGATCGTAATCTCTACCAGGAGAGTCAACGATTCAATTGGATCTCCATCTTTGCTGCGACATATATATACATATATAAGCAAATATTAAATTGAGAAAATTTGTTAAAAGCTTTAAAATTTATAAATGCTTTTTTCTCACCTTATGAAAAGATCAAATAAAATATTATTTAAATGATGTACAATGATAATTTGAAAAAGCAAGTACCAAAGTGATCATATCAACTCATAGATGTTACTGACAGCAAATAATGTACATTCAAAATTACAAACGTGCTGAAACTCGTACTATTTATCTTTAACTCTGAATTGTTCACATTTGCTGTTTATATTATATATTTCTGAATATTTGACACATTCATATAGAGCAACATATATTATTATTATTATTTGTCCTGTATTTGGCTTAGACTTTGAACAGCCGCCTAAAAATAAATAAGTGCTTTCAACACCAAACTTGTATTTTGTAACAGCTACGATTACTTGATTATCTTTTTTAATACATTTATTTTTTCTCTAAGAAAAATAAATGAGAGGTAATAAAAATAACAAAAGAAAATCAGGCAAAAATAATAAATTGTCTAAATGAAATATCACATAGGGGAAGATAGGGACAATATGGCGTTTTTAACTTTTTTTACTGCTTTTCATTGTTTGAGCTGTTCAATGTTTATGACCAATAGAAGGATATACTTCAATAAGTAATGGTGAAATTAAAATTAACCACAGTTAAAAATGAGCAGAATATTTTAATTTTAGTTAAAGATGTTCGATCATTCAAACACTTTCATTGAACAACACACTGAGATGTCCAAATTTGTCCTACGCACTCAAATTTAAAGAAGCAAGCTCTTCTACTTAAGTAAAGGTAAATAAAGAAAATGAAGTACAGAATCAACAGAGATACTTGTGTCAAGATTCTAATCTGACTGTGCGAGAAAATTCGAATAATTTCTTAACATTCAAAACCGAAAACTGAAATCAAAAAGGAGTTTTTTCATAGTCAGCATTCATATATTTTTTATATGGCTTACTTATATATAGAGAAAGCTATTAGACTTATGTGAATCCTAAATAGATGATGGCCTCGAATCTATGCTGCCAACACATGAGCTGAAAAAAAAATATGTTCACTAAGTTTGAAAAACGATGCTTAAATAATTTATCGTATCATTCTATAAACAACTTATTTATGCGATAATTACTTCTGATATTATTTAGGTATAAAATAATAATTTGCGTATAAAATATGTGTTCTTTAACACTTTTAAGTTTTCTTAATAAATTAAATATTCACAAGACTATTAACCTTTTTGGAAGATTTATCTTAGGAGTATTATTGTTTTTAATCCATATATATATATATATATATGGATCTCTATATATATGAATATATATATATATATTTAAAACAGTTGAAATATTTTGAATTTTATATTTTTTCATTTTGGTATGTATGTCAGAAATGTTTTTAAAAGTTTAAACTATGAATCAATTAAACTATTTTCAGCCGAAAAGAAACTTTTTGAAATATGTAAGTAGAGGATGGGCATAAAAATCCTAATATTCCGAATAAAGATAAAATAGATTTTAATTACAACCATACCAACAAACTATTACATCCTAAGTTAGTACAACGGATAGAAAATTAAAAGGAAACCAAATATAGATTAAAAATTTGTACATTATTTACCCTATAAAATATTCTATGTGATTACTTGGCACTTCATACTGTACTTATGGTTCCGCTGAAATATTTGACAATCAACCATATTAATTGATAAAACACTATTCCATTATATATTTATCATGAAGCATTAATATCATAGAAGATACTATCAAGGCGCCAAGTGTAATATTTATATATATATATTATTGCTTTCTTTAATTGTTCTAAATGAGACTTTAAAGATCACAGATATATATATATTATATATATATATATATATATACATATACTATATATTCTCTAATATATATATATTTATATATAACTATGATCTTTAAGGTCTCATTTGTGAACAATTAAATAAGCATATATTGCATCGACAAGACTCCCTTCACTTTAATTCAATCAGTTCTTGTCCATGTTTATATCGATGTAAAAAGTGAAGGCAATTGAAATTAAATAGTATGTCGTTACAAAAACATAGAAACTTCATCTTTTTGGATTAACTTAGGGCATAATTATTATCTTCATACAAGTAATCAGTGCCTTAGAGAGGTTAGTTTGAATAAAAACACTGCTTGTAACAATGGGATTGACTAAACCCCAAACAAAGTAGATTATAGATATATTCAAGAGGAGGTTTCGTGATCGAATGAAGGACTTCTTTTACTATTTCTTTCGGGAACAGAACCTACATAATAATAACTAGTTTAACAAGACTCAATAGAATAAGTGAAGGGGAAATACGCGACTCCACAACTGAAGAAGCCATCTTATGTAGCCTCATTGACTAAATAATATAAGTTAATGAAAGAACGAAGAGAAGAATAAGAGAAAGTCACAATATCAGTGTGAAGGAAGAAAATCAAAAGAAGTAAAATACAATAAACACCCAGTTGATGTTGTTTTAAGATATTACCTTTTATTCAACATAACTAGGATAACATCACAAAAAAGTATATGGTATTTTAATATTTCTATCCCTAAACCAAATAGTTTCACTATTTAGGTCTTTATAAGTTATCAAAGTGCTCTTTACGTTGAGAATATTTTTTTCTCTCTTGAATATTCCATTTATTATTTTAGTCAGCGGTCCAAATTCTTCTATTCTAAGACACCTTAAGTCATCGATGTCAATACAAAAATAAATATATGTATGTCATTTGATGATGTATTGGATCTCTTTGTTTTTCTCTCTGTGGGAAATCGCTGTGTAGATTTTCCTAGAGTAAATGAGGAAGGATATAAATGCTTTTCTTATTTTCGACAAGGATTCCTCATCATAATCCGATACGTTTTCGCTTGGGGGAGATAACCTAGAGGGGGGGGGGGGGGGGGGGTAAACGAAGATTCATATCAAGCTCACATCTATAAAAGCTTTGTAATCAATTTTTCACGGACTCTGAGATGAATATCTCTTAATATTAAGTATCCATGGGTGATAACCAATGTTTGTATAAACAGTTTTATTTCTATATAAATGTGCAAATGTCGGAACAGAGCATAGTCTAGAAAAGAGGCATTCATATAAGCTATATTATGAAGGTTGTGTCTCAATTTCTTAGTTCAGAAAATCATAGGGGAAGCTTCCCTAAAATGTTACTCTAATGTTTCAATGACTAATTGTGGGAAGTCTATCGAACGTAATACAATCAAATTGTGTTTATAAAGGGAAAACAATGAGAATTGTATGTAACAAGGATTAAACGATATCCAAGGTATTTTGATGAGCCTCAATCATTTGTTATTGAGGCTCAAAACATTTTACATATACATAATGAAATATAGATTATATATATATAATATATATATATATATATAGATATATTATATATTATATATATATATATATATATATAACGTAAAAGAATGGAATTACGTATTATGACATCATTAAACATTTAATTAAAAACTATTCCTCGCCTGATAAGCCGTCAGCACATATCAAAAATCAATAACAATGGGTACAGAACATCTAAAAGAAAAGGAGTGAGGGGCTATCTTGACATAAACAATGTATACAATGTAAAAGTTTTATCATAGTTATTTTTGTTTGAAAGCTTCATACGATGTGATAATTCTTTTTAACATTGATAAACATTTAGCAGAAACTTTGGGGTAGAATTTGATCCAATCCCTATAAGCATTTTTTGCATAGGGCATTTGATAAAAATACATAGTATTTGCTTCATAATTACTGGGTATATTCATAGTAATTATATATTTTTTTTGAACGCATAGATTCCCAACCAGCTACTTCGTTGCAACTCATGAATTGAATAAAATGGAAGTGTTAAAGAATTTTATCCATATTTTTATAAGTGTTCGGATTATCCTGAATTATCTTCAGTCTTGACGGAAATACAATCTTAAATACAATTATGGGCTTCTTTTTTTACTTAATACGTTTTACTCTTTTAGAGAAATAATATTAAACTAACTTTTTTACACTGTGCGAAGGAAAAAAACTGAATCAACTTTAAATGCTAATATCCCACTAATTAAGAAAGATCGAGATTGTTTTAATTTCTGCAGAAAGTTCCGAAATCTTATCTTTTCACCAAGATGCTCTGATTTATGTAGCTTGCTTATTTATTAAAATGGATGAAAAAAGGCAATGAGTGTCAGATCTACTACGTGCGCAAGTAAGTGTGGCGGGAGATGTTAGATTGTGGGGGTCAGCAAGACCATGGTGTACGACACCAAGAAAAAACTTGAGGCCGGGGACAGCTTGGAGAGGAAGCCTGGGTAGCGGTGGCCACAATAAAATCCTGATAGATGAGTTCCTGGTAAGCCTCTTGCTGAAATGGAAGAATATGCCTCGATATTGGTTCCCTAAGGGCCTCCGGGTGGTGGCTAAGGTTACTTGGAGTTATGCGGGACATTGTAAAGCCCTGGATGGATGCAAATATCCTGATGGCAATTACTGTTGGCAACAGGATGGAGCCCCGGGCACAAAGCTAAAGCTGTGCAACAGTGGTGTCAGGAGAATTTAGCAGATCTTTGACCTGCCAATTTCTGGCCCCTGTGCTCACCCGATGCGGCGCCTTTGGACTATGGAATCTGGGCTTTTTGGGAAACAAAGCCTGTGCAACTCCTCACCCGAGTGTTATCGCCCTGAAGGCCTCCGTGGAGAAGGAGTGGGCCGCCAGTCAGAGGAGCACGTCCGTAAAGTGTGCCGGGTCTTTCGACCTCGTCTCGAGGCCCTGGTGGCTGCCAAAGGTGATCATTTTGTAAATTAATTACTCAATACTGTCTTACTTAAGAATAAATAAAGCTACATGTTCTACCCTTGTTGTTCTAGTTGAAGTCAACCATTTTCATTAGCAATCAAAATTTTCCGTTTTTTGCTTCCGCACAAAATATATATTTTTTTTTGCAATTTCTATGTAAATTAAGTTTTTTCTTTACTTTTTTCTAGTTGCAATGCATTTAAGTGTTATATAAAGGGTACAATTTATTTTCTTACAGATTTCGCCTAAATGATCAGAATTACTCAAATTAGTTATCAGCTTTAAAAGATGAAGTGGCAGTAAGCAAGGCAAACTATATTAATTCCATAGAAAACTTGATATTCAAGTTTATGCATTAGCATTTAAACAGTTTTAATGCCAGTAGCAAATTTGCATTCTGCTTCGCAATTTTGTAGAATCAATTAAAAATTTACATGTAGCCTTTGAGCTGATATTTCCTAGACCCTCATAATAATTCATATAAGTTGCCGGGAACTGACTTTTCTTAGAAGCATTCAAATTACATATTTGATTCAAAGTCACTCTTTTTTTGTTGCTGCTCAAACTGAGAAAAAAAACTGAAAAAAATATGCGAATAAAATTGCGTTCCATGCATATTTATTTGCAATGCTACATTTTTTTTTTTTTTTGGGGGGTTCAGCTTTTGTCATTTTCTTAATTTTATCGCATATTTCACTCATTTTTAGCACCACCTTTTACAAATGTAGAGAAGAAGAGGACCGTCGACCGACCATGCATTTTATGTGCATAACTCGTGCGTGCGCTTCTCCTTTGCACAGGGACTTCCCATACCGGATAAATCCTTGCACCGCAGATCTCTCTCTCTCTCTAAAGCGTATTCCTCATTTTAGTAGTGATATTTGATATTTATTTATTCTACATTTTTTTTTAGCATATTTAATAGAGCTTTTCCTGATTTTTGAACTTTAAAAGCTCCCTTTCTTTACTCCAGATTTGTCCAGCCTAGGTCTTGATAAACACATCCGAATTATATTTTTATGTTGGTAAGGAGAAGTTAAATAAGTAAACCTTATGACTATTCACAATTAAATGAAACATCAAGAAGGACTTCATAATTAATTTTTTTATCAAAAACATAAAATTATCATGTTCTCTTATTACTTCTTATACGTAAATATTATTTCTAAAATAGCAAGTATTCTTTTAAATGAAGATATCCTCGAATATCTTTGTAGTGCCTCATTTTAGTCCA
This sequence comes from Caligus rogercresseyi, assembly GCA_013387185.1. Lineage (NCBI taxonomy): Eukaryota > Metazoa > Arthropoda > Copepoda > Siphonostomatoida > Caligidae > Caligus > Caligus rogercresseyi. The sequence goes on along the minus strand of CP045897.1, from coordinate 17,859,635 downwards.
CCAAAGAATAAAATAATTCGATTCTGGAATTCAATCTGTTCTTCTAAACTGGAGAATCATATATAAATAGAAAGCTCTCATGAGGGCATCTAATTTATAGTAATTATGTAGCTAGATTCTTTAAATTTGAAATTTAATACTTTATTGCAATAGATGAATACATGCATTTACAAACTAAATTAATAAACACAGCCAAATAATGATAATTATTATTATTGAAACAACAATAGTGGAATATTACCCTAAATCCGGTTAAATTAATCAAAAACTCCCTTTGTTATATACTATAAATCAATCGTTGAGTTATTTAATACTATTGCAATAGATGAATACATGCATTTACAAACTAAATTATTAAACACAGCCAAATAATGGGATGACAATTATTATTGAAACAACAATAGTTGGAATATTACCCTAAATCCGGTTAAATTAATCTAAAAACTCCCCTTGCCATATAATATAAATCAATCGTTGAGTTATTTCTTTAAATCTCTAAATGTGCACATACGTCAAATAAAGCTGTAAATATTTCAGTAATGTTTAAAACGGACATGACACTTAAAGTTTTATTAAGCTAAGCAAGGCCACTAAGGCATTCATTAGTCAAATGTATCATGTTTACAGTCAATACAAGGATAACTTGTATAAAACAATCCTCCAGTCATATGAAGTCAATAAATATGAGGTTTGCATTTAAGTTTAAAGAGTTCAAAATTGATTATATCAAGGGATTGGATTTTAATAGTATTGTGTAACTGACGTCAAGCTAATACCTCGATATGCCACTGACGTCATAGGCCGGCCATCCTTTTTTTTGTTACTGTCTCCGTTGTTTCTATTCCTCGCTTACTCTGTTATTGTTTTGTTGTTCGTGAAATAGATCTTAAATTGAACCTCTCGAGTCCTTTGATTCGTTCCTACCTCTCAACTAAATGGCGATGAGTATGGGAACCTAATATAAGGATATCTTATAATGTCAAGTGTCCCTACATTTACAACCTATAGTTAACAGCTATTCAAAACAAATGGGCAAAAAAAAGAGGTGTAAAGTCTTTATTTTACGATGACAATAACTGTGTGACGTATTTATTATAAAATAATGATATGGAGATTTTGTATATATAGGATAAAGACAAAAATTTAATTGATATTGCAGATCGACATGTGCAGCAATCGAAATCAATAAATGACTATACGTGTTAACAAACTAGTGATGAAAGCATCTTCCTCCAATTCAAAAACAGAAACGCCTAAGTATTTTTATTTTATTTATGAGATTTTACATAAATGCTCTATTTTGAAAGGGGAAAATCATTAACATTTGTAGATCTCTAAAACTGTTGAGTCATTGTCTACTTAGCATATTTGAATGTAACAAAAAAAGGGTTTTTGCTCATTTTTAAGACGTACTATAGAAATTAATTCATTGCACCCAACTTATCTCTTAATTTTATGAAAGCATTGATCTTTAGATTTTTTATGGTGACTGACAATTATGGCCTGTGATGAAAAGAAGAAGAAAAACTCCTACAAATATACACCTATGGTGTCATACTTTTAAACAATTTCACAGAAACATTTGGGGATGTATATTTCTGAACATATTAAGACTGTGTGAGTTAGAGTATAATACGATAGTTCAAGATTTAAATTATTGAGTATGACTGGATCCATGATTTTGTATACTTTATGAATGTTTATAGTTACATAAAGAATTATCATATGTCGTATAAATTAAATACTCAATAAAAAGTATATATTTGTTAAGATACTGCTGTTCATTTTCCGTTCACTGCATTTTAAATACAATGAAGATCAAAGTTAAAAATATAAAATATGATATTGAGTAAATCAGTCGGTTAGTTTCCCTTTATATATGCCTGCAGCAGGGAAGGAGTTTGAATGGATCATGAGGATTTTTTTATAGCAGCTATAGGAGAGAGATTTCACTGTTTTGGAATAGATTGATTAGTCATACACTTTACAGATTTATTATACTTCATGCTTTTTATTGATCGATAAAAAACTTTCTCTATCGAACCAAATATACTAAGGACCAAAATAATTTGTTAGTGACATGACGGTGATATAATGAAATCAATAGCATCTATACATAATTTCTATGTAATGATCAAAAATTTGCATTTAACAATTTTTATCCATTTTTTATTCAAAATAACAATAAAGCAATGAAATAAAAAATATATAGCATTTTTAAACGTCAACATAAATTTGACTATTGTGCTGGAGTAAAAATGTATAAAATCCATTACTCATGTGGCTTAAGTTTCGAATACATTTTTTTATAAATTAGTTCATGTTTAAAGTACCGTGAGCTTTGCAGAGTAAATGAATGTTGTAGTAAGATGCCGTAACATTAGACATGACCAGGTTAAAATCATTGTACTATAACGTGATATATGCCGCATTCTTCCTGGGTCTTCCTGTTGTGTTACGTAATACTGACACTTATGAAAAATGCTTTGTCAAAACATAATCGTATATTTATGTCGTTATATATATATATCATCGTATATGAGGTAAAAGGTCATTTATGTAATGATGGTATATTAATTTCTCTCTTTATTCAAGACTAACTAAAGGTGTCTTCCATCCTTTGAAGTTTTAGAAAATCATTAAATAGACGGTAGTCTCAATTATGACTTTGAATATCTTAAAATCAAAATTTAGAAGAATGCGAAGGGTTGTCAATAAGTCTATTACTTTTTAATTAAACAAAGGCTTATGATAAAAAGTAATTTTATTTTTAACATAGTCTCCTTTGACCTTTATACTCTTCGTTCACATTATTACAATTTTTTATCCCTTCTGAAAATACGATTTCTCGATGTCAAAATATGTACTTGTTTGTAAGATGATTTCATCGTTGGAATAAATCTCTTTCCGCCAAGCCATTTATTAAGGTTCGGAAACAAGAAAAAGTCACTCGGGGCTCAATTTGGAGAATACGGTGGATGAGGGAGCAATTTAGGACGTAATTCGTAAAATTTAGCCATGGAAACTACACAATATATAGACTCTTGCATTTTCTTGGTGAAAAAAAAATGGCCAAATGCGGTCGTTTTTATATAAACTCTTATTAAATAAATCAAACAATTGGTATAATATTCGCCATTGATTGTTCTTCCCTTCTGAAGATAATCTATTTGGATTACACCGCGTGCATCAAACAGTAGCTATGGCTTTATTGGCTAATAAACCCTCTTTGGCCGTCTTCGGCCCTGATTCAACCGGGAAACTCACTGCTTTGATTGCTGCTCGGTCTTTGGCGTGTTGTGGTGTATCCATGTTTCGTTTACTGTTACAAATCATCGGAAAAACTCGTCCTTATTGCGGTTGAACAGCGCCAAATATTCCATCGAAGTTGTTACACGATTGCGTTTATAGTCGATTGTGAGCAAACTCTGCACCCATCTTGCGGAAAGCTTTTTCATACTCAAGTGATCTTAAAAAATCGAAACCACTGACCATGTGATATTCCTATGGCTTCCACAATCTCCTGCCACTTTCAATCTCCGATCGGCCAAAACCAATATCGGTGAATTTTCTTAATTGTTTCGGGTGTAGCGCCTTATATATCTATATATTATATATATATAATATATATATATATATATATTATATATATATATATATCATATAGCATAGATATGCATATATATACCCTAATTTTGGGATTCTATTGTAAATGTTTGAGCCGTTATCACATTATGAGAAATACAGTTCAGTAATAATCTGTCTAATGAAGAGGATCAATGAACTGAGTTGACTTTTTAAATACTCTTATATAATCCAAAATTATAAATAATATGTAATAGTTTATCTTTAAGTTTGTTGTATTCAAGATTTGAATCGGGAATGATTCATTCAAAGAGGGCAATCTAGTGATTAACCAAAGATAACATCGTTTATTTATCGATTTATATTGTACATAATAGCATTAAACATGACGGCTAGAGTTTTTGTAGATCCACCTATTTCATATGTGCGAGATATAAAGCTTATTAAACCTATAAACATAGAACATAGTAAATAAAAAGTTTTTTAAATATAAAGTTTTTTTTAGATAAAAGTTTTCTTAAATAAAATGGATATATGCAATAATGCCCGGAAGATACAACTTAAGATGAGACGTAATAAAATGGTCCAGATAAGAAGGAAAATAATAACATATGAAAAAATGGTCAAAATACATGAGTTGGCAAGTATTTAAACGAAATACATTTATATGTTGTCCAAAAAAAGTCAACCTCAAGCTAACTTTTTACAATACACAATTCATTTGATAAATGTACTTTGATATATGTTTAGGTGAATTTTACTTAATTTTGCTTCTATATATATATATATATATAATATATATAATTTCGTCATTTATTTCTTCAGAAATATAAAACTTATGCTCCATTAAACTAAAAAACCGAAAATTTCTTAGATACTTTTCCTAAAGCATTGTACAATTGCAATGAGCCATGTTTGCAAAAAGATGAAGAAAGTAAGTAAAATCATCCAAACCCTACATATAATGACAATCTAAATTATATGCCTAATTAGCTACTACTTTATTTGCAGTTTCATATACAAAAATTTATATATATATATAAAAAGTATCAAAGTATACTATCACGTTATTCAATCAATGAATGCACATTTAACAACTGTTTATGTGAAATTATTGCCAAGGTTATATTTTTGCAACTATGGGGAGACAACAAATGCTATTACCATTGATATTGCAATAAGTTTACAAGATATTCTTTGTTTATTTTAACTCAAACTCTGTCACTTTAACTAAGTAATGCTCTATGCCTTCACGTCTCAGTCATGATATTTATGGTTTTTTGTTGTATCGTATATATGATAAATATCTATTTTTACGAAAGTTATGACTCATTTCGAAGAAATTATACGTTCCAGAACTTGTGTACATAGTTTTTATGGAAGATTTGAAGCATTATTTTGTATCTATTGCAAATACTAAACTAACCCCAAGTACATTTTTGAAAATTATGACTCGTATATGCCGAAAGGCAGAGGGACTTGAACTCTTCAAAATGATTAGGCATTAAGATAGTTCTTACAACTCATCAATAGATATTTCTTTTTCAGTCGGTACTTCTGTTTTCTATGTCTTATAGAATCATGATTCATTTATTGTCATATATATGTTGAAAAATAAATAGATATATGTATCTCAATATAAGAAATTGTTGAATTAAATAATAAGATATTTTGAAAGGTTTATAGGAATATTTTATAAACACTTTTATTAAATAACTTCTGATAACGCTTTTTGGTGAAGGAATTTTGTCCATAGGATTCTTTGCCAAACGAAACTTTTGTACAAAGGCATTTTAAAGAAACTACTGGCTTTTGGGCAAAACACTGATCACTCAAAATAAATCTATGGATAGAGATAGAAAATCGAGGATATTTGGGGCTTGTGAAAGGGAGAATGTGTGAAGGGTGCAATTGAGTCAAGCTCCTTGTTATCATATTCTCGTTCGCATCTTTGTGAATATTTAGTTCATTCTGAGAGGGTCAAGTCGCCAGAACGGAATGTATTTATTTATATTTGAATCTCTGTTTTTGCTTTGTTCTGAGGAAAGAGAATAGTGTATAACAAGGAGCTTGAACTCAATTTGCACCCTTCACACATTCTCCCTTTCACACGCCCAAATATCCATCGATTTTCTATCTTTATCTATGATTACACAGGGCACAAAAATAAAAAAATAAAAGTTTCTGGGGACATATCAACTGATTTGAATACCTAATGGGTCCCTGATAACTAAATTAAAACCATTTTGCTCAATCAGGTCACAATTTTTTGAAATTTTGAGTTTTTGTTTTCGATTTTTCAACTTTTAGACAAAATCAAACTTTTTTGTTTATTGAGCTACAAAAATGTATGGGTGTTTTTGGAAATGGCATGGTCATATTAGTGGGGGCGGAGACTAGTTTAAGTTGAAAAAATAATCAGAGAGGCCCAAAAAATTATATTATTTTTGGTAAAATGACCGAATTTGCATATTTTCAGTATACATATTATTTATATTACAACTTCTTAAGTAAAACAAAAATATTTTTTAAGCTTTTTTATTTCTTACTAACAAAAAAACATATTCAAATTGAAAATGCATGGAATGCTAATTACTAGCAGTATAAAATTCTCTCTAAAGATCTCCTCTTGTGTTGCAAATTAGGATAGTCAAGAGCTATGCTCCAGCAATAGTCAGCCATCATTGGCTATCCCATATTTCTTGGTACCTCTTCTACATGTCCCTCATGTCCTGGTGAAACCTCTCACCCTGCTCATCACTAACACTTCCAAGATTTTCAGGAAATTTCTCCAGGTGACAAAAAGGAAATTAAGTTTGATTCTCATATATGCATTTAGCTGCTTTTTGCTCACAAACATACTGTTTACAAGCTTCACATAATTGCTTGACTTGTTGTTTCCAAGAAAATTATCCACAACCAAGACAAAGGAACTCCAAGCATTATACACAATCTGGTTCATAAAAAAAACACATGATCATTCATTAGCTTTCGGATCTGAGGATCATCACAAATTCCAGCCTTCTTTTTTACTCAGTCCAGGGAAAGCATCCCAAATGTATTTAAAACAGTCTCCATCTTTGTCTAGGGCTTTGACAAATTGTTTCATTAATCCTTAATGTGAAGAGAGGGAAATGATCTTTGATCTCTCCACCAGAGGCTCAACAATAACATTTTTCTCTCCAACAGTCATATGAGTCCTCTCCGGCCACTCCTTCCTCACCCAGTGTTCCTCCCTTGCCCTATTATCCCAGTGAAAGAGAAAGTAAGGGATTTCGGTTTCTTTTAGTTTGGTGACATGGGCAACTGGAATGGATCCATATTTATTTCCATTATGGGGCAGAACAACTTTGAGACTGTATTTATAACTGTCAATGAAAAGTCTCCACTCTTGAGAATTGTAGTTACTTATACCTAACTTATCCAGGAGACCAGGAATGTCATTACAGTCATCTTTCTCAGAGAAGAAAGGAACAAACTCTGAATCTCTTGTTCTGTAGAAGGATTTTGTTGTACCACTTTAAAGCAGATTATTCTCACTTAATCTAGAGGCCATAAGTTCTGCATATTTTTTTGAGCGAGTTTAAGTCTCTCGCAAGGTCATTTAATCCACCTGGTTGAACTGCTTCGGCTAGGATGTTGTACCTTCAAAGTGTATATCATCATCATTGTGTGAACTATCACATTGCAACTGCAGTCGCACTCTCATCATCTGTAACATCTGGAAGTGACTAGAACACTGGAATTGGAACATCTTCACTGTGGGGCACTGGTCTGATAACAGAATCCATTTGAATACTTTAAACTCTTTCTGGTTTTTTTTTTATACCTATACGGTTTATAGCGCAACAATGGCAATCATCTGAGTGTTTTTTTTGGTTCTCTCCACACCATAGGTACACAAAAACTTGAGTTCTTCTTCTTGCCTTTAGACCATTCTCTAAGTTGTGTAATGCAAGTAACAAACACAATGGGAGGGGCCCACTCTTTTATCATTCTTTAGGAGACACAATTTTAAATATTGAAGCAATTTTGCAAAAACTGTTTAAGAAAATATATGTTGATTTATCTTTAATTATCCTCTCAAAACCTATCTCCACCCCCACTAACATGAGTATGCCATTTCCAAAAACATCCATACGAATTTTATAGCTCTATAAACAAAAGTTACAAAAATCGCCCGAAATCGGTCAAAATTTTTGGCTTTTTTGGGCCTCTCTGATAATTTTTTTTAACTTAAACTAGTCTCCGCCCCCACTAATATGACCATGCCATTTCCAAAAACACCCATACCATTTTTGTAGCTCAATAAACAAAAAAGTTGTGATTTTGTCTAAAAGTTGAAAATCGAAAACAAAAAACTCAAAATTTCAAAAATTCTGACCTGATTGAGCAAAATGTTTTTAATTTAGTTATCAGGGACCCATTAGGTATTCAAATCAGTTGATATATCCCAGAAACTTTTTCACTGTTCCCCAGTGTTATTAATGAT
>CP045897.1:17839515-17851458 GCA_013387185.1 Caligus rogercresseyi | reverse complement strand
CTCAACATAGAAAATAATTTGAAAAACGGATCTGAGGTTGGGTGACTATTTAATAAACTATTTTTGATGCAAAGTTGAGATACATATTTACCAGGAAACAACCGGGTGCCCTGCCCGTCCTGGGTCCCACTGTGCTTTGAGTGTCCCGGTCCGATGTCTAAAAATCACCGGCCGGGAATTTTATATTTTCGTACGATCTTCATTCTGGAAATGTTTTTTTAAAAACTATGTTCTACAAAAACGTCGTCACTTTGAGAATGACGAAGGAAGGAAAATAAATTTAAAGTCCAGCCCGTTTTGGCCCGCCCGGGTCCTAGCGAAAAAAAGTGTCCCGGTCGTTTCTTGATATTTATATATATAACCAGGTCCGTTTATATAGCTTTAATACATCAACTTAGTCCATATATATTATTTAAGCTTTCCTTTTCTATGAATGCACTTAGAAATGTCCCTTTTATCTTTTTATTTTTTCATGGGTGTTGTTTCTCTTAGTGAGCAACCAGGTTAGATCCATAAATAATTCTGAACTAATGAATCTTAGGAAGCGAGAAAGCGAGAGGCAATCCAAGGAGCATTTACTTAAGAGTGTATATGTCTTATGAAACAGGGGGAAAAAGAGTTTTTGGAAGGGGGTAAAGGAGAAAGAAAAAGGATTACTTTCCATAAAATTCAGGTAATAAATCATCGGAGCAAGGACACAAATAAACGAAGAAGAAATGGGAGCTCCATTAGGTAAATATCAATATTTGCAAATGGAATGGGACATTTAATCAAACATATTTCAAAGTCGATAAGGCAGCAGCTAAGGAGAAGGACCTCCTCACATTCAAACAAATCCTTCCCTTGACAGGAAAAATATATCCGCCCACTGTAAGAGCTCTAGAACTTTGTATAGGGTTTCCTCATAAAAACAAACTACTCAGTTAGCAGATTATAGTATTCTGATATATAGTCATTGGTCAAATGAGCCAGATTAATCCGCTATAAATTCCAGGCATTTTTGCTATAAAAAAATCATTATATTTTATAATAGCCCAAAAAAGACTCATATAAATGAATAGTATTGAGTTTAACACTTCTAATTTTAAATTTTCTAATATATGACAATTTTATTTCTTATCGACATTGTCCATTGCATAATAAAACAACGTTTGTTTGGGGGATAAAAAGACCTGGTTATTGTTATCATCTAATTAAAGATTCATTATTTTCTTACACTTCATTGTTGGTTTGAAAAAACCTTTATACATCTTATATATCAAATAAAGTCGAATTAATCGGTTATAGAGCGATTAATTCAATGGGAAAGAACAAGTTATAATGATAATAAGATATTTTAATCATTCAGCCCTTTTTGTCGGTCGTCTCATAACTTGTAGTCCCCTAAAATTGAAGAAAAACAAATCATTTAGCAAATGACATGTTATATTATTGACTCTATGTTAATATTAATTTATGAACTCATTTTTATGAAACACATGACATGAGCTCTATTGTTATTCCATCTTATTTTTGGCAGTTGAGTTGACTTAAATTAGAAGAAGCATTTTTTTCTTCAATACCTACTGCGCCTTAGTTAAATAATTATTTTTTTCCTCATGTAATGAAAATGTCTAAACTTAAATGGTTAATTGAGTTCTGAAATTACAACAATAACAAATACTTAGGCAGTATTATGAAGTTGTTAGTATTTTATTACAAAATGATTATTTGGCCAGACTAATGTCAAATAAATTTTGTTCCCTTTTTAAGAAGGTAGCGTTTCTTTGTTGTAAACTGATATATAATTCCCACAAGGTCAATACGTCTCAAAAAGAATATACAATTATACTTGTCCCTTGGGCAAATATAACTAACTTCCATTTTCTAAATACGAACTAAACCTTATACTTTTTATAAATCAAAATAAGATATTACCAATTATAAAATTAAAATTATTAATTGTTGGACAAAATATATTTATTTAATTCGTTTTAGCTTTTCAGTATTCCAATTTATCAGTTAACTATGAATGTAGAAAATTCAATTCTTCACAAAATATACATTTATATTGACATTTCTTTAAAAAGCCATCAATAAATATGTTTTAAGTTTTGAAGGCGATATTTACGCTTAACATCACATAATTAAAGGAATTATTTTTATTTATCAAACTGTATCATAAATATGAAATCAAAATGCTTCAGATTCCACTGACTAAATAATACTTATATCAAATTGAATACAATTAATCGCAGATTTTTACAACATAATTTTTTTGTTTGATACATAGTTGTGAATTATAAATTTATAATCCATCAAAGTAAACTTTTAGAGAAAATGAGAATTTAATTTGATTAATTTATATTTTTTATGCCAAAATATGATTCATATGCAAAATATATTATAAAGCAATATTAAAAAAATACTAAAGTAAGCAAATATTATTCATCTAATATATTATAATTTTAATGGTATTTATTTAAAATTGTATTACATAAAATACAATATAAACTAGAGGCATATATACACTCAGAGAGTGCAAACCTCCACCGTCACGGGGTCCTTATGAGCCTTCCGAGGCGGATTTTTCACGACTGGGGAGGCGTAGAGGGACGGAGGAGGGTTCCCCTAGACGGAAATTCCAAGAGGAAGACGCTCCCGGCACCCAATTTCACATCACAGCGACATTCTATTGGCAGAGTAGGCTAACTTGAAAATTTAGTAGTATTTAGCTCATTTGGCGCCTTAATTCTGCACTCAGAGATACCAAAATTTAATCACTTCTGGCTTTTGGCATTTCCAACAACTCCACAAAATTTCATCCAAATCCGTTCAGTACTTTTGAGTTATCTTGCTGACAAACCAACAAACAAACAAACAAACAACGCCAGTGAAAACAATACCTCCTTCGGCGGAGGTAAAAAGTAGGTAGAATTGAGTAAAAAATACATAAATAAACATATAATTGTGTAATATTAGTTAAAGGGCCAGAGGGCGTTTGGTTTTCCGTGATGCACCCTGTATAGTGTAAATATTTATATTTATTCTTGATATGCATGCACGAAGGGACGATCCAATGCTTCAAAAGATTAAAGACAAATACTCCCAGTATTTTCTTTTTAAATGTTTTTTTTTTTTTCAATATATATATATATATATTATATATATTATTCCTTCATCTCATAAATCATTTTCTTAAAGAACAACTTGACTCAAGGGCTTTTCATGAAGAAGAAGAAGAAAAAAGGATAAAAAACTAGGCACTGTTTGTAAGGATTTCGTTATAGATTTATGTTAGACATGTTTATCCTTGTGACCATTAGTCAAAGGCAAGCTTAACTTGTCACAGAGTATGAATTATGAAGATTTGTGTATTGCAAGGGCTTTCTTTCCTCGACTGAATAATCTTGGCGTGAATGTTCATAATTAAATTTTGTATATCTTTTATAAAACACATCTTTAAAATTATATTTTTATTTATAGGGGAATTTTTTAAAGACTTAATATATAAAAGCTTTGTAGAATGAACATATATATCCATATTTAATCGAAACAATGCAAATGGAGAGCAATTTATCTTTCGTATCCTATACTATTAAACACATGGGAGGATCGGATTTGCTTTTAGAGAGGGGAATTTCTATGGTTATTAGTTGTAACCTACGCGGCTTTTTCTCTGAGAATCCCAAAACCGCAAAGTGTGCTCTGGAACCACGCAGCCGAAGTCGTGAAGTATTCCCATCCTTGTCACCACAATATGCGAAATCGCTCAAAATAAATATTAAACAGTTTAAAAAGTTCAAAAAGACATGCATGAAGGTTGATTATGTTTTTATTGTTTTATCATTTATACTATGTGTGGAATTTTATTTTTATTCCTTGTATTTTAATATGTTGGTCTATTTACTTGTTATAAAAATTTGTGGTCTTTAAAAGGAAAATAATTTTAAACTAGAATGTTTATTTATATTTTTATATAACACAATTTTCCTTTTTGTTATCTTTTTATTTATATTTTTATATAACACATTTTCCTTTTTATATCTTTTATTTATATATAATTATGCGTTTAGATATATTTTAATAGAACTAGAGGCTATATACACTCAAAGAGTGTGTACCTCCGCCGATCCCCACACATTCCCAATCAACATCTCCCTTTCACACGCCCTATTTCTTCTCTAATCATTGTTTCCTCCTTCTCTTAGCTCATTTTGCATATTAAAAAAAGCACTCAGAGACGGGAAGAGGAAGAAGTTTAGCTACGTCACTGGGTTAACATAGTCCTGAGATGATATATGAACAATAATACGTCAATGAGTATTTTTTTAGCGTTTGTTCTTTCCTACTCCCTGAATAGAGACCCCATTTCATTTAGTATTTTGCTCATTTTGCATATTAAAAAAGCACTTAGAGATCCCAAATTTAATCACGTTTCCTTTTGGCATTTCCAACAACTCCACAAAGTTTATTCGAATCCGTTCTGTACTTTTGTGAGTAATCCTTCTGACAAACAACCAACAAACCAACAAACGCCAGTGAAAACATACCTCCTTCGGCGGAGGTAATAAAGACCTTGCTGAGGAAAAAAACGATGCTAAGAAGTCATGTGAAAAAAATATTATTTGTATTTTCTTATCCATCAGTTGTTTCTTGTGATTACTTCTATGTCGATTTATAATATGGTCCGACGTATCACTAAAGACAATATCTTCTTGGACCTGTTTCATTTTAGTTGGACTCAGTACGTTGGATGTTTCTCTAGAGAGAGAAAGGTGTGATATTAAAAAAAATAGGAAATTATTATGCTTCGCCGTCAACTCATGGAAGCTATTTTTCTCTAATCCATTAGTTGTTCATACAATTAATTTATATGTCGGTTTTGAGAATTAAACGACTAATAACAAAATCTCTTGAGATTCCTTAACGAACTTCCTTTTGCTTCTTAAATTAATAAATGCTGTCCTGTTTTTAATTTGTACTATATGAATATGGCGTCTTCAATTGCTCTTTTAATGAAGGATTTCATCACAATCCTAACAAAAAAAAAATGAGTTCCCTGGGTTTGCTAACATATATACGTACGTATATGCAGTATTTTTGTTCTTTCTCAGTTCTATATTCGTTGTAACCCTTCATTGATTGGTATCGACATACTTCTTTATAGATAACTGCAAATATCCCCCTACGTAGTCTTTTTGACGTCATTAAGTTCATAAAAATTGGAAATTTTTAAGATTTAGCTTCATCACTATCAAACATTCTATTTCAATGGTTTTTTATATAGACAGATAAAGTGATACTTTTAATAGTATGTAATGTAAAAAATTACGTAAACGTTGTTCAATTACTATCAGCCATTCGATTTTAACACGCACTGATTACATTTAAAACTAAATAGACATTCTTAATAACATAACTTCTACCTCAATGTGTCTCCATCAACATGTTTGTTTACATGGACAGCTTAATACCTACTTTTCACGGCATGTTATAGTGAAAAAATCACTGCAACCTGGGGAGTGCAATAGCCGTGTGCATTAAGGCGTGTTCAACTCTCAATGTTAAGGGTGCAGGTTCGAATACTCCCGAGAGGGGATGGTCATTTTTGGTCTACCTCATTGATTAGTTGCTAGGTTCGAAAGACTAATTTAATGCTATAATGCTTACTTATATCCAATTGGATGCAATTCTATCGAACCACAAAGGGACAAAAAACTTATTATTACAAAAAATTATCTGTTCCACCCTGTAATTATTTTTTTATTTCATGTTTACACTTTTCAATGCATTTTATAATAGGTTCAAGTTTAATTCTGATAGGTATGTAACAACTCAGTGATTTTTATCGAACAAAGCATATAAAAGGAGCAGAAATATAACTTTCTTCATTTTTCCTCTCAATGGAATAAGAAAAAGTCTCACAGCGGGACATTCATTGTGTATATGTGTGTGTGTTCTGATTTATGTGCCAAGCAATTGTATCTGATGAAAGCGAGGCTATAAATTAAGGCATCTTATTATATAAATATATATATATAGAGAGTGTCAACCCCTTTTCTACTCCCCCTTCACCCTACCATACATTGTATATAAAGAAATAAGATATCAGAAGGTTAATGAAAGCCTTCTTCTTTTTTTTTTGCTGTGTGGTTTCTTGTGATATCCAGCTGCCTTCATTAATGAAAGCCCCCTTCTGATTTATATATATTATATTTTTATACAGTTATATAGATTTATGGGCAATATAAATTAGAGGGTACCATCAATGGATGTGAGGAGTTACACGGTTCTTCACACAATCAAACTTTGTCAGATGAAAAAAGCCAAAGAGTTTCCAATATAGATATAGAGCACCCAAAGTTAAAGGGAAAAACTTGTTTTTTTTTCATTTTCAATCAATAAGGATAACAAACAAGGGTTCTTTTCTCGAATGTGATTAGTTGAATGACAAAAAAGAGGAGAAAATAATAGTTGTCACTTTGCAATAAAGTATTTAAATATAAACATTACACTAATAGTTTATTCTGTTTCTTCACCTAGACTGGTAGGCATTAAAAGAAAAAGAAAATTGAATTTCCAGCTAATAAAACTATGTTTAATGGTGAGTTTTCGATAAATATTCATCGGTATGCTTATTTACGTCAGAAGCTTTCACGAGAACAGAATCCATTTATATCATGGATCATCGCTCTGACTAGTTTCTCCCAATCATCAAAGTAACGAAACGAACGAAAGAACGTAATTCTTTTATAGTATAGATATATATATATACTATAAAAAAGGAATTCCGTTCGTTCGTTCGTTTGTTTGTTCGTTCGTTCGTTCTTTTCCTGTATCTCCCAAACGGTTCATTAGATCCTGACGAATTTTCAGTGAATAGTTTTGAGAGTTCATATATATATATATATATATATATATATATATATATCTATATATATACGTCAAAATTGAAGGGGTTCATAGTTCTTCTATATAAATTATATTATAAGCTTATTATACTCGTCTTAAGTTAGCCTGTTGTCATTGAGGAACCGAAAAATAATTTCCAAGCCATTATAAATAATAATAATATAAATATGTATTTACAGCTTTGACTGCCTTATTGGAAAAAATAATTTAAATATCAATAAATAAATGGAAATAAATCCAAACCAAGTTTCACGAGTTGACAAGGACTTCCTGTTTTCCCAAGTTAGTATATAAAAAAGCGATTTATCTTTCTTTTAAAAAAACTTTTCCTTAAAAAGACGAAAAAACTGATAATAAAGTTTATCTGAGAAATGAAAGTATATCGGCAATATTTTAAATAGTATTGCTCCTCTCCTCTCGCTTCATTCTCTGAATCCATTAAATTATCTGGAAAATTTATTGAAAAAAGGATTTTTTGATGATTTGAATCTTTTCAAGAAATATACCAAAGTCACTTCAGAGGATTTATGGTTAGAATGAAATGAAATGCAATAATAGCAGTGGATTTATCCATGTACTCCGTTGAGTGGCTTTATATATCCTTGTTTTTGTGTCACACGATAATAATAGAAATATATAATACATAAAATAGGTAAGTTTTTCAAGACAATCAAAGACTTATTACGTCAATTTTTTCGTATACTTTTCTCATAGAAGACGTAGCTATGAAAAGTTGAATGTAAATTAATCTAAATAAATTACATCAATAAGCCAAACACCATATTTTTATAATCATTTAGCTTTAGCTAAAAAGCAAAGGTCTTATCTTAATTTTTTTATTCTAGTTCTCTAGAATTGCCAAAGTAATTGTGTTAAATACATAAATAGATATTATAATCAAAATTAATACAATGGCAGAAGAACAACACAACAAATATCATAAAAGGGCAATGATAATATTATTAAAAGGTATTCATAACATTATATGCCTTAATGTTATTATAAGTATTACTTTGTAAAACTACTAACTTTATCATCGAAAATCACACACTTAGTATCTATTTATCTTAAATCTTTCATGAAATCGACTTTGCATTCATATGGGTATAAATAATATTATATCATCCGTGAATGGTCAAGATATATACTAAGGACATATCTTATAAGAGAGGCTTTCTCTTCTAATGTTATAAAATTGGAGCATTTCATAGTATAATATTTTCCCATTAATACGACACACAATAATAATTATACTTTCTTACCTAATTTATACGAACAACAATAAATACAAAAAGCATTTTGTTATATAAAAGATGAATAAAAATAAACAATGCTGACAACTGCATATTTTTCTCTACTTCAGCTCTTTAAAAATTACATACAAGAACGCTTATTCTGTTTATCTTCTCTTCAATGCTAAAGGGACAACACATTCCTTATTTGAGAACCAATGCGTCGAACTACATACATTGCATTTTGTTTGCAGATGCATTCCATCCCACAACAACAATAGGAAAATATTCATATTCATGAGTGCCACCACCTATGTTTGGATGCATTTACATCTAAAATGCAAATATATGCTATGCATATAGATTGAAAAAATTAGATTATGAAAAATATATTTGTTTTGTTTACATGAAACATATATTAAGTCCGCTATTGCTGAGTCTAAATATACTTAAGTACAAATTATTGTTAGCAATTTAAGTAAGAACAAAAAAGGGCCAAATATAAAAATATTTAAGTAGAATGTTTAATATTTCAAATACAAAAGATGACAAAATTTGGTTACATTTTAAACTAATATTAAGAAACAGAAGCTACTTAGAGCTGGGACTTGTTTTTCGAGTCACCCTGTAGATGATATGCACGAAAAAAGGTTTTTTTTTACTATTTAAAGTTAATATATCAATAACAATATCTATCTATATCAATTTATATATTATATGTATATATATATATATATATATATATATATATATATATAGCTTTCGAATCCAATTTGACTCATAGATCAATAAAAGTGCAGGTTTCGTGACCTTATCCCCAAGTAATCTAAACTTCTATTTTTTGATTTGTTGATTAAGTGCGGATCAATTATTAAGGATCATACTTCTTAAAAACTAAAGCTTAAAAGTGACTCAAAAGGATAGGATGAAATTTATCATTTATTAGCCTTTAATAAAACGAACGTGTTTTTTTTGTTAAATGTCAAGTAACATTTTTAAAAGGTAAATACTTTTAATTTCCGTTATTTTTCTGGATTGCAATAAGTATGAAGAAAATAGTTTTTGAACAGTTTTGCCATTAATAGTTTGATAAAAGTCCATCGAGAAGCCCAAAATGCAGCGTCTCCACAAAGCCCAAATACAGAGGCTTGAGTAACTCAAGGGTTAAAGTAGTTGAGCTTTGCACACTAAAATTATATGATTCCTGTGACAGTTAGACTAAACTTAATATGCCTCAATGACAAAATATCAAAGAAGTAAAAATGATATTTCAAAAGGTTGTGCTTGCTTTTAAAGGTTTATAGATACTTAATTCTTATTTGCAACAATAATACTTTTTGGAAATTAAATTTAATTCCTTCTCAAATAGTGGCACATTCCATCATCTCATTTTATGTTTCCATATTTATGTAAAGGTATGTTTTTATAGCATCTTGTTTGATTAAATTATATTTGCAAATAACTATGTCTATTGCTAGAACTGGTACATTTGTAGTCTCATAATGAATATGAATGGGTGTTAGAAGAAGTACAATAATCAAAATAAATCAGTAAAAACTTTTATTTTTTAAACCCTTTCATTCTCAGTTTTAACTTCTTTTGATGAATAAGTTTTAATTACGAACTATCGTTATAAATAAAAGATCGAATTTATCGGAACAAAGTGTCATTGTCTCAAAGTGTACTCCACTTTGAGTTGAATGCACTCCTAAATTGTTGATAAGTAATGGCAAGTGCCAATACGTTATTGTGCATACATACACACCTTGCTCAAAGATGGCTTATTAATATAATAAATGACTTATACCTTTTTTATTATACTATTAATTCTTCATACTGTAAAAGACATGCAAGTTATATTATTTTTAACCAAATAAGTAAAGTTAAATGTTGTCTTTGGGGCAAAAGACCCGTCGCAGAGATATACTTCACCAAAAACCATCGAATTGACGTTATTTGTGCCTTTTTATGACTTTATGGAACCTTATTGACTATTATCTAAATACTAGTATTAATCTACCTAATCCTTATCATTTACCTTCTTATGTACAAACGTCTCGTATAAATAATCTTTACACCTTAACACTTTCCTTCATTGTCCTTAATCTTTGTACAAGTTTTAAAAAATATTTCTGAAACATTTTCATGTAAGTACTACAAAAAAAGTTCTCAATTCTATGCAGCCCCAATTCCTTAATCAGGAAACTTTCACTATCAAATATTTTTTAATGAGAATATTTGTGGCAGGTATATTTTTAAAGAGTTAAATGTACTACAAAGATGAGGAATAAAAACATTGTACCGATAGTGTTACAGATATACGTACATTAACATATGTGACGTGAGAACACTATTTGAATACAGGATTTTTTTGGGTGAAAATGAGACTGACCTATAATTGTATTCTTCATTTACTCTTCTCCATTTTGTACTTGTATTTTTTTCAATTAGCCCTCTAATTGATGCGATATTTAAGGAATAATTGTCAATGAAGAAGCTAATCAAATGAAAAATTGGCCAGGAATATTGGCATCATCATGCGCGCTCTTGTGTTTTAACCAATCATATTACGTTGTTTATAGCTAATGTACGTTTTCTAATATTAAATAGAGTAGGCAGTAGTCTCCTTTTTACATGTATTGTTTTGAATTTAGATCCCCTCTTCTATCTCTTTCTCTCTCTCTCTTCAAAGCATAATTCTAGCCATTGTTTTGTTGGAGCATGTGATTGGTGGAGCTTCATGTCGATGCGCAGGGATACCAACATAAATATCTTGTAATGATTTCACGACCAATTACGGCCTTCCATCTATGGAAGGATATTGCGTATTGAAAAACCTTTGATTGTAATAAACAATCGACATAAAACAAACTACAAACATCCAACTAATATGATCGAAAGTCAGTATTTTTTGTTTTTTTGTATATAGAACGTATAATTTCAAATCATAAAAAATAGAAGCATCATCGTATGAAGTAAATATAGCCAGAAATACGTAAAATAGTTTTCTCCTTTTCTTATATTTCGTTCTGTATTCAAATAGTGTTCTCACGTCACATATATTGATTTTTTGTACCTTTTACACAGTGCATTGTACTTAGGAATACAAAAGTAGGAGATTTAGTTCATAATTTAAATATTTGCTGAATGTAAACTTGTTTAAAAAAATACTCATATTCTCTAAATACAGTAGCAAGGGAACCCATAACGACGCTATTAACAAACACCCATGTTAAATGCTTATTTATATATTTTTTAAACATAAGTTATAATAAATAACTGTCTTATTAGGAAAACAATTAGTTTTTTTAAACTTATATGTATTGACTTTGAGTCTTAACTTGTTAAAATATGCCAATAAGATCAAATATGTAGTCAATATATGTAATCAAAAATATCTTGTGGTCTTAGAAGGTCTTTGAGCAATATAATTCCAAGTAATTAAAAAAATCCCCTTCTAATTTCTTCAATATATATGGACATTCTTTGTATATACTGTTTGATATAGAGACAAAGTCCTAAGAGGGGAAAAAGGATTTTATATGGAGCCCTTCAAGTGGATATATAATTTCTTCATTAATTCAGTCCATATATAGATGTATAAATTTTCTGCCCCGAGTGTTCCCTTGGAGGTAAAAAAACATACCAGAAGAAGAGCCCTTTATCATCAAGTTGTTGTTTTTTGTATAGCAATTAATATTTGGATAAGAAAATAATAAGTGACAAGATAACCATTTATTATTTTATTTTGGAAATGCTCAATATACACAGATTATTGTGATAGAACTGATCACTTATCCAAAGAAGATCCCATAGT
>CP045897.1:17759813-17839415 GCA_013387185.1 Caligus rogercresseyi | reverse complement strand
GTATGATTAGTATACCAAAATATTAAAGCTGGTTAAACAAGCTTTCATTTGATATATTGGTGTTCTGAAAATCGCTATACTTTAAGAGATATAAGCAAATACGTACTCTCCCCCAAAATTGATCTTTTGATATGAGAATATACGATTACCATCTGGTAATTATGTTAGGTTACTGGATAGAAAGAGAAAAGAAGGGAGGGAGTATTTGCCTCACTCTCTCCCCTTCTTTTTTCTTTCTATCCAGGTACACTAACTGCCGTTACCAAATGGTAATCGTATATTCTCATATCAAAAGATCAATTTTTGGGGGGAGAGTACGTATTTGCTTATATCTCTTAAAGTATAGCGATTTTTAGAACACAAAATATATCAAATGAAAGCTTGGTTAACCAGCTTTAATATTTTGGTATACTAAATCATGTCAATTTAATAAGTAGAGAGTTATATGTACATTAAAAAAGCCTATCTCGCGTACAAAATGACGCATATAATGGATTATAAATGCGTCAGAGACAAAGTAAAATTTTGAGAGGATACCTTGACGCAAATCTAAGAAACACATTATTATTTATTTTTTTCATAATCGATTTCTTATAGGTCAATACAGGCTCTGAATCATATGATGTAAACTCAGATTGTACTGAATTCTGAATTGATAGAATGCAACCAAGGTCATTTTTGGATTTATCATCTAAAGTTTTACTAAACTTAAAAGTACTATTTTACTCTGAAGCGAACAAGTCATCTTCTACAGGCGAGTGAAGTTAATTGATACAAAAAAGCTATGAAATAAGCTAACAATACACACTCCCTTTCTTGCTTTGTTTTTACTGAAAACTTTGTTTTATTAAAAAACATCAAACATACGTCTGGTAGTAAATTAGATTTCCTTTAAATTAATAATTATTATTGAAGTCTGTAACGTCCACCATTTTGAAGAAATTTGCGGAAAACTATATTTTTACTAAATTTTTAAAACTTTGACCTCGTTGCGCGACCTCGTAATGTTGACCGATTTTGTTCAAACTTTGTATGTCGTCTTCTTTTATCACCAAGAAACAGAAAATCCACAAAGTTGCTAACATTTCAAACATTTGAAAAATAAGAACAACCCTAATATATATATTACATATTAATTTACTTTTAAGTATGAAAGTATTGCAACATTCCATGTTTAGAATATCTGAATGCCAAATATATTTTACTTAATAGGTATACAGCCAAAATAGGGATTGAGTTTGTTCAAATGATTTAGACGAATTATATTTGTAAATATCAAACACCAAAATGTAAACTTAATAGTTTAGCAAGGTAATAACTAGATAAGTCCATAGAAATATAATTTATTGAAAAATGTTTCAACATACATATATAGGAGAAATAATTAGTTGCCGTAACATATACAAAATTGATTCAATTTATATGGTTTAGCATACTTCACAAAATTTGAAAATCATGGAAATGAAAAACATTTAACCGTTAATTTTTTATTATAATATCTGATACAAAAAGATTTTTTCCAAACATATTATCTTCCATTTTAAATGTAACAATTAATTGAATAATCCACTTTTCAAACATTATTACAAAATTAAAGGTATCAAATTTTACAACTATATATTTACAATTTATTTCTTTACACTATTGATAGGTTTTGTGTTGACATATTTAAAAATACAGTTAAATGATATATTTTTTATTATTAATCAGAGTAAAATATGCTTATTTGTCTTTTTGGTTCGATAGAGTTACATCATTATAGATATAAGTATGCATTATAGCAGTAAAATTAGTCTATCAGAATTAGGATCTTATCATGAGGTGACCTAAAAAATTACTTTCACCTCTAGGGATTTGAACTGTCGCCCTCAACATGAGAGTTGAACATGCCTTAACGCAGTGGTTCCCAAACTTTTCTACTGGGCATAAGAATTTTTTGCGCCCCCCCCCCCCAAAAAAAAGAGCATACTCACTTTTTGTTCTCAGAGTCCATTGAGTTTATTTCACACATTGTAATTAATACAACCTCAACTTTTTTTTGTTTTTGTGTCAATTTTCTAGGAGGTTATTTTAGTTTCATTCATTCGTTTTTCCCGCCCCCCCCCTGCAATGCTCTGCGCCCCCCACTTTGGAAAACACTGCCTTAACGCAATGAATAGTGATAGGTCTGTGTGTTGACTATTTTGAAAATAACGCTTAAGTGTCTTATTTTAATCTGAGTAAAATATTTTTAATTAGTCTTTTTAATACAAAATTTTGTTGTTTTGAAATTTTGAAATGGTTTTTTATTTATATAAAATTAGAAAGTATGTTTTATGTGATTTTGTTGTTTGTTTAATGTTTGTTTTTCATGTTTTTATATAGTTGTGATACATTGTTAGGAATTTGTTGGACTTTGGTTTAGAGTATTAATTTTAATCTATAATGTTTAATTATATATATTGTTTTATATAATACTCAAAATAAATAAAGTAAAAAAATAAACAAAAAAATATAAATATATATTTTTTGCCTATTTGGTTCGATATAATGCATCCAACTAGATATAAATATGTATTATATAGCTTTAAAATTAGTTTATCGAAGCTAGCATATTATCAATACGGTTAACTAAAATTTACCAAAATCCCTTTCGGGATTCGAACTTGCGCCTTCAACATTGAGGTTGAACACACCTTAACTCAATTTTAATACTATTACAAATGAATGAAATGCAATGATCTGTTGAGATATGATGAACTGCTGCTTCAAAGTCGGAGGTGGCTGCTATTGAGAGTGGGCGCAGCTCGGAGGAGAATTGTCTCAATGAGTAGGAGCCCTCCCCCCTCCATTGTAGAGCCTCAAGTTTGGGCTTGAAGAGAGTTCTTCGTGGTTGTAGAACTCAGGAAGGAGTTCTCTAACATTTGGGACGTTAATTGGTGACTCCGATCCAATTTGTGCCTCTGACAGATAAATGTAGCTGAATTTTGAAGGATGTAGGTCGTAAGAGGATAAAGTTGTGCCTTTGAAGTCTAAGTTCCACGGATTTCCACGCCGCAATCCTGATGCAAGATAATATTGTTGAATTTAGAAAGCACAAAAATAGCTGATGTATAATTTGTATATCTCAATAGTATAGAATATAACTGACACATTAACTTCAACTAACTTCAGCCATTTACTCTGAATTGAGATCCATTTCGAGACAAATTATTGACGTTGAAATATATCACGTTTCACTAAGAATAACTACTAAAAAGAAATGTACCTACTTAGGTAAAAAGTCACCCTTCCATGTAGTTTCTAGTGTTCCTTGACTAAATCCTCCAAGAGTATGTTAGGCAATATAAAACTCTTTTCTTAAATATGTATTAAAGCTTGGAAGTCTATATATCAACACGCTCTGCATATCAATTTTATGGATTTTGATCTATTTACATAAATTTTAAATTATAACTTTGAAGAAGATAAATGATAGTACGGTTCTTTTAGGAGATGACAAAAGTCAGATGGCACCATATTGCTATTTTTTTTATGTTCGAAAAATGTGAAGGGAAAACATGAATATTAAGATATTTTTCCCTAAGTTTTAGGCCATATGAATATAGTTTTATATGTAATAATATATATTCATAATTTTAGATATTATTATCATGAAGTTCTTGAAATATCTTATTACTATTTAAAAACGAAGTTGAAATATTCATTTTGTTATTCAGTTTTTAGAAGGAAAGCCGAAGCTGTGATTTAGATAAGTCAAATAATTTATTTAAATTATATTTCATAGTTTCTATTGTTTTACCTAGCTATTTCAGTTTTTCTATGCTTTTTATAAACATGAAATAAATAAAGGCATTGAGTCAGCTGAGGGAAAGCTAAATCGCTTTCAAAGATAAAAAATCCTCATTACATCAAACTCATTGAAAACATTTCTAAATATGCTTTTACTTTCTAAAGCTAAATCATATCAAAAAGTTTACTTCAATTACTTACATTCATTTAGGACCAAAAAATATAAGATTTTTTCTTTTTTTTCTTTTATTCTTTAAAATTTCAAGGTCACTCTTTGAACAAACATTTTAAATATTTTTTCAGAGTCATTTTTACATATTTTGGTATGATTTATTTTATATTTACTTATAACACAAACCACAATCTATCATTGAGAGAGCAAATTGATTCCAAAATCAAGTCATGGAACATTGTTCAATATTTCCTTTCTGTCATTATTTACTAAGCATCTTTTATCATAAATATCTTTTACATGATATATTTACCTTCACTCAGATCGTGTATAATATGTTTGTAAGTTTGACCATTAATCTACCAATGATTTTTACTTTTTTTATTTTAACTAACATCAAAGTTGTACATATTTATATTTACTTAAAAAGGCTATTTTGCAAATAGGTACAGTTTGATACTTGAGTCATGAAATTAGGTTATTTAAATAAAAGTTAATTATGGGAGGGAAACTCAAGTTATCTTTTATCTTTAAAAGATTATTGACAGCTTTATTTCTATGATTTCATGAGACAAATATTCTTATCCATGGACTTTGTCCTGTCTTTTCGGGATCAATTAAAAAAATATACGTATTTGCAGAGAGACTAAGCCATACTAATACTTTATTTTGTGATACGTTTTGTGCCTGAGGCAGGCCATGAAGGAGGATAAGAAGCTATTGTTATCACCAGGATAAAGATATTTAACACTTTATATATATTATTTCGTATATATGTGAATTACTGCATTTGAAAGAATGGTTGTCTAACAAAAGTTTTTATAAATCATATGTTTTTTTTGTTAAGGCAGCATAGCAAATTAAACAACAACATACAAAAATAGTAATTATATTAAAACCTTTTAAGTCCCACACTTTATAGCCTTCAATCTATTTATCGACTTTTATAAATTAAATAAACGTATAAAAATAGTCAATCCCAATAACTTTATTTCGTAGATGAAATGTTCAACTATTTTACATTTTTTTTTTGTAATTTTTGATACTGGATTAGATGCAGAACTATTGTCATTATTATGGATCTTATGATGGTATTTAGTTCTTGCAAGCACACCAACATACTACATTTTTATAGTTTTGTGGGTCATTTCTCTTATTCAAGATTGATTGTAATTTGATGATCCATTTATCGCCGGCTATGATGCACCAAACAATATTTGAGGAATAAACATATTTCTCACAACATAATTAGCTTCTCCATTAAATGATATCAAAAGGTTGAAACTGGAGGAGTTCATTCTGATGGATTCTTAATGGGATAGAGGGGGACACATGAGAAGAAACAGTTATTATTCTGAAGGATGATACTCATATCTCTGAGTTGATGCTTACATCTCAACAGCTAGCTGTGAAATTATATTTTATTTAAAAAAGCCAACAAATTTTTACTATTCATTCAACCCATTCTTTCGACCATCATGTTCGAGAAAATAGTTTTTGTCCTTTATCAAGATATCATCAATATGCTAATGATTTATATACAGGGGTTTAGCGATAAATCCGAATCGAAAATAGTGGAATATTTTTTATAATACTTTATTTCTGGTGGAAGATATATCTCCTGCCCTTGCCACCTTGTTTATCTAGGGCACCACCACGTTCCTCATCACCTCCAGTAGATTTCTTGGTTGATCCTGAGGCCCTGGAGAAGAAGTGGGGGCCATCACGTCGCCATCGGAGGAGATCACGCCCAGGACTATGACTGAGGCAGGTTTCTTGGACTTGAAGACCATGGGCACGTCCTCAGGGTCCTGGCAGATCCATGTGGTGTTTTGCCTGTTGTGAGTGCGGTCCAGGTTGAACAGCTTCTCATCTGAGAAGAGTCTTAGGGAAGGGCTGAAAGAAGACTTGATGAAGTTGAGCCCCTGGCCACCCTGGCGTCCTTCTGCTTCTCAGTGAGGAGATGTCTCACCCTGATGGTGAAGCTCTTGTACCCCAGGTCCTCCCTGACAGCCTTGAAGATGGTATAGATGCTCACGTCCCTGGCGGCGGCAAATTTCGTCATGGGGGTGCCTGGGTTGTTCTTGATGAACCTGTTCAACCCAACCAGGAACCTGGGAGACCTGATCCTGTCACTCCTGGGGTTTGGACTTTCCTGCTGTACTCCCCGGTGGCCTTGAACCTTTTTATGATTTCAAGAGGGTGGAATTGGGGTATTGGAGGAGCTTGATGATGTCCTGGGCACCGTGGCCCACTTGGAAGAGCTCGATGACGGCATCACGTCTCCCTCCGTTCCATGATGAGGGATTGTTTTTTCTAAATATTTTTTCTTAAAATTCGAGGAAAAGCGAGTAGCCCCTCCCACCATAGTTCAAATTAATTAAATTAGGCACTGGAAGAGGTGAAAAAAGCCCTTAAAGTGATTCCGGATTTATCGCTAAAATCGTATATATATATAAATATATATAGTCTTATTTCCATCATAGTTCTTCATGAAGAAGGTCATTCCTTGTTATGGTTTAATAAGCTATTGTGCTACAACAATATCCATGTCTTTCTTATTCTTTGCAATTCCGTATACTATCTTTTTCTTTTTTCTTCAACTCGTTTTCCAAACCATGAAGTATTCATTTTTTATGGCGCGAAAATGTTCTTCAACATAAAAACTTTAGTACCACATAGTGTGTGTGTGTGTTGTATGGAGAAAGTATTATTATTATTTTCCTTTGTCTTCTTAGTCCTCCCCCTTTAAGAGCTCCCTAATGTCCTTTGGGTATGAGATTTTCCTCCCTTTATTTTCTTCTATGGACAATCTATTGTCATGTCTTGGTTGTTAGAGCGATCTTGCATATACTTAAGTTATTCATGTGCTCTCAAGCACACAACTCAATTCTCTTCTTCATTTTTGTTGTTCTAAGGCGTGACCCATTTAATCATTTACAATGGAGGATATCTTACTAAGGAAGCGTGTATTTTTCTTAATGGAGCCATAATTCGGACATGATATATCTCTAACATGCTGATGGTCTAGGAAAGTTTTTGAATCTATTTTATAACTTCCTTATTTTCCTCCTGCGGAAATTAATAACAAATTTATTTTGAGACTCAAAGCATTTTTTTTGTTGGCTAAAAGCAAATTTTATTTAGTATAGTTTATTACGTGATATTATGATGGTAGGAAGATTCTATTATTATTACTTTCATTACATCATCATCGTTTTTTCTTCCTATTTGCCACATAAATGATAAGATCGGTACAAGATTTTTTGATTTGTTGTTTATTTCTGGTCGTTTGCACATCAAAGAGCGATGAGGAATTGATTTTTCTATTCTTAGTTCAAGAATAAAATTTAGCGAATATCATAACTGAACGAGATTTTAATATTTTTATTTTAATCTCGACCCTAAACTTTTATTTCAATTATTGGCTCTCATCCAAAAATGTCTTAAATTGTTTAAAATTTGTGAATTTTCCTTTCTTCAATTTTATTTTATTTTATATAAAAAGAAAAAACGCCTATAAAATAATATAATATTTTGTAAAGCAAATGAGTAAATATGATCATCATTTTTTTTCTTTATTTCACAGTTCATGGAATATATACAATATAACCAAGTACAAGGTATATAATAAGATGTTAATGCGTAAAAAATATTATTAAGCATTATAGTTGAAATTTTTAGCATCCGAGCTGAACAATCTTAAATATATTTATCAATTAAAAGAATATAAAATCGAAATGACAAAAATAAACGAAAAACACGGAAAATTATAAAAAGTCTATATTAAAATATATATATATTTTTTTTTTGGGGGGGGGGGCTGGAATGGCTCCATTAAGTTCAGACATCAGACGGTATGAAAATATGCATTATACAATTAAGATGAGTCCATTGAATCAATTATATTTGTTCAATAAACCCTTATATGCAAATAAAAATGTACTTTTTTGGTTACAAAATCAACCTTTATAGTTTATAAATGAAGTACACATTGTCAATACTACTGACCAATGTACAAATGCATAGAGAATAAAGCAGTAAAAAAGTCATGTGCGTTCAAATAAGTATACATACATCAAGCATAACCACCAAAGGCCACCACTATGAGGCACGTGCGAGTTAGTCGATGGTAGAGGGTAATGGTTATTATGATGTCATTATGATACATATAGCAGAGAGGAAGAGGGGGTCTCTCTCTCTCTCTCTTTGTACATTTAAAGCACTTTTTCATAATAGTCCGAGGAGGAATACCCCATCTGCTGCTACTTTTTCCCTCATTCCATTTTGCCCCTTCCTCTTGTAACATCTTCATTCAATTCACCGCATATGTATGTATAATATAAAATGTATTAAAAAATCTCCTACCATGTTAATGAATATATTTAAGTACATACATTCAATTGGACAACACTCTGGACTTTGTATTATCTATTTAAGACGGCGTAGAACGTATTCAGAAATATAAGTATGCCAAACATGTTTGGGTGTTGTAAAAATGGTGCTTTAGAAAAGAGAAACTCATGCTTCTAATTACGAATCCGGCGACTATCTTTCAGAGACTTTAAAACGATGTCTTGTGTAATATCAGAGAAGCTCCTCTCTTATTATTTTCAAATGGGTTTTCTCTAACAGCAAACACATTTTAATGTGATTATATTGGGATAATCTTGATAACAATAGTATACACAAAGATTCCTCACTTACAGACGTGCTTTTGAAGGGTAAAAAATGCAGTTGTGATGAGCTTTATCGTTGTTTTTATGGAACCAGCAAGGAAAAACTTATGTGGATATATTACACTCCCCCACTAGATAAGGATTCGTTTTAAATACATTCTAAATTTCTTCCTTGTGTATATTTCCATAATACTTTTCTTTTAACATTCAACAATATTTTGTAACCATACAACAAATCTGGCTCCCTTCGCTCAAAAGTTTGGACACTTAGCATACTTAGAAATCCTTAGCGTTTGAATGTCTTCACATACAATAAACAATTACTTCTAATTACATGAGAAAATATATATTCTTTAATTTCCTTGAAGTGCTCTAGAAGCCCCTCTTCTTTCATACTCAATGGACCAAAATTGCTCTTTTGATCAACCATCCATTGACAATAAAACTTTTTTCTTTTTATTTATTTTCTAGCCTCCTTCACATCTCTTAGTAATAATAATAATTATATAAATACAAGAGTGTCCTCTGCAATAGAGACATTCCCCGTGTGTGTGTCTGTTACTGACATGAGATAATGTAGTATCCTCTCTTTAAAAAATACTGCTTTCTCCACAGTTTTTTTATCGCCTTTCCCCAAATGTAACCATATCATTGTTTGCTAATGGCCCAGTTGTTGTAGGAAAAGAAAATGGCTGCGATTTGAGGAGTCCTCATTCAAATTCATGGACGAGGTGGACCATCAATTTTAGTTCCAAGATGTTCTTTGAAAGCACGTAACATATTAATTCTCGTTGTTGACAGCTTGTAAAGGGGAGGGTGAAAGTATGAAAGTGGGGAAAGGATCTCATTTATTTTTTGTCGTCAGTATTCTAATATATGTAGACTAATAATAGAGGATACAATATATGATGAGTTCGCTAATACAATTGACAGACTTGTTGACGTTCGAGAAAAATTGTTGTTCGTCGTTTGTTTGTCGTTCACCAAAAGTTATCATTCGTCGTTCGTCATTCTGAAAAAAATTGACGACGTTTTTTTTGCCTAATTGGTTCAATAGAATTGCAGTATCCGACAGGATAAAAAAGCATTATAGCATTAAAATGAGTCTATCGAACCTTTCTTTTTAGAAAGAAAATTTTTCCCATGAAAAAGTAAAATCCTTGTCTTTTTTTGGCGCCAAAAACGAACGATAGGAATTTTTTGTTGTCGTTCGTCGAACGATTAAAATGAGTTACAATTCAACGAGTCTGACAATTGAAATATTTATAATATGTGAACTGTATTCGTTGACTAAACATATATATTTATTTGAGTATAGAGGAAAGTTGGTCCAGGAAATGCGTCCTAGGAAAAAACGTGGGTGAAATGAATGTGCTTGGACACACGTACTTAGGAAAAGTGTTCTAAAGACAATTAATCAATACGAACCAAATAATTCCATACGGAAATAACTTTCAAATACATGAGAAGTGGAACATAGACAAGCATGCTCAAATATATTATTTAAAATCGAAATTGAGTAATATAGATTGTACTTAAAATAGTCGGACAAGAATAACAATTTGAATAGATTTATACAATGAGATGTAGCACCAAAAAATATATGCAGTGCTTCTTATTCATTTCACAAAGTTGTAAAAATAACTTTAAATCCCACTAATCCCATCTTCAAGTAAACAAAGAAAACCTTCCTCTGTGGGCTATTTGTAGCAGCAGCAGTGCATATATTAACATAAATACAAATATGTTATTGTGTATGTGTGTGCCAACCAACCCTTATCTTCGTCCCCATAATTTTCAAGCAATTAAATTCCTACGACTATAAATGTCGCCATTATGTAGTTCTGTTTGTTGTTGTTGTGGTAGTTATATTTAATTTGTTAAAAATGTGAATAAATTAATATCAAAAAGGCTTTTTCTATAGAACTGCTGCATTTGAAACAAAATATAAGTTGCTTCACGCAAGAAATATTTTATTGAGGAAGGACCCAATTGCAGAATAAATGTTGTTAATGTTTTCTTTTATTTGATGAGCTTTGGCTTTTCATTTCTTTAGTTAAAAAAGAATAAAGGATCCAAAATACATTAATATTCCACTATCACTGGTTCCAATTAACCGACTTGGGGTTACTTAATATTAGAAATTTGAATGCCGAAATACATGCCTCTCGGTTGACTGGGATATTTGTCGCTAATCAACATCTGGAATTTTGGCCTTTGTCATAGTATGGTCAAAGAATGGAGGCTTTTGCTCTCAACTTTTTTTTTTGCCTATATGGTTCGATAGAATTGCATCCGATAGGATATGAATAAGCATTATAGCATTATAATTAGTCTATCGAACCTAGGATCTTATCAATGAGGTAGACCAAAAATGACCATCCTCTCTCGGGATTCGAACCTGCGCCCCCAACATTGAGAGTTGAACACGCCTTAGCACGCACGGCTATCGGGCTCCCTGTGCTACTTTTTGCTATTAAATTTAAGATAACAAAGCCTTCTTGATCTTAGATGTGCTATTGCAATTGATTTGTTATGTTTTTGTGCAAACTTTCAGGCAATCTAAGATTTAAGATATTGATACGATATGATTAAAGTATATATTTATATTTTAGACAAATCGCAATGTTCTCAACATGGAGAAGTTGAGCTAAGGCTTGATAAGTGGAATAAGCAGTGTGAAGGCGCCCAAGGTGTTCCATGAGGAGGCGGAAGACAAATAAACTCAGTGAATGAATATCTATATATTATCAAACGAATGATATTAAAACAATTACAAAGAACTTAGTAAATCCTGTAGATAAGTATCCAGAACATCTTAATCCTGCTGATGACATAAATGTAAGGCATCCGAAAAAAATAAACAAAAAAAAAATATATATAAATACAATTCTGCCTCCTCCAAGGTAAAGCCCAATGAGCAATGCTTCTAAAACTGAGTTAGTTTAATTGTACAAAAAACCATGGCAGGCTTAAAATACAGGAAGTAAGGATGTAAAAAGAGGCCAAAATATGGTTAAAAGGTAATAAGGGTCCGTGAAGACACTGAAAGAAGGGTGCCCATTTAAAACACGACTGGAGAGTATCGTAAAAAAGGCGCTGAAAGGAAAAATGGTGAAGGGGACAAGAGATTGAGACGCTCCTTGACTCTATCTCTATTTAAGGACAAGGCAATTAATGCAGTCGGGGAATGTTCAATGATATTATGTCGGATCACCAATGTGGAGGCACCCATGGTGCTCCACGAGGAGTCGGAAGACAAACAAATAATAGCATCTTGACTCATCGAAGTTCAATCAGTGGGTGTATATCTATATTGTCAAAATGGATAATCATAATCATAAATCACTCAGTAATGCTATAGAGATATAAAATAAGACAATTCTTTGAGAGTAGTTATGGACACTAAATGTCACCCTATATGTATAAGATAAAAATATAATAGTACAACACGAATGACTTTCACAATTAAACAGTATATTTTGGTATGATGGGTTAAGATTTTCAATGATAAAGCTAATATTCCTTTTTAAATGATCTGTTTTTTCTCTTTTATTCTTTCAGCTGTCAAAAATCTTTGCATAGTAGTGTATAAGTACACTACATATCTATCTTTATGAATAAATCTTGTAGATAAGTTGCCCGACATCTCAATCCTGCTGAGGACATAAATGTAGATGTTTTGACGCTACAATAGTTATAGGATCAAACCATAGAGATGTAGGGATATAGAGAGCTTATTCCCTTCAATAGCAGAGAAACATCGTTCAACTGTCGCCTGTGCTCATATAACAAAGTAATTTGTACTACGTCATCGTAAGCTGATCACAGAGATTTGTTTAAATTGGGCACAACTATTTCTCTGAATCGTAAACTGGAAAATAGAGGAGTTAATATGTTGTATCCAGCGGATTATTTATGCAGCGAGAACTAACTCTTCAAAACTCCCATGTAGGATTGAATGTCTTTAGACCGGAAGTTTTCCCTCCTGGAGGAGCTGAATAACGTCGGAGGTCCGAAAAAAAAGCGAACACCGATTTAACCCAAGACATCTCTTAAAGTTGTAATTTCAATTTTTTAAATAGTTAATATGTAGAAAGTTCTTGATTTATCCGAAATTTTTAATGTTTTATCATCATTCTCCTTTTTGTCAATCTTATTATCAATGAATGTGCAAAAAAATATTTTTTTAAATATGTTTAGCCATGTAAAATCTAATTGTTTGCCTCAGTTTTAGTGCATATTTTTATTAGTATGTTTTTAAAACTCAAAACTTAAAAAAATAATCCAAAAGCTTTCTATATCTTTATATCCCTATGTCCAAACAGATGCAAAAAATACCTTTGTTCTTTCATTATTATTATGACAGCTATAATTGTTAGTTCAAACTATCCTATTTAGAAAAAATACCAACGGTTACCAAGCAGGCTGTCACTTTGATAAGTATATTCTATTTTGTTTAATCTGGGATCAACAAAAGCTAGCGTATAGTGTTTCACGCCATCATTGCTGAGTAAACGACATCCTTACTTTAAGCTCTTGTGACTTGTGGGCAATTCGTCTTGTAGTTGTATATTGCTTGAATCCCATGGTTAAGTTACTCAAGATGGACATTTTCATTAGATAAAGGGTATATTTACTTCGGTTAAAAATGTTTTTATAAACCTGAGTCAACTATTTCTTATTGGAAAATAACTTTTTTTAATTTTTTTTTCAACGGTCTTGATAAATTTGTAAAATGATATAAAACAAATGCTAATAAGTAAAAAAATACAACATATACACATTATAGTTCATAATTTTAGCATCTTACATGAAAAACTAATTAACTTCTCCAAAAGTAATATTAAACTAAGAAAATAACTTTGTTGAAGTAGAACTTTCAAAAGCATCAATATTACATTTTTATTCTTCCCTTTGACCTGCAGGAAATAATTAAAAAATACTTAGAAATATACACTTCACCTTGCATTTGACACATATTAGTTAAAGTATTTTTAAGATAACATGTGCGATAAAGAAGAAACATTTTTGGAGCTTAAGATTGCTTTCATCTTTCAATGAAGTGAATGCCACTGACACCTTTGAAAAATGTTAATCAAGGAGATCAATTTTTTGATAAGCAGATGCTATTAATACAGAATAAATAAAGTATTGAATGGATACAATTGTTTCATATACATTTTTAAAATAAATAACTTGTACAATATAATATATATCAAAAAAATATCATCATTAAATAAAATATTTTAACGGAAAAGTAATGTAGTACTTAAAAAATAACTTTCAGGCTTGAAGCCATTTTTGACTAGAACGCAATTACAATACCTCTATCACTATCTTTAATATACTTTTCAAAATAAAGGATATCATTGAAAAACATTTACATAAAAATATTTTCTCTCGCGTTATTAAGAACAATAACTTGCTTTAATTGAATTCAATTTTATCAAAGAAATACTTGTAAAGCACGAGAAAACACATTTCGACACTAATCTAATCTAAAAAAGTGCAGTAAAAGGACTATAGGCCTAATACTTTTAATTCCAAAAACCATTAGTTATATATTTTATAATACTTTTTTTTTAACATCATTCTTAGTGTTACTTATTCACTCGACTTTTCGTTGTTAGAAAACTGGCAACATAAGGAAATAAATGTAGTGGAATTTTAATTTAAACTATCCATGTAATTCTACATATTAAATTTTGAATTGCGTTAAATATTTTTTAAAAATAAATATGATATTTCTCTTTATTTTTTTCTATTCTTCTCCCAAGAGTTTTAGTGTCAGTAAACTGAAATTTAATCCAGTAACTTTGCATTATATAAAATAACTCTAAAAAGAAAAAGTCGTTTTTTTGGAGGGGGGGGGGGGGCAGTTATGAAAAAGTAATTAAGTATTTTAATTCAATATTCCTTTATTTTTGTCGATATTAAACTTATATAACATGAACTAATTTATACATATTTCATATAAATTATAACTTATGCAACTATACAATATCTATAATTTAATATATATTATTTGTGTTCCTTTTCTTATATTTATGGACCTGCTATACATATATCAAAATGGGAGCACCGGTACGATATCAGGTAACGTAGACGGAACATACTTCATTTAGTTCATCTAATTTCTTTCATCCTGTTCTACACTTTGAGAATCTTGACGGATAACACAGAGTATCCGGTGATAGCCACTCCGTGATGCTTCTTTGTCTATAGTGTTCGCCAATAAGTTCCGTTTTTGCGAGTAATTGTCTGTAATTACATTGCAGTTGCTTAGTGCCGAACATATAGATGCCTGCTCAATATTAATAAAAGTCATAGAAATAGAGTTGTGTCAGTCCTAATTTATTTATCTGGTCTAATCTAATCTCAGGACCGGTGCAATCGGTCCTTGAGATTGTCTTTTGTCAGACCTTTAATTTGCCATAATATGCTGAAAGAGTATTTTAATTAATACGTTCTAACTTTAAATATATATATATATATATATTCTATTATAATTTGGCGTGGATTATATAGTAACAAAGGGTTAAATAATATTTTTATTATTGTTAGGTAATGTCATTAAGCGTCGGCAATTAATTGTTGTAATAATATATCTAAATTTAATACTAATTAATAAAATAATGTAAACATTATATTCAGCTCTTTAAAAGGAAAAACGTGAATTATGACGTCTTTTTTTAAGAACTGAACCGGACTGGACTGCAGTCCTCGGTCCTAGATAAGGACCGACACAACGCTATAGGAACGCATCATAAAAACCCAAATGTTAGCCAATAATGTATTACATGTATAAAAATGTCTTCTTGTATAGCTGAGCAAGGTATTCCTTCATTTCTTTGACATTCCTTTCATGTTCTCTAATGAAAAAGCACAAATGGTAAACATTCCTTTGGCTAGACATGTACTATGATCCTATTTACTGTCTTAATCATTACTTTATATTAACATTCATTTGATTATCATAGACACTCATCATTAAGGCTTGGGCCCTCACAACCATTAGCTAAGGTAGCTACATTGTTTCCTATAACATAATTGATTTGTTTGATAATTATGCCGTTCATGGAAACGGCAAATAACTTGGATCGTAAAAAGTCCAGTGTCACAATCATATTTCCTATTTTTTTTTATAATAAGGTTCTTATGTTCAAGGATTGATAAATACCTTATTATTTTCCTTCCTATTTAGTAATAAATAAAGATACAAGTTTATTTAGGCTATAATATGTAGACTCAGTAAATATTTTCTCAGTGGTATAGCGAAAACTTTTTTTAGAACTTGTTATAACGAAAACTAAAAGTCCAAAGGGTTGTCTGTGGGCGATAAAAGGGTAATACGCGATAATATCACTAGCGTAAACTTATCTTATTGATATTAACTATATATTTTTAAGAGTTCATCGTTCATCACCATTTGCTAATTCCCTTTAACGTGGAAAGATAAAGGATCCATTTGTAAAATGGATGGTACCCTTGGAATGCTAAATTTATACGGAATAGTTGTTTGCTATCGCATGTCAATATTTTTTATCCGTATCGTTTATCATATGGTTGAATCTTGGAATTTTTGTATCTTTTATTGCAAATAAAAGCTAAATAATAGTTTAATCGTAAGGACAAGTAAAAAAAGTATCGTAATAGCAAGTTTTGAAAAATTATCATTTTAGCAAGTAATTTTTTTACAGAATCTAAATGGCATAAATGGTATTAATAAATAATACAAACATGCGTCGCACAGTGTGAGCGTCCCTATTGAAGAACCCTCTCTTTACTATGACTTCATAGAAAAACATTTACTAAGTACATATATTTTGCTCAATGTTTATTTAAGATTAATTAAAAATGAAGTATTCATGAAAAGTCATGTTCTATGACTGGGTTGAAACCATAACCCATCGCTACGCTAAATTCCTAGAGTCATACGCCAATACTATGAATTCGAATAAGCTTTACTTATTCTTGTTTTTTTGAAAATAATAATTATCAGATACATTTTTCCCCAAATAATGGGTCTTTTATTTAAGAATCATATATAACATAAATATAACAATACTAAATAAAAGAGGGGTTGTGATAATAAAATCATAATACATATTTAAGTATAAATTGATCCTCCTCAAGCAAGACCCATCACACCATTAAAACATCATAATCTAAATTATGTTAGGTGGGATTGAGTAACACGATAAAGAGAAACAAATTCCATTTTAGAGGTGAAAATGAACATATGTAACGGTTAAGCTTAAATAGTGTGTTTTTGGATTTTCTCTAAGCTATCAACCACCATAAACAATTTATCTCATTCTCAACACTCTCTATATCCTTCATCGATTCTCTATCCCTGTAAATTTTCCCTCCCTTTTTCAAATGTTGGGCGGGAAATATCATCATCGTTCCTCATCATGAGGAGCATCATGTTCCTTCTGAATATCATTAGTTTTTTATAGCTAATTGCATTAGGGATCCATCTTTCCTCCTCTCCCTCAAAGGAGGCCAAGAAAAAAAAATGGTATTCCTAGTAATATATTCATTTTTTGTAGATTAATTATTCCGTCAAGTATAGATGTGGTATATATATATCATATATATATATATATATATATATATCTATATATATCTATCATATATCTATATACATATATTATATACCCCCAGAATACAAATAGTACATTTTATTAGAAAGACAAGAAAATGGAGGGATCTTTTGATGGATCTGAAAGATTAAGACGCACAAAAAAACCCACCCATCCTCTCTTCTCTTCTTGTCCTTATTTATGAGATACTTTTATGTCGTAATCCTTCTTAAATATAATCATTTGGAAATTGCGTCTATTTACATACTCCAGAGGGAGTAAGAAAGAGACTCCAGGATATTGTACATAAATAAATCCTATGCCTCTAAGAGCTTTGAAGCAGGCTTACCCCTTTCCTTGCATGAAAGGATGGGGAAATGTTTTCAAGGGGAGAGATTATTCATATTTTTTTAAATTATTTTTATGAGCAGGTAATTTTGAACTAAACTAATAAGTAGAAATAAACATTAGTCACTATATTGTTGCTGTGCGACTCCAAAAACTCAAAAGAGTGTCTTTGTTTTAAAAACTCTATATTATGAGACTTTTTAGTGAGTATTATGTTCTTAAATTCTCTAACGATTTTTCATATTTTTCATATTTTTCCCTGAAAATATATAATCATTTTAACTGTAAAATTTAAACTTGATTGCCTTTTAAGTCCCGTTTCAATGTAAAAAAACAATATTTGTTAGGCAAAGATTAAAATATTATGTTTAATTGTGAAATAAACTTTTAAGTAAAATATAATATATCTAGTAGACTATGCCGAGAAAATGTAAGTCTTGATTCAAAATATTTTTTCCTTAAAATGCATAAGAAGGAGGAAGTTTTGAATTGAATGAAAGTATAAATTTTTTTTTCATAACTCCTTTGAAATAATATGATTATAATAGTATAATTGTAAAATTACTCACAAATATATATATTATATATATAATATAAATATATAAATATAAATAAATATATATATATAATGCTTTTATTTAAAAATAGTAATATTTTTTGGGGGGATCCACCTCATTGCTAAAATGCTAGGTTTGATAGACTAATTTAAACGCTATACTTCTTATTTATACCCAAGTGAATACAATATATCAAATCAAATATGAAAAACTATAATTTGCAATAAATGAGCAATAATGATAGCTACATCAGCAAGATATTCGACATTCTCAGTCAAGATTCCGAAGATATGTGGACAGGAATGGGACTTTGCGGGAAATCTTATGAAATTTTTCCCTTCCAGTTTCGTGCGACATTTGAAAACATTGAACTTTATAATACAACAGTATGATAAATTCACCCCAAGAAACTCTTAAACCTCTTTTACAAAATATTTTTTATTATTTTAGATAATTGTTTACTTTTATAGTCCATTCTGATATGAGGGGCTTGTTTTTTAAATAGGGTCTGCTTTTTAACCATTCAATCTCTTTGCTTTTTTAGTAAGAGAGTAAAGAAATATTTGGAGACTTATTAGAAAGACTGGTTTGTATGTGTGTGTATATGTGTGTATATATACATTTATTTAGTTTTTTAAACATTAGTGTACGGAACCATTTCCTTGAGTTAATTTTCCCCTAGTGAAATTTTAGTCAAAGAAAAGTTGTTTATCCCATCCTTTGTCGCAAATTATATTATAGTGTATCGTTGTTCTTTTTATAATGAGTTGATAGGTCTTTAAGGGGCATTTAATTTTTAACTACAATGTTAATTTATGTTTTTCATAATACAATTTGTCCTTTGAACGTTTATAAATAATTTATATATAACTTTGTATATAATTTATGAAATAAATAAAGACCTTGCTTTTGATGAAGAAAAAAAAATATATTCATCATTTGTCTTGTAAAAAATATTTTAGCGAATTTTAATCAAAAAAAATATTGGTAGTTAGTATGTATAAATAATCCACAAAGATCTTTTACCATAAATATTGTTTTTTTTAAAAATTATTTGTTTATCACCTAAGTCTTAATTTGATAAAGGGTGTTAAGATAGCAAAAAATAAATTTTGATATTACTCTCTAGCCCTTCCTAACCACTAAATGATATTTCACAATATTAGTAAATCTCAGCCTTTACCTTATCTCTGTAAGTTCTCTGCAAAGTAAGTTTTTTATAAAACATATTTCCTTCAATTTTAAAATTACTTTAATTTAACCATCCGAGGAAAAGTTTGAACCATTAACACATAAGATTTTATAAAGGATATAAATTTATTTTCTTTAAGAAGAAAGTTGAGAGTAACACCTGCCAACATTTTAATGGGACCATTATCTGTTCAAGGCGGGTATTCAAAAAGGCCTTTATTAAAATACTTGTATGGAAATTGTTATAAGGCACATGGGAGAAAAGAATAGTACCAGGGATTTTTTCTTCATATTTTATGCAAATAGTTTAGGTTAAAGTCAGAGAGAGGGGGGGGGGGGTAAAAACCCGAGGATCTTGATTTTAAAATAAATCGCTCAAAGTATAGAGATTCGTGAAGCTGTAACTACTCCAACAAAACATGGCATCACTTGGCTAATTGTATATTATTTATTACTGGTTAAAACTGTTTAAACTATAAGGTTATTGGTGGTTTTTTACAT
Source organism: Caligus rogercresseyi (assembly GCA_013387185.1). Classification (NCBI taxonomy): domain Eukaryota; kingdom Metazoa; phylum Arthropoda; class Copepoda; order Siphonostomatoida; family Caligidae; genus Caligus; species Caligus rogercresseyi. The sequence continues at coordinate 17,819,605 of CP045897.1, read as the reverse complement.
GCTTACCAATATATACAACGTTTTCCGCTTGTTTTTAAGTCATCAACTGCATTTTATATTATTCACAACCCTTTTACTGGAAGTAATCACGTTCTATAAAAAGTCTGGTGTGGTATTCCGTTTGAAATCCAACTGGCTCTGCATTTTAATTTATCTTGTAGTTCCTGCATGTTTGGTAGCACTGGGTTTTAAGAAAATGATTGTAAATATTTCAGATTTTTTTGTGCCTATTTTGCTAAATAGAATTGCATCTGCGGGGATATAAACCGGTATTATAACGTTAAATTGGTATATAGAACCTAGCATCTACTTGTATCAAATTTAGTATTGGGGAGCTACCTGCGGCATAGTCTCTAATTCATAAATTAATTTTCACTATATGATCGATAAGAGCCTCGCTTACTCTATTGCCGTTGGTGAGATTACTCCTGTTTATTTGATGCCGTTACTCTATTATTTATATTTTAGTACAAGATGTTTTCCATTAAGTATTACCCAATAAAACATCACCAAACTTTTAACTAAGAGCAAATCCAGACATAACTTTTGTCTAATAGTAGGGTTTGGCAAATCAATAAATGTTTTTGAAGCCCAGTGGTTTCTATAGCCAAATTTTGTGTAGAATCCAAATCTGGCCAAAATTTGATCTCAGTTGATGTCTTACGTCGCTAACACTCAAAAGTTCAAAATGGCCGCCAAAATGACCAAATTTTGACCAATTTTTTTAAAGATTAAATAGTACTTCCAGTATGTTTTATATAGGTTTTCTTGTTCAAGGAATTAATAAATAACGCTATTAAGTCAATAAATCATTTTGCTTAAGAGATTCAAAGAATATTTATTAATTTATCTATACAAATTGGAGGCACAAATAGGATTTCAAAATATTAACATGAAGCACCATAACAATAGTTCAGTATCACATATCTATATAACACTATTCCCTCACACTTAAACATTGTTTGAGCAGTGCGTTTACATCTATAATCAGATCTGACTCTGCCTTGATATAATTCTTAATTGATTGTTTTAGTTCAGCACATGAAAACTTTTCCATGTTAAATCTCCCGTCCACTTTGATTCTTCTCATTTGACGAATATCTGGTGCCAGTGTAGCTCTTAAGTAGCCTATCTCTGACAGCAATTGTTTTTCTGTCAGTCTTTCAATCAAGTCCCGAGAATCTCTTGTAACTGGGCCTTGGTGTCCCTTACACATATCAAGTAACTTCATTGTCCTTTTCACTTTTTTTCTTTTGAGCTGCTCTTTCTTTATTAGCGCTATTTTTTTGGAGATTTTGACAGTGTGCAAACAGTTGGATTCAACGGTTCTAACAGCGGTTACATTGTTGACGTTCTTGCCTATTTCCATCGTTTCTGCTTTTCATCGTTACTCAGCTTTGAGAAGGATGGATCTGTTAATAACCTATTTGTGGTCACAACATTCTTGCGAGAATGAGTGTGAACAGATGTTGATCCTCCACTTGCTTCAATACGGACATCTAATTTTGCAAATTCTGACTCACAGCCCAAGTTTGTAAGTGGAACGAACTGTAGTTTGGTTTCATCAATATCAACAGACCTTTCCTCACTATTGGTTTGCCGGAAAAAATCATTTCTATAGTACCTCTTCTTTGTCCATCATCTGTACGTACAAGATTATCTCTTTTCCGCTTCAGGATGAAAATGATCGTATTCCGGCCCAGTTTCGATTTTTCTTTCGTCTTCATTACCTCGTCCATCTATCCCTAGAAGATCCATCAAAGGGGAAATGAAATCTCCTCCGAGGTTTTCATATATTTGGGCACAGCAAAGAAACCAGTCATTTTGTATGTATGTCGAAACTCCTAATACTAGCTTGTTTGCATTGGTATTGACAACAGCGTCAAAGAAATCTATAACTGACTGTCTATGTACGTGACAAAAATTCTTTGGCAATTTCTGCAATTTTTCCAAATCTATTGACTTTAAAGCCTCTGAATCCATCATGCTTGACTCCTATCGACTCTATCCACTAGGTATACTCATTATATATATATATATATATATATATATATATATATATATAAGGAAACAGAGTGTGCTGCATGGCTAGGGGATAGCAGCTTCGAGATTGCAATCAGTGCTAGAGTGTGAACACTGGATCCTGGAGATGTAAACACCTTTTCACCAGCATTTACGTTTAATAATTTCTGAACACGGATTTTTTGCTCGGTGTTTTAAATACTTTATCGGCTGCATGATTTGCACACAATATGGTATGAGCAGAGCAATTGAGAATCTTCTCTTCAGTCACACCTAAATGTTATAGCATTGTAGAACAATCACCTGCTCGATCTGTCATCCAAAAATCTAAGGAGCTTTTGATATCTTCAACATCGGAATCGGCTAACAATGCTAGACACTTCAATTTAAATTCATATGATGCAGCACTGCCAGCTCCAGAATGGCTAACATTAAAACTCCATCCTGTGTAACTCTGTATTATTTGAATTTGACTAAGGTAATCACCAAATCTGATTGCAAGAGAATGAATAAAGAAATGCAAATTATATGTAAAAAAAGAAAAGTCTTCCTTATCTTAAAGAGGGTTGGTTTAATCATGCTTAAGCTGTTATATTTGCAATCCTGGACCATAAAAACCCTTGTTAGACATCTTACATGTGGTGTTTGTTGTAAAAAATTAATTTTCACTGAAATTAAGTCATTTTGGTGGCCATTTTGAACTTTTGAGTGTTAGCGACGTCAAAGGTCGTATGTCAAAAAAATTGTCAGATTTTGAATCTACATACAATTTGGCCATATAAACCACAAGGTTTTCATTCATTGTCACAAAAAGGTCAAATTTGGCCAACCCTACTAATAGGCTTTACAACCTCAAAGTGTAAGTAAAAAGATAGGAATTTTATATAAAAGAAAATAAAGAATAGTCTGATTATGTTATTTGATTTGCCTTGTTTTAAGTAATAGCTGTTGTAGTCTTTCCAGGTTCTGTTGTCGTAAGATTATATTCGAGCTGCTGCTTTTATGAAAGCGAAAGTGGAAAATTATTTGTACTATTCACAATATTGAGTGTTTTGTGTATTTCGACCAATCGCACTCCACTCAGGAGTACAAACATTCAAATATTACATTAGTATACCAGTTTATATTATCATAATGAGGTCTGAAGGCAAGTAAAATACTGAAGATCATTCATTAGAGATGTGTGTACTTAAAAATATATATTTACAATGTTGGTCTATGGAAGTCCCAAGACAATCATATATAAGTACATGCCACGTTGTACTATATACCTAATAGGGCTTATTTCTCTCAAGAAGAAGAAGAAAATAAAATGCAATCCCATTGAGATTAGGTATCTTTTTTACCAACTTACTTCAAAATTATCTTCTTTTTTAAAGCTTAATTTAGTTCATCTCTATGATTCTTACTTTTTTTTGCTGTCAGATCCATTAAGTATACATGATACATTTATTAGATAGTCCCCCCCCCCCCCCCCCATTTTATAAGAATGTTTTTGATAGTTTATTTTCTAAATCAAAATGAAAACTGCCAAAACATTTTTATTATTCAAATATACCGAATCGATTGTCAATCGGTACGGTATTTGGTAGTTTCTACCGAATATCGTACAATCGGTTCGGTATTCGAAATCTATCGTCGGTAGTATCAAATGTAAATCGGTGGTCGCAGCTCTGATTAAATTCTAACATTGATGGATTTTCACTTTGTTTATTATTTTTCAAATTATTTAGTATGATGAGAGTAGTTCTTAGTTTCTATCATAATTACATGAATGATAAGCAGTAATAAAAAAAAGTTCAAAAGAAGACTCTTTTTCTCTTCTTTCTACAACAGGAAAATCTTAAGCTAATGTAGCGCCAGAATGTATACCATATCAAAACTATTAGTACTGATGCCAAAGATATTGGTTACTTTATTTAAACTTGGAAAATGCTTTTAGCAAAGTGAAATGAGTATAATAATTGCTTAATACTAAAACAGTAAGTTGGACCAAAGGACTCTAAGCTTCCTGCGAAAATAGCAATTTATATCAAAATAATTCTTGAAAGCGAACTGTAAAATCGCACTCCCTTGTGCCTCATTTGTTGTTTTTAAGGCCTCTTAGCGAGAGAAGGGCCAAAAGACAAATAAAAAAGTGCTGATCTTTTCCTTTGGTCAAGATATCAATCATTACATCACTCTTTTTTTTTGTGCCGAGGTACAACTTTATTCATATAATATTGTATCATTTAATATTAACAAAAATACATTAAAACGGCGTGTTGTAAACAATATAATCATTCAGAGAAGTAATTTTTTTAGGAAATGGAACACGAGTAGATCTCATTTTATTAAAAAAAATTGAGTTTTTGAGGTAACAAAATTAATATTTTCTTGGTACGGTCCAATATATAAGTAAATAAAATCTTCACTTTGCAATTGAAAATTTGAAAAAAAATCGTCAAATAATAATTTTAGATATTCTACCACATATCTGCACTCTAATAAAAAATGTTTTGATGTCTCAAGCGAGTCCCTGCAAAAAAGCACAATATTTCCTCCGCTGTAGTCCCATAAATGCTACCAATTGTCAATGTGTTGGTTAGTACTCTGTATTCAAACCAATAGAAATACAGATATAACATTTTATTTTTCAAACCTTAAATTCGTACATTTACTGGTGTTCTCAGGCCATAAAATATTTATCATATGGACGTTCATTATGGACAATATCTATAAAGGGATCATCAGGATATTTTTGATGTATGTACAGCTGGTACGATTTAGAGAAATTCAGCTTTCCTGGCTAGCATTACAAAGACAAACTCAATAAAGGTCCTGAGAGGAGAAGATCAATCTTGGTCAACTTCATTGGTAAGATCCTAGGTTTGATAAACTAATTTGGACGCTATAATGCTTATTTATATCCACACACGGATGCAAATCTATCAAACAAATAAAAAACTCGTTATCGCTTTAAAATAAAATACAATGGCAACGGTATTCCTATATGTTGGGTGAACTTGAAGTACTCACTAAATATTACGAGATATATTATCATAATTCATCATCAATTTATTTTCAATTGGTATAAAATTAATTATTGCAAAATTGGAGTCTTTTTTTTCTTTATCAGCAAGATTTTTATTACATATATAACGTAAATAAAATACAAATATCATCAAATATAAAAGTAAAAAGGATTTATTACACAGTTGTATACAATTCGGCCCGGAGACTTTTCGATTCACATTTTTTTTGTATTAAGTACAAAAAATAATAAATAAATGAACAACTAAAGATAGATATCATTATATAAATAAATAATGAAGAAACTAATAACAATATGAATTTAATGAATATGTATTAAAGTAAAAGACATCAACTTAGTTTATATATATAATATATAATATATATATATATATATATACATCAGACTTGTTGACGATTGCGGACAATTATCGTTTGTCTTTCGTTTGCCGTTCACCAAAAGTTATCGTTTATCGTAGATGTTAAATTTAATCGTTCGTCGTTCATCGTTTGTATGTCGTTCGTCTGTCATTCTAAAAAAATTGACGACGTTTGTTTTGTAAGAAAGGAAATTTTTTCTTGCTATTCTTTAAAAAAGTGATGACGTTTTTTTTTAGACAGGAAACTTTTCCCATGAAAAAGAAAAATCTTTGTCTTTTTTGGCGCCAAAGACGAACGATAGGATTTTTTTGTTGTCGTTCGTCAAAATTTTCTTAGTCGTCGTTCATCGTTCGCGAACAACGAACGACGAACGATTACAAATGAACGACAAATCAAGAAGTCTGATATATATATATATATAATTATGTAATGCTGTTTAAAAGTGTAGCTATACATTTTTCAGTTTGCATTTCATTTTTTCATGCAAAAAGTATTCATACAACCTCTAATGGCTTTCAAACACATTCTTGAAATTATTAAAAGTTGTTTATTTTTAATGTCCTTGAAAATGGATTAAAATAGGGCCCCTTTAATGGGGTGATAAACTCCATTGTCCATTTATGTAAGGGCTCAAAAGTAAGATGGGGATTCCTTGATGGTGTTCTTATAGATCTTCAATGGCGTTTCCCTCTAAGTAGGTGGCTTCTATAGATGTTCCTAAATCCCCTTTTATTGTAGGCATGGAGGGGGGAATAAGATGAACAGAATGAGAAGAAAAAGCGAAGAAGAAAACAAAACTTTATTTCGTTAAGAAAAATATAGCCATGAGGCCTTTTTGGGGTGAGGGATATTATTGGCCTACATAAGTCTCCATTGAAAATGAACAAATGACCAGTCTTTTTTTGCTAGATATAGCTTCGAATAAATATATGTCTTGCAAGCTAGAAAGTAATTAAGGACAGTATTGTCAACGTCTATCTTACATAAACTTTCACTAAAAACTGTACAACAAATGAATAAACCCAGAAACAATAAATTATCAAACCACCTAAATGTCGTTTTTTAGGAATTTGGCAAATAGCACAGTAAAAAAATATAAACTGTGATAGTCTTTAATTGACAGCCCCATTTGTTTTTTGGGATCAATTATGGTTGAGCCAAGAACTTAGTACATCTATGCATAGGCGTAGGAGACAGGGGGGGCAAGGGGGGCAACTGCTCCCCCCCAAATTCGGGTGACTTCTCAAATTTGGGCAAATTGGTTTAGGTATTCGGGCATTTAAGTTGAAGAAAAAAAAATGAAATTATGAAAGCAACCGGATTTTTAATTGTAACCAAATAAATATAATATAGTGAATAGTATGTAACTACTATAAAGAAAATATTAAACTAAATAGCTTTCTTAATATGATTATTTTTTCACCGATTTAACAGATCTTGTTAGATTTGGGCAAATCGAATGCTGCCCCCCCCCCAAGCAAAACATCTCCCCTACTCTTATGCATCTATGTTACAATCAGAAAGCGTAGAGAAAGATTACGCATTATACTTTGGAACATCGGGTTCCCAAATAATACAGTAATAGCTTATTGAGGATCCTAGCCCACCGCCAATGAGCCCTCAGGATTTCCCAGTAGCCTCAACTATGGCATACTTGCAGGGGCGTGCACAGCCATTCAGAGTTAGTGGTGCTCAGATTTAAAAAGGGCATTTTAATCGGGCGCGAAGCGCGCCCGCAATAGTTCGTCCGCGCGCAGTGCGGACGAAAAAAATTGGGTTTTGGCTGTTTGGAGTGGGTTTAACGGGTCGGTTTCTTGGACTGGAATGGTTCATCAAGTGTAGCTAGACATGGCATGGCATCTCAGATTTATCTATTAAATAACATTTAAAACTCCTTACCTTTGCATAATTTTGTCTTTTGATATTTCTTGTAGATGTGGAAACATTTTTCATTCAACATAATATTTTAAATAAGTATTACTATGCAATGAACCAACCTGTGTCCCTCACTTTGCATGCAACCCCGTCAGCTTGTCCCTTTTTGCATGGTAAAAGTAAAAGGTGTGAGTCACATGACACACTGGTTGTGACGTCGTCAATCACTTTTTAAACAAAATATTATAAGCAAAAGCTTTCCTCTGTTCTATTTTCATATTTTTATAACAATGTCAGCCTTGTTTCGTGCAACCTTGCAAATTATCATTATAGACAAATACTTAACGAAAATAAGTTTTACATATATATTTATGTAATATACTAAATAGCCACTTGGTAAATAGCAACAGCTATCTCCACAGCTAGCATTTATTCCACAGAAAACCTAAAATTAGCAAGAATTGCAACCATTTTACTTACAACCCTTTCACTTTTACTTGCAACCCTGTTACTGTATGCAATGGTAAAGAACAAAAAATAAATAAACTTAATGCCTGAGCTGAGAAAATAAATGTTTTTATTATTGATGCGAAACAGCCGAGGCTAAGGTGTGCACAAACCTTAAGCTGCGTGTTTTTCTCCCTAAAAATGTCAGCGGTAGATTCAAACCCGATGGGACCCCAGACAGAGTCCCCATGAATAGGTCCACAAAGTAAAAAATAAACAGCGTGGAAAAATGCTTCACTACAAAAAAGCTTGGCGACAAAATTACCTACGAAAAAAAGAAGAACGACAAAAATACTTCACTACAAAAAAGCTTGGCGACAAATTTACCCTTGACAAAAAGAAGAACTACAAAATTGACTGACTATAAAAGAGCAAGCGATGTATTTACCCGCGACAAAAAAACGGCTATAAAAAGCTCTGCGACAAATTTACTCGCGATTAAATTACAGTAAACCGGGTTGCTATTGTGTCTTTTTCCTCCTGGTCCTAGAGAAGCATCCTCCTAGGTGCCATCTCCTTGTAGATTCTGATTACCTCTCTGTGGTTTATTTCTAGATCTTGCTCAATGGAAATCAGCATAAGATCTGAGAGACGTTCTTCTCCACACAGACTTCTTAGTTTTTTTTGATGAGGCTGAGCTTTGAGAATGACCTCTCTACAGAGGCGGTTGTCACTGGCAGTGTTGCATAGATTTTTAATCATTTTGGAAAAGGCTGGAAAGCTGCGCTGGCCGTTGTTTTCCCTCAGAAACTCAAATATTTCTTTTAGGTCTTTTGAAGGAAAGCTGGCGTGGAAGACCTTCAGCTCTGCCAACAGCGGGTCCTCGTCTTCTCCATAAAATCACAGAGGGTATGCACAGCTTCCTTTGCTTCTGGGTTGAGCTGGCGAGTCCATTCGGCATGTACAGTTAAAGAATGGAAGGACCTGATAATTTTATCAGTGGGAGTAGCTTTGTCCTGGTCCCCCTTGAACCTCCTGTTAAGCTCGCCAATCATGCTTTGCAGAAAGGTGTAGTAGACAGTGCACCTGAAATATGCTTCCACAGACTCAAACTGGTGACCCACTTGAGACACTGCTGGGTTGTCTAACAAACGCTTTGGCACTTTCCTTTTTCTCTGCTGACCAGGCACCACAGTAGGTACTTCAATGCCGAGGCTCTTTGCCTTCTCTGTTGCAAGACCAAATATTTCTGTAAACCTCTCCTCAGACCTCATGATGTTCAACATGTGAAGCAAACCGTCAATCACTTTGTAGGCAGTGGAGGGGTTCAGGCCTTCTTTCTGCAGGTCATTTGATGTCACAGCAGTTTGGAAGAATACTGGGTTGGTGATTTCCAGGCAGAGAAGGAATACAAAGTCAATTGCATGTCTCAGCATCTCAGCATCACCACTGCAGAAGGAACTGAGAGTCAGAAAGACACGATGTAGACAAATTTTGGGTCATAATAAATACATTTATATATAAAATTATACAAAATTGAGCTATGTCATGATGTCCATGTGCCACAAAACAAACAATAAAAAAACACATCAGTCAAAAAAAGGGCACATTTCTCCAGAGGGCAAAAGGGCAGGTGCTCTAGCACCACCTAGCTTTTATCTGTGCACGTGCCTGCATACTTGGGTTTCATACCTTGTGTTACTGGGGTCCCAATTATGCCTTATTTGGACAATTATGTCACGTTTCATAATAAGTGTCTATTGATTCCGAGGCTCTCCAAGTCACATTTTATGTCACGATTATGACACATTGAGGCTAGAAATCTACCTATATATGAACATTGCCAAAACTATTATTTGTTTGTTTAGCTCCTAGATCAGTGATGGGCAAACTTTTTGACTTGCGGGCCACTATGGGCTTTAAAATTTGAAAAGGGGCCATAGCAGTAGATTAACTGTCCACTTTCTTTTTCTATTGTCCACTCATTTTTTTACAGAAGGGCTCAAATGGCAATGAGAAAATTAAAAGCAGAAATAAAGAGTAATGCGCGGCAACAATGTGAGGGCGCCATCTATTGGTGAAACGTAGTATTGTATGGACAAAACATAATGAATGATTTATGAAGCAATATTATTTTATTTACTGAACAAGCTCGGCGGGCCGGATTAAATTGTCTAACATGCCGCATACGGCCTGCGGGCCTTAGTTTGCCCAAGTTTGTCCTAGATCATCCTCACCGGAACTCAATCCGGTATCAATCGGTAGTAAGATCCTCTAGGAGCGAAACCATTTATTAATTAGTATATTTCTAAATTTGCATATGTAGTTATATGCTCTTAAGAGGAATTCTTCCAGGATAGGTTTTCCCCCGTCAATCCCGTCGGCTATTTCCCTCTTTCCAGGTATTTTGTGAGGGTAGTCATAAGCAAGGTGATAGGGGGTTTCTTCTCCTTCTTCGCAAAACGTAAGGATGTTCATTTCATAAGCTGACAGCGAAGGTTCGCTTCCTTCCGAGTGGGGAAGGTCAATTTTGATCAAACTAACTGAAATGAGTATCCTAGGTTGATTTAATAATTTCAATCATATAACACTTGTTTTTATTTTCATGAAATTCATATGAACGATAAAAAAATGCACTTTCAGTCACCCTTAAATAGTTATTAATAATTCGTTGGAAAGTTTTAGATACACACGTACATCCAATCAAAGGAGAATAAAGAACTCACTTTTGATGGACTCCCCCACTTGCATTCCCCACATTAATAGAGTTATTATTTCTATTTTTACAGGCAAAAGGAGTCATCTTCCGCTTCAGCTGAATGGGATGAGTATAAAGCTGAAGAGGATTACCGTGAGCTCATGCGTCGTCGAACATCTCAGGCCTCCGGAAGAGGCTCTATATCCTGGGACGACGAGGACGAACGAAAGTGCCAAGAGGCCTATCGAAAGAAGTACTCACATTCCTAAGCATATGGCTAATGGCCAATAAATGAAGACAAGGGCTCTAGGAAGGGTTGCCCACGGAAATGTGGCTACTAGTAATATTGTTGTCGGATCATTCATCACCGGGATACTTGCCGATGGAATAGCTGCCACCTATTTTTATTAATTTTACCTTTAACCAGGCCCTTGAGGTGAGAATTGGAAGGCGAAGTACTGGCGTCATCAGTTAGATTTATGTACAGAACTCTTACTGTGGGGTTTTATGTTTCTAAATATGACGTATGAAGCTGTTCCCTTCCATAGCTTCCCAGCAAGTGCCTATATTAAGCATCAAAAAATATTATTATAAGCGTACAAAAGGTTAAAAGATATATAAATAAATGTATATTTCATACCCCTTCTATACATATTATAAGCTTTTTGATGCTTCTTTAATATTTGTTTATATCTTTGGTAGCTTTTATTTAGTTTTACGGTTAAAAAAAACCATATAATTCCATATGTATGACACAATTTAAAAATGATAAATTTTGTTAAAACGTGCCATATTGAAAAATGAAATGATTTTTGTGGTTTCACATTTTGTGTTCTGTTTTAGGATCTGTGAATACACCATTAAAATCGTTTAAAAAGAAGTAAATCCTAAATTAAGGCTATCAATCATGACATACAAACTCAGATTCTTAATGTCTTTCAAATATTTTGATCAATCATATTTTCTCATTTTCTTTCCTGTTTGCAAAAGTACTCAGCAAGCATACATTGTAACCAGTATTGGTTACTTAGACTTGTAACGGAAATGTAATAATACCTGCCATCTTAATAAATATTTATATAACGTCTACAAGTATAGATACTCTGGCTTAACATATAAGAAGTCCTTATAAGGCTACATTAATAGCATAATGTAGAACTAACCAAAGTACTCTTAACATCAGCTTCATATTTTTCTTATCATTTGAAAAAATCAAAAATTAGTGCGGAATCTACTCCGATTGGCAAATATTCCAGTGGCAGGTCATCCGATTGCATGTATTCCCAATACCATTTTTCGTATGCGACGATTCCTAGAACTCCAGACAATGGACACCAAATTATTATTGAAAAATGTCTCAAAGTGTATTCTTTGAACTTATTATTATTCCATTATAAATGTATATGCACTTATTTACTTGGGCCCTCTATTTTTAAGCTCTTGGATAAGATGAGACAGATCCAAGAGCTAATTTTTAACATTATAAAGCTCATACTTATTAAATAAATGAATTCAAAGAGCAAGTACTTTATCTATATATGCCAGTGCTCTAATTATATCAATGCAATAAGCATTAACATGTTCCATTGCAAATAAAAGTGTTAGGTTTCATTCTTTATTTGAACCCAAAATGTCACATATTACAAAATAGGAAAGCTTGCATTTATTTTTCATAATAATCGGAGCAAGTAAAGAAATTTTAAGTTTCAAGTTTGGAGTTTAAATATATTAGCAAAATGTTAAAAGAGAAGAACAAAATGAATTTCTACTTTTCCTCAGAATTATCTGTATATGGCCAAACAAACGATAAACTCCCTTATTACTAAAAAGTTATTGAAAGGAATCTTATAACCTCAGTCATATATTATAACTGTATGGAAATATTTATTTTACGTATTTCTTGTTCCTAAAAATATAAAAAACCACAAACTTTATGATAGTACGATATTTGAGGGTTTTTTCTATTGAGAGTCAGTCGGTTGAAAAACTATGCTTTTTTGATAGTTTGCAAATGTGTGAAAAATATAAATGTTGCTGTCCGAATGTAAAGCTTAACAGAAGATTTTGTGTATTCTTATTGTTAGTAAGAGATGTTTTGCATAAGAGAAGAGATGTAAAAGGAACATTTTATTATTGATAGATAGGAAACAAGCTGTTCCATGCGGTGAGGCTATGACATATGAAGCACTGACGTCATCAGAGAGATTTACAGGATCCGGATTGACCACCTTTATCATTTTCTGATTTTTATTGCAAAAAATATCTTATGTTTTGCTCTCATAACTGCCAGTACATGGAACATATCCCCGATGCTGCAAGTGCTGTGCCAAAAAATACAAGGCAACAGGTAATGATTGTTTAGACATATATATTGAGTATTCACTTACTACAAAGTGTAAATGCAGGTACATCTTACATAGCAGTTTATATTATTATTTTTACAAGTCAGATTAAATAACAGTTTAGACAACGTTATGAAGGAAGAGTGCAGGAATAATTTGTATTCCATTACACTATGAAAAGTCGTAAACTTTTTATAATTCTGTCATGTCTTTTCTTCATTAATTTGACATTTTTTATTTATCTATATAGTGATTTGTCATTAAAAGTTTTAAGAGTGATAGGTTGAGTGAGAAAGGAGAGGATCCTAGTTCCGAGGAATACATTTCGATCTATGATGTCACCCTGGATCGTCTCAAGTCTCATCAAGTACCGGGGTCGGTACGTTCCTAATGCGAGGAACTCTCAATCACATCCATAACGCTCACAAAGGTTCCAGCGATGCTTCCGGCGAGCCCAAAGAGGAAAATGAATATGTTGAACCATAGCTTGATCTTAAAGGGACCAAAGTCGGGATAAAGGCAGAGAGTGTATATGATTGAGGGAGCAATCAAGGCAAGGAATGAGGCGCTGAGTGCGCCCACAAGAGCCATAAAGAGACCCAAGTCCGGAATGAGAACAGCAAATGCATCTATACAATAAAAGATTGGATTTTTATTTTGTAGTGCTTTAAATAATAATTGTAATATTTTGTCAAAAGTATCTAATCTGAAAAATAATATTATATATGTATCACTATAATAGAACTAATAAATCGAACTAATATACAAAGTATTCATTAACAGATTTATAATCCAATTGTAGAAGATCTTACTCGTTTTAGTATTTATATATTTCATTGATAAAAGAGAGGAAATTGTAGTAAAATATTGTTTATTGGTAAAAACTACATAAATGTAATATAGCAATTTCTCAGAATGATGTTTAGCTATTTGTATACTTGATTTTTATGAATAATAACAAAATAACTCTTATAGGAAATCTAAGAGTCCATAGTGATATAGCTTAATAACAACAAGATAGCAGAATTGTAATGTAAAACTCTGTTTTTAAATATTGATCGAAATTGGTTTAAACGAAATATTTTTATGATTTGACAATATTAACAGATTTTATGGAGTTAAAAGGCCTAATTGACTCATTTAAATTTTGATATAAAAAAATCCCAACTAATAAGATTTACAAAATAAATAAAGATATTATAAATTTGACTTTTTAAATATTTTGTAAGGTAATTAAATTTATTTACAATACTACATTAAAAACCTCAAAAGTAACCTCTTAATTTAATTTTCATATAATTAGATATGATGCTTTGTTATAAATTGTTGTCTAAAGTAATGCTTTGAAAATGAGACCGTATGTAAATTATTTAGTTTTTTACGACAAATTTACAAATAATAATAAAAAATCTTATTTTCTGATATTGTATGCATAAATCTAATATAAATATCAATACCCACTATAGAGGCATTGTTGAACTATGCTTTGACAAAATTTATGTTTGAATATAACATGAATATAACCATGTCATCAGTGAAACAAAATTTCAATGTCAGATAATACTTGAAAAACTACCCCCCCCCCCCAAATCTTTAATATGCTATTGATTTTATTGGCCTAGTAATGAAAATTGAAAAATTTATTATTAAAAAAGTTATAATGTTTTTCAGTATGATGTGCTCAAACAAATTGTCGAATATCTTTTTTTCCCTTTTGGCCTTGCTTAAAAGTAGTTCCTAAAAAAGTCGTCATTGCCATTCGGTCCATAAAAAACCAGTTTGTGTCATTGGTTGTGACCAAACATAAATGTTTTATTATTCTTTGACTACTATAATCCACGAAAAAGAAAAGGAGCTTATTATCTTCTGTTTGGATAAATGAATTCATTAACAAATATTGTAGCATATACTTGAAAGTCCTGATATTGAATCTAATTATTTGTAAAGTAAATTTTCGAATAATTAAAATATGTTAATGTTGGCAACCATCTTAACCAAAATTTGCCGACAATGATATTTTGAAATACGTAGTATCAGTGCCAATTAATTGTAATACCGATATATCGGTCAACTTTAACTCTGAATTATTATCTCGAAAAATAATTTTTTGACAGCTGGATGAAGCATATAATATTTAAACATTTTCTTACATGTTAAGAGGACCAAGGAATAACGTATCACATACTCCCAAAATAGTTTTCTTGAGGGCTTCATTCGACTCTCCATACTCTCGAATAGGATTTCGAAAGGTACGAAGAATTGAAGTGCATATGAGAGAAACACAGATACAGAAAGGCAAATATTGATGCACTTGGCTAATCTGAAATAGAAAAATATAAATTTTCATTTAAATGTTTTACATAAAAGATATAGACAACGGATTAACGACGTAATTAAAACCAAATCTGTTCCATATATATATATATATAATATTAATAAATAAATAAATATATATATGTAAATATTGATATCACTTTTGAAATACTCAAGTATGAATTATGTATAACATGGTTCAGAAACCGAAACAAAACCTTTACGATGGTAATGGACTGTGTGATACTATTCAATACTTCAAACTTTTTGAGGATTCCACTTTAAAAGTCTAACATTAATTCTTTATTTAATATCCGTTGTAGATTATGAGATACACTTTTTGTATTACAATGTACTATAAAAGGTTGGAAAATACGATAACTCTCAATTTCGAAATTGAGGTGCCAAACCAAAAAATATTATCTGATGTATATTTGTTTGCATTAATATCGTTACTACTCTTTCGGTGCCGAGGCTTAAGTAGTTCCTAGGATTAAGAGATTTGAAAGATGCTCATAATATGGGAATTACCCAAACAAAGAAGATTCTATACCATACATTAGGACTTTATGAACAATGATTGAATGGAATATTTCTCTTATTATGAACATGTTTGGGGATATAAATGTATTGTCGCTCAAAAAATGGATGCTTATATCCCAGAAAATATTTACAAGACTTAATAATAAGTTTATGACAAAATTAGTTCGTTTGCGTCTCTGTAAGTCTCTTGCTATTACTATAAGTTCTTTAAACTGTCCTATTTTAAAGCACTAGGCTTTGAGGGATAAATGTAAACTTTCTTACATATTATCTGAATACATCTTAACAATGGAGACTGAGACGGATCCTTGTACTGAGTCCCTGAATTCAGGTATCCAAAGAATCCCATTACGACGTAGGAAACCGATACAATGACCATTGCAATGTTGAGGATTCCCCCCAATCCGCCCATGGAAGAACGTGACTTCATTTCCTTTTCCATAGGAAGAACGAGAGCAATGCCCTCGAATGTATAAAGAGCCGTACCGAAGAACAGGGGAAGCGTTGATCTAAAAGTAAATATTGATGAAATAGATAGAAATAAATATATTGAGAGCATCAAGTCAGAGAGAATAAATTCATCCTTAAAAATAGTAATTATCTCTTCTTCAGTGGCCTAACTCCATGACGTCAATGGTGAATCCTTAGAATGAACTCCTTCTATTCCATTTAATAATATTAATTGAATACTCCAGATAAACATATTTCTTTTGTTTCATGACATCTGTCGATAAATGGATCATCACTCGGACTATCGGACGTAGAAAAAATAAGGAAAACAGTGTTATCAAACAAAAAACCCAACATTTTTATTTTTGAATTTGCGAGAACAACCTTTTTGTTATTCTTCGAAATAGACTTCAATTTCCTATTATATATCTTGCAACTAGTGATCTTTTAATCCTGCATATTAAAATTTTATGTTTATAAACGCTTTATTTTTAACGTTAAACGGTTTTCAACAATTTTTCTTTTTTATAACTTTAATGCCTTGTGAGGTTTGTCACATTTTGGAGTCTAAATCTGCTCTCAGATATTACTGTAAAAAACAAAACCACATTTCGTTATGTGATTTGCCATCTGTGAGTCTGCAATTTGGCCCAGACCTGAACAAAGGCTGAATAATTGAAATCCTGCCATGATTGAGATGAATTACTATAAATTCACCCGTAAATTAATATTTTGTAAAAAGTTGTTCATTTTTGCATAATGTAAAAAAATCGACAGTATTTTTTAAATTCATATTTCGGCTTACTTCCATGATTGTTTTGACAGTCAATACTTTTACGTTATCAATATATGTATATATGACTCCCAAGGATTAATTTAATCAATTAGAATTTTGGCCCATCATTGTCTTTATACCATATAAAATGTTAATTTATTCATTTCTTAGTTTATTTTGATGAAATAATATGTAAAATATTTGATTTGCCTATTTGTTCGATGAAATGAAAAATTAAACCAATTTTAAAAGTAATCATTTGGTCGCAAATTAAATGTAGAGTTAGGACCCCTCCAATTCATTTATTTACAATAATTATTTTATCTAGACAAAACTTTTGCTTACACACTTGATATATTAAACTCTCACAGTACCCACTATTGTACTTGCACATAACCACAACAGATTTGAAAAGGATACACAGTTAAATGTTATGCTTGAAAGTTAATCACAATCTAATGCCTTAATCGAATAAAAAATAAACTAATTATAAAAATTAAAGAACGCTTCTTACAATATGTTATTTCTAAAAGTTTTTTGCATAGGATTTATCAACAATATGCACGTCATCTTCCTTTTTTTTACTTTTCGGAGATATTATTTTATTTGAAAGTTTTCATCCTGTCATTTCTATTATCTTTAGTTGAAATACTATGTATTTAAAAGTTTATAAAAAATAAATTAAAAACGATGACCTTACGTCAGTTTTGTGCTGATGTTTTAATATCTTGGATATTCTTTAAACTTTTACATCCTAAAGACTAACTTGAAAAACGATTACAAGAAAGCATAGAAGTAAGGAAACCATATATGAATATATAAAATAATATCTGTGATATATTAGTTTTGATGAATAAATATTAGATTTTTGACAAATTATTTTCCTTAAAATTATACAATATTTATATCAATCGATATTTTAAAATGTCAATCATGGTTCAAAGCTGTTGAAAAGATTATTTTCATCTTCCACAAACTTTCTATGTACCTTTACCATCAATGTGACCACTGAGTTAATAAAAAGATAAACTAACTAAATTTTATGTTTAATATCTACTTTATATCTGAATAAATATACTTACAGAGATGCAACTGGTTCGACCTCGGACAAGGGCTTGATGTCAGATAATAGAAAGTAAAAAATGGAGATGATGGCAAATATGTTGATCAGATTTGCGAATGCTATGAGTGGAGCCAGGATCTTCAGGTTGCGAATTGAGGAAAGAGCCATGATAGGTAGGAGGATCATTGTAGTATAAAGACTTTTATCCGTTTCACCCAATCAAATCATCTAAAAGCTAAATAACGTAAAACAATATGATTTGAATCTAAATAGAAATATACAGAAATTATCATTTTAGCTATCTCTCTATTAGAGCTGAGGGGCATGAAATCCAAGTATCGAATCGTTTTGGATTAACAAAAGTTATTTATAGAACCTTACTTGTGTGCAAAAAGATCGTCTTGTAAAAGTTCGAACGAAATCGAATAACGGGAAGTGTTTCCTCAACGGACCCAAAAGTTAAGTAGTAAACTTATATTGTATTTTTGGCCAATCGATCACCTTTAATGTCCTCAATATAAATGCTATTTTAAACAATTTAGTGCAAAATGTAGGAATGATTGCAAGGATTCTAAATTAGTTTTTATCTCTTATGTACATCGAAAATAAAACGACATATTAAAATTTTGAAATAGTCAATTTTTGGGTATTTTCCCCAAAAAAAAATGACTATTTAAAAACTTTAATATCGTGTAATAAATTGAAATCACATTCATTATCAAAGACGTGACCAATGTTTATGCAATATAAAATAAAAACTTATAATTTTAACTTAGGTAATCTTTTACATATATATTCCTTTATAATTAAAGTAATTCAAAAAGTATTTTTTTTACATATATGTAGGATTTTTTTTGGTCCAAATAAAAAGCCTTATTTCAAAATCATATATTTTCGAGATATCCCAAAAAATTATGGGGAATTTCTTTTTTTTTCACTATTCGATCAAATCTCTGGAAAAATTACAATACAAAAACAAATGTTATCATTCCGGTGTACTAAATATAAACTATTTTAAAGACAAGTATAAGATCGGATTGCCTATTAATTTTTGAAAATAAGTTGCTTATTAGCTTTGTATCAAATCTTCTACTTAGTTTGAAAATTTGAAAGGAAGAAGATGCATAATTCATCTATTTTTTTTTTTTTTAACGGTTATGATTTTTTGTATTCGGCTATCAAATATTATAAGACAGTGTAAAATATAACTTCACTAAAATACAAGACAACTAATAAATAAATAAAAAATATTCTCGACAGTTGCGTTAAAATAAATATCGTGAATGAATATTGTAGAACATATTTACTGTCAAGAGATTATAACATTATATACATGGACGAAACAGCGTTTATTTATTTTTTAAAAATCCCGATGACGTCTTAAAATCCTCTTCAGAGCTTTCAGGTATACTCCTGAGCGAGATGGCACAAATCGTACAATATCTCCCGCCCATTTCCAAGAAGGAGATCCAGGGTCAGGAATTTTAACATCGAGCGCCTCGTAACGAGCCGCTGCTCCAAGGATGATCGCTCTCAGGTCCTCAGCTTCCACATAAGAGTTTGCCGTTAGTTGACTAGCAATTAATGATTTGAATCATTTTCTTTTATCCACAATATATAATAGTACTTAATAAGTGTCAGTAAATAAAATGCTTAAAAATATTTATTGATAAAACTATCCACTCTGGTTAAGGGCATACAGATAGGATTTTACATTCAGTGATTGATAAGGGCACATATAATTATTTACTTATAATTATGCATATTTCAACACAGTTTAAGCAAAATAATCACTCTCTTATCTTTAATCGATGTAGTACTAAATGACTTTGAAATTAATGGACATTTACACTATTGTCTCAATTATGAAAAATACCCAAGAAACACCATTAATTCCACTCTATGTTTTTATGTTTAAATATCAATGCTTATCACGTATGGACCTTCCGTTGACCTTGATTTATTTATTACTGTACTAATAAATATTTTAAGTTTCATCCATATCATATTATCAAATAAAGAACGTAATTAAACATTATCAAGTTGATTTTGTTCTGAACAAATAATTAATTATCTTCTAGTACTTTAGGAAATTTCCATTGATATGTAATTTTCATTGATACTTAATCAAATATACCGATGTATTTGATCAGACAAAGTTTTATTCATGAAACCCAAATAACTCTACTCTGAGATAAAACGTGTACATCGTATGACATTCTTTAGCAGTTAGATAAAAGACTCTTTCCTAGAAAATATATTTGTAAAGGTGTATTCATGAAACTAAGAGTAGTTCTTTTAACCTTATAGCATCGCTTAGATTTTTTTGAAAAGAGTGTCAACATTTACTAATGAAAGGTAAAAACCAAATAAATGATGGGCTCTTATTTAAAAAAAATATTGAACTGGACTATCCTATTAAACATTTTTTATAAGTAACTAATTTTCTTGGTTATTTTTTTAGCAAAATTAAATACGTAGGAAAGAAAATATTTTGTCTAAGTGTTTTTTATAATTTTGGATATATATATATATAATAATAATAATAAATTACAAATTTAATGCACGTATATCTATAAAATATAGAAATACAAAAGACAAAATAAAAAAAGCAACTGAAAATGATTAAATCCGAATATGAAATTCACTTATACAGATTCCTTCCAATTTTGTACATATTAGTTTGGAAAGCAGACAAAGGAAAGCCTCCATTTTTAATATGTTTATATATTCTGAAGCATTTGACATCGAGTCACCCAAATAAGTTGTAATGACAATGTGTAAACTTTGTTTTATGTTTTCAAAATTGAATATAAATGGGGGGAAACTTACCGGTTTGATGTTCGTTGTCATAAATACAAAGTACACACTACAAAACCCAATTTGTGTAATGCAAATGAATACGTTCACCATGATCCTATCAAAATAAAAAGAGGTTGAGTGATATTAATTTGCCCCACATCCCTCTCCCACCATCATCCTTACCTGAATATCTTTGCGAGAAATTTTCGCCTTCGAATAAAGTCTACTTTTGTATTCAACATGGATTGCTCCGCTGTCTCTGCGTAGGATAAGTATGGCACCCCAAGCTTGTTGCGTAGGCCACGGCGCATGAAGAATGGCTTGCATGCAGTATATGCAGATAAGAGCTATGAAGGATATTCCTCCTGCCCCAACGGCATAGCCCGCATTCTTAAAGGCCTCAGGCATTCCAAGATCCCTGTGCCCATATTGCCCTTTATTAAGTGCATGAAAGTCTCGAGATTCCTTATAAAAAATAAGAGGAATTAGTTATGCTTTAAACTAAAGAATCGTTTAAAAAAGTGTATTGTGTACTGTTATGGATAATATATGTTTTTTAAATACTGTTTTTTTATTATCGTTGAACTGTCCTGACTCATTAATTTCAAAATTTAATGTCGTAATAATTCAAACATTTATTTTGTAATGTTTCGATGATGAAATAAATTCAAAAACGAATAGAAAACAATGCTTAAATGTGTACTCAAACGGCACTAATCAGTTATGTAAACGTCATATATGATTTACATATATTATAAATATCTTAATTCAGTTGTATTTTTTTTTTACTTCAAAAGTTTAAAAGCGTAAAAAACTGTACAAGAAAAACTGTTTATAATAAACAATATTACGATCAAAGCCGGTATTTGGTTAAAAAAAACATATTGCTGGTATTGGTAGTTAGTAGCACGTTGTTTCTAATCAATATTGATGGATCGATGTATTTGTAACAATCGAAAGCAGTATCAATATTTGGTAGACCATCAGCAATTCGTCTATGTAGGGAAAGAGGTGTGATGGCTTTTCGAGGAGTCAATTTTTTAAAATGCCTCAACAAGGGGAGAAAGGAAGTAATATTCATTTATAAGAAAGCAAAATTCTGCCACTACTGATTGGAATAAGTATTGCAATTGGAAGGTGTATTCAGTAGTTTAAAAAAATTGACTATTATCGCTATAAACACAAATCTACAGTTGTTAATACTGATATTCCGATTCTCAATATGAAGTTTCAGATCATTTAAGAAAACTATGTGATTTTACTAGGAATCTTGTGATACCAACTTTATGTTTACCATATATATGTAAGCCAATAATTAATAGAGACAAATAACATAAATAGACAATCAATCCATTATTGAGTATTTTTTATATATTTAGTTAAATGCCATTTAAATTAAATTCTCTGAAATGAAAATTAAAAGAATATCCAATATAGCTAATATGATTTATTATTTATTGAGTCAAAAAATATATGACTTCAGAACCTCAGACATAAAATAAATTAAATACCTTCCTATCAAATACAACATCAAAATTGAAATATATGCATAAGATATTTTTTTGAGCAAAAATTATATGAATATTTTATTTTTAAAAATTACATTATGATTTCAATGATTTAACAAAGCTATGTTGTATACATTGATGATCTTCTACCATTTATTCATAGTTATTTGGTTATTGATTTAGTGCTTCGCATTCAAAACACTTTAATAATTATCTTTCTTTCTACCTAAAACTTCTCACAGTTTTCAAAAATTTAACATCATATGTCATATTTTTCTTTTTCCTAAACATTACTTATGCTTAAGAACCAATTAAGCCTACATCCTACAGAACTTTATCCGATATAAACGAACTATGCGATATCAGCTTTTATTGATGGTTAGTAGATCACTATGACTTAATAGATGTTACGGTTTTTCTTCGAAGCAATAAGAGTATACATTTGTTTTCGTTAACATGGTTCAATTGAATTACACCACTTTAAAATACTTAACATATATGTAGGTATCACGTTTCTTTTTTTAATTACATAGCTTAAGATATGTAAATATATATATATATATATATATATAATAAAGGGTGGGGCAAACTAATTTCCTTTTTTCCAAAGGCAATAAAACAAGCTGTGTAATTCAGAAAGGTTTTATTTTTGTTTCATAATGAAAGCACATCTCTAAAGTTTTATTTACATAGTTTTAAAAATCACACCACTTAGATGACATCCTCCAGAATCGATACACTGGACAAACCTATTTTTGGTACTTTCCATTACCCTCGCCAGCGTATCGGCGGGTATATTGGTTATTTCCTCTCTGATATTGGCCTTCAAATCTGCCAGGTTTGTTGGGCGATTGACATAAGCTCGGGATTTCAAGTAACCCCACAAAAAAATCACAAGGGGATAAGTCGGGTGAACGGGCGGGCCATTTCAAATCGCCTCTTCTTGAAATCAGGCGCCCCGAGCAGTGAAATCAGCAACAGAAAGTTCCTGAACAATTGTTATCTTGTATGGGTGGAAGTTAAGATCTTCATGGAGAATTCGCCTCACTGAGCGAGCTGATAGTGCAAGAGCGGATGCATGTTTGCGGGCAGAACGTTGTGGAGATTGCAAAATTGAAGTCCTCACAGCCTCGATGTTTTCAGGTGTTCTGACGCGCCTAGCTATACGAATTCTTTGTTGTGTTGTACTCCCGGTTTCTCTGAACGTTTTGACCCATGCAATGATTGACTTCCGGTCCGGAACAGGGCTTCTAGGTGCAACATTAAAATGAGTGCGAAAAGAGCGCTGGGTTACAATCACAGACTGAAAGTTGGAAAAATACGCCTCCACGGCAAACGCACGCTCCTCTCTGCTCCAACTCATGATAGTGACTGACTGTATTCCAAGAAAACTTTACGCCTGCCTCTTTGAAATAAACCCACGCTCACCTCTCCACTACAACTACACACCAAATACCACAAATTTAAAAAAGGAAGTTAGTTTGCCCCACCCTGTAGGTATATATATATATATATATATATATATATATATATTCACGGTTATAAACATCAAAAAATAAATGTTATTTAAAATTAATGTCATTTATGATGAAATAAAGAGATATGTTCAAAAATATATTGCAAGTCCGCTTCACCCAATCATTGTCTTACGTTATAAGGGGAGGCCCCTTGGAAGTCCCATCCTCTTCCTTGGACTTCTGGATCTCTTTTTCATTGCTCTCGACGTTTTGGACCAGATCTAGCTGTGATGAAGAAGACATGTTTTGTACAGATTAGAGGAAGTAATCCAGAGTGTGTTCAATGTCCTTTTCCTCCTCAAACTGCAGATTAAATAGTCAAATTATTATCTCTTGAAGTCCATCATCATTTTTCTCTGATTTATGAATTTTCCTTGGACAATTTATCACTGAAAAAAATATTTACTTTGGTGATAGGGTGTCGGTGAATATAAGCTTCAACGTAAATGTTTGCTTTGAGGAAGAGAATGAAGTCCTCCTCGTTGTTTTGTGTCGGGATTGTTTGAGGAGGGTTTGGTGTGTTTAAAAGAGGACTGCAGTTTCAAATGAAATCGCATATAGTATGTATAAAGTATAAATTTTCCGTTTGCGTAATACGTAATAAGGACACTTATCAAAGTGACCTTTGTAATAATAAGCCGCAAAAATGGAGATAGTCTTCATAATATTACAAGTCTTCTGTTATTTCCTCTCAGGTTATGTGATATTGTTTCTTCGTTCCGATATGCATCGATGAATTATAATTTTATGCATTAATGTTTATTCTTATTCGTACGGACGCAATTCCATCGAATCAAGTAGGCAAAAAATGCACCCGTATAAATATACCTATAAAAAACATTATAACATTAAAATAACTTAATTGAATTATGATATTTTCAATGAGGTTGGTCAAAATTATTTGCTATTCTCGGGCGGTGAGTCTTCGCCTTTAAAATTTAACATGCCTACGTACTGAGCTAAGACGTAATCCTCGTTTAGTAGTTTTGTTTGTAATGTATATTATTACTGTACAATTAAATAAATATTGATATCTATTGAATGAAATCATAGTAAATTCTATCAAATTAAATCTACAAATTTGTATTTGTTC
This sequence comes from Caligus rogercresseyi, assembly GCA_013387185.1. Classification (NCBI taxonomy): domain Eukaryota; kingdom Metazoa; phylum Arthropoda; class Copepoda; order Siphonostomatoida; family Caligidae; genus Caligus; species Caligus rogercresseyi. Next base: position 17,794,764 of record CP045897.1, on the reverse strand, counting down.
ATAGTTTTTTCCTTTTTGTGCGGCAGCTCTGCGTGTTCACTATCAATGTTGGGGGCGCAGGTTCGAATCCCGAGAGGGGATGGTCATTTTTGATCTACCTGATCGATAAGATCCTAGGTTCGATAGACTAATTATAATGCTATAATTCTTATTTATATGCAGTCGGATACTGCAATTCTGTCGAACTATATAGGCAAAAAAAACCCTGAAATAAATAATTATAAATATGATTTGTAAAACTACTTTTCGTTTGATCCAATAAAAAATTAACTTTGGGTCCTACTTTCTACATGTGCTAAAAATGACTTCGTGACTATTATGATCCTCTAGTGGGGCGGTTTAGCTCAAATTTCAAAAGGATTGTGCATTTTGTGATACAAGCATAAAATTTTGCACAAATGTACATTGATATATGGCAAACATTTTCAGATATTGAGCCACTCGGAATTCTCCCTTCATCCGCCGCCGCCATCTGAAATCTATATTTTCAATTATCTTTGGGTCTAATGCTGCTATTGACTCGATTCTTGTGTCTAAATGTATGTTTTTGGGGGCAAGAAATCTAATGGAAACAATCTGCATTGCATATTTTGTACCAATGAGGCGCCATATTGGATTTCAAAATGACCGTTGATTGAAATTTATATTTTCGATTATCTTTGGGTCTAATACTGCTATGACTCGATTCTGGTGTCTAAATGTAGTTTGGGGGGCAAGGATATAATAGTAACAATACATGACAATATCCATTTTCAAAATGACATCTTTTTACAGTACTTCACTTAAGTCATGAGAGATGAACATTCATCATCATGTATTTTACATACTTTGTATTTGGACATAAACAGTGCCATGTTAACCAGTTCAGGACTGCCACAAGTAAATGAATGTTGTGGACTCCTCTTCATGAGCAATCCCCTTCACACACACAGAGGGCTGTGCACTTAAGGGCAGTCTTCTTGCACTTGCAGCGTCTCACACACCCTTTCTGGCACTTGCAAGAAACCAGCTCGATGCAGATGTGAGCTGCCTCAGGTAGCCTGGTCCAGAATGGTGTGTATTGTCCTCCAGTCATTGACCAACCCCAGTTGGTTGGTGGTGGGAGTTCTGTTGCTTGCAGCAGTATCTGACCCCACACATGTCCACTCGATATACTGCTCTTTTGAATGTTCCTCTAAGCTGCTTTTGTCGGAGGGATCAGCTAACATTGTTCTTCCTTGCGAAGAGTTTCCGCCTGGTCTTGTCAATATCTATGTACAGAGCATCTATGTACATCACAACGATACCCCCTGCCTGAGAGAACGCACATATACTTGAACCGACAATTCTAGTTCCAGCACAGTTGCCCAGTAACGAAACTGGGGGATGTTGTCTCGTCTCTGGTGACACCAGTCTTCAAAGGCGGGAAGGTCCTCTGCTTCTCTGTTTTTTCCAAACAGAAGCAGTTGTAGGCATGGTGTTGCAGAATGTACAGTGCTGCTGCAGTCACTTGATGTGCTCTTCAAGTGCGCAAGACATGAGATGCTCGCAAGAATGAGTCTGCTGTCCCTGATGCCGCAATCTCAGCTTGCACCAGTGCTTGCACCAACCACTTCCTTTCAGCCAGTCCCCAAGTGTCTTCAGTGCCGCCATCCTCGATGTGGAGACCACAAACATCACAACTATGTGGTCCTCGCCATAACTATCTGGCCATTTCCACTGTATCTGCTTGGCCAAAGCAAACAGTGGCTGATCAAAGGTGATCACTGGTGTCTGTCCAGGATTCATGTGTTCTACAGCATTCTTCGCAACGTCCATTGAATGGTGGATCATGGCTACAGTGTGAGCACACTCCATGAAGAGTGGGAGCAGTGATGTGGGGCAGATGCATCCAGCATTTGGTTGCTGTCGGCTAGCGTGAAATGCAGCCCAAGATGTGTTTTCATTGTCTACTGTACCAGTTTTATCTTCTAGGACCTTTTTTGCATTGCTTAGCCATTGGTATTCTTCATGAGTCTGCTGTTGGAAGTTTCCTCTGGCCAATGACGCTACTCTAGCTGCTGTGACAGACGACCCCTTGATGCTGCTAGTGACGGGGGGGGGGGGGGGTACGTCAGTATAATAGTGCGGCAAGGGGGCGACAGTCTTGGACGTGTATCTCCAGATTCTCCGGCAACGACGATGCTCCGATTCACTCCTTCGCCAGTGTAAGAAGGATGTTGTATTAAAGAAATACCGGTACCATGGAAGGAGTCTTTTGATGTGTTGCACTGGAGTTATGGTCTATGTTGTCTACAGCGGCAGTTGTAAACACTTCGCCACGCAAATTTAGAGGGCAGACCACTCTTCTATGCAAAACTGTTTGCAGGCACGGTGAGAGCTAGAGCACTCTGTCATACGAGATGCTTAAGCCAAGGTGTGAAAGTCTGTCGACTAATTCTTTCTTGCGTGTATGTGCATGCAACATCATCCCTATGTATGTTGGAAGTGGGGTCTCTTGTGAAAACACTGTGTCTGACACAGGTGGACGATGTCGTGCCACGAGTTTCGCTTGTGTTTGATGCTGTTGAACTTCAGTATCTGGCAATAGGGTAAGCATTATTTTTAAATTGTTTTAATGTGATTTAAAACCAGTGTGTCCAAACAGAAGTCAAGGCCGGATGATGTTTTCACACTTCAGATGGCAAAAAATGACCAATAACCAACATGTTTAAATAAATAAGAGGGGCACATGGTCGAAGGAACGTATTGGACATACATGTTATATTTTTTTTAATTTTTATGTTTAATATTAGGTAAAAAGTTCCATCGGACAGAAAAAGTAAGCGTCACGTCTTTGACCCTTCTACAATTCAAACCATATTGAAATCCAAGATGGCGGCTCAGTGGTAAAAAATATGCTATGCATATTGTTACCATTGGATTCCTTGTCCCCCATAACATACATTTTGGCACCAGAATCGAGTCAATAGCAATTTTAGATCCACAGATAAGCGCAAATGTAGATTTAAATGGCGGCCAATTTGAATTCCAATATGGCGGACATGGAGAGATAATACCGAGTGGCTCAATATCTGAAAATGTTCGCTATATGTCAATGTACATTTGTGCCAAATTTGTTGCTTGTACCACAAAATGCACAATACCTTAGCTATGCTGCCCCACTACTCCCGAAAAATGAAAAAGAGTTTATTTTAATTTATTTTCATGAATGATACTATTTGTTTAAATTTAATCTAATATATATTAAAGTTCAGTAGTGTAATCAAAAATATTTTTTAATAATATCTTCAAAAATAATTTATATGAAACTATCGGCAACTCTCGGTGCCAAAATTGCCGATACTGATAGTTTTAAAAATGTATTATCGGCGTCGATAAATCGACCAACCGATTAATCGGTCGACCTCTAGTTGTATTCTTGTCAATCAGCTACTTTGGATGGCAAAGTGGACGAGCAACATTCTTTTTTTCTCAGTTGAATACTAGATAACTTTTGCAGATCCGATTCTAATCTATATGTCTTTCTGTCAAATTAGAAATGTTTTTATAACTGAATTCCTTACTATCTTTTTAAATTTCGGCATTCAAATGACGGAAAGCGTAATCTTGTAGTTATTTTCTTCTTTTTTGAATTTGCCGATATTTGGTTCATAGCATATTGGACTATACAGGGTTACGCCGAATTAGTGCAACATCGGATTGTAAGTGCAATATCTTCTTAATATAACTCTGAGAGGTTTTATTAAGATATAAAATTAGGTGCACGGACTTTTTTACATCTGCTATGTTGTTTTCACCACTTTTTGTAGAAAAACAACGACGAAATGAACCTTTAAAACAAGCGAACGGCCGTCCTCAAGTTGTTGGACTCTGTCCAGTCCAACAAGACTATCATGAACATGCTTGTGGTAAGCCGTACATTCATCTGGCGTACCAAAAAGTTATCAAAGAGACGGGCAAACTCACAAGGAGGCCTGGACAAGGAAAGAAGCGATCAGTGAAGACACCAAGGCTGAACAAGACCGTCGCCGGCAAGATACTTCGTAACCCGTCTGCTCCATGAATAAGATGGCTCAGGAGTACGATGTATCTGCGAGGACATTCGGGAGGGTTGTCAAAACTGACCTGGTCATGAAGCCGTTCATTTACAGGAAGATATATCTACTAAACGAGGTCACCAGGATCAAGAGGAAGGCACGATCAAAATTATTGCTCAAATGGTACGCAGACAACCCAAGTGTCGTGTGATCTTCTATGATGATAAACTTTTCGAGACCACAAATAAATTCAATCTTCAGAATGATCGTATATGTGCAGGGATGCCTCAAAGATCCCAGAGAACACCAGAAACGTTTTCCAGATGCTGAAGCCGGCATCTGTGATGGTCTGGGGGCCAGTGGCCTCCAATGGTATAAATCACCCTTGCTCCGGATTCCAGACGGTGTTAAAATCAACAAGATCGTTTACTTGGACTTTCTGAAGACCAAAGTATTCCCTTGTATTCATGAAGAGTTTGGTGGACTCCCTGTTTGCTTTCAGCAAGACGGAGCTCCGGCCCATACTGCAAGGATTGTGCAGCCCATTTTCACAACTTTTGGAGCAAGGAGCTTTGACCTCCCTCATCTCCTGATTGCAACTCCCTTGACTTTGCCAAGTAGATGATGGTGAAGAGGGAGGCCAATGCTGAAGCAAGGGTCAACAAGGACCAGCTGATAGCTGCAGCTTAGGCTGCCTGGAACAAGATTCCCGAAAAGATTGTGCGTAATAGCTGCAATAGTGTGGCCAAGAGACTTAGGGCTTTAGTTCGTGCAATTGGGGGATATTGGAATAATTTAGGAATACATATTTGAAGTTATTTGTTGTCAACCAAATTTACAAATAATAATTTTCTAAATTGCGTATTTTGGGAGCTATTGCCTTATTTCCATGTTTCATTAATTCTGCCTAACCCTGTAAATGGGGTTTTGACAGGAGAATAACAGATAACCTATATGTATGGTGAACAACTATTAGGATATGTTTCTACAGATTCCATGATACATAATCAAAGATTCTAGGTTAAAAAATCCACAGCTTTTATACAAGCATAAAACAGATTTTATTACCCTGACTTAAGCACCAAGGATATAATAATAATAATAATACTTCTCCATTGCGTTCATTCCTTTGAGACATATAAACTAAAAGACCAGCAAAACAGGACCTTAATTTTAAATGAACAACTTCAAAGCTATTATATCAATATAGAGCTATTCGAAGCTATTATTCAATATTATCATTACACAGAAATCCAAATCAAATATATTAATTTCATAAGGAAAATGTACTTATCAAACTGACCTTCACTTATCAGTATTTTCTTGCCTACAATAATTTTATGGCATATATATGCTCATGACAGATAAGCAAGACACGCTCAAAGCAAATTTAATTTACTTTGATATATTGCCTATGTTTTTCTTCTTCTTACTTTGGGAATATCAGGAATTTTCTTTAAGGCATAAGAAAAGGATTCATATCTACGACCAAACCAATCAAGTGCCCCTTTATTCATCTACAAAGGAACATCGTGTTTGGTTTTTGATGTTTGCCTACCGAATGTAAATAAGTTATTCATTGAATGTCAGGTCAAATAAGATTTCTGAGAGATGCAAAGAGAAAAAATAAAAAAATACTTATCATATTGTAGATTTTATAAGTGGAGCTGTTCATTAATAAATATTTTATCATCCATTGCAAAGAAAATTACCCTACATATTTATAAGCTATAATTATAATTAATAAAAAAATGATTCCCTTAATAGTTACACAGGTTAAATTTTAGTCATTTCTTTTCCAATGGCTTTTAAGTTTCATGACACAAATTTTTATAAATTAATGAACCAAAACTATATATACATTAACTTAAATGATTTTGAACTCTATGAACTGGTTACCTATGAAACATTGTCAGGAAAAAAGACTGTTTTAAAGGTTATTGAGTCTGCAAATGACTACGAACATGCAATAACGACTAAGGACAATTTATACTCAATGTCGAAGTAGAACTACGATAGTTTTATCCTCCATTGACCAATTTTCTCATTTTTAGATGAGTCGAGCTCAAAATCGCTGTTTCTGAACTTGTAAACCGATTTTGAGCAGTAAATACGCCCAAGACACATTTTCCGTACACACTGCAAAATGTCCCGAGCGGCTTCGGTAGCTTTTGTCCTCAATGAAAAGTGAAAAGAAGCACATGTCGAAAATGGTGAAATATTCCACTTCTAAAATTGAAAATAACCAAAAAATTAAACTTTTTAGGAAAAACTAAAAACACAGTTTTGTAAGGACAACAAGAGCGTTTGAATGCCTATTACACTTCACAAAAAAATAAATAGCTGTGAAACAATTGACTCCACGAACTTAGTTTCAAACGTAATACACAATGCTTCCCAAACTTTTTGACACACGTACCCCTTGAAGCATTTCATCTTCATCCGCGTACCCCCACCTGTAAGAGGATTGTGGTTGAATTCAAATTTCTAAGATCCTGTAGGTGCAATTCAATTGAGGTTCTCTTGTTCAGATACCGACTGAGCAACAGGGCCATTATTAAAGTGATGTCGAATCCAATTACCCGACTCGTAACTGTCGGGGAAGTACCTGCTCAACTCAGCAGCTAGTCGCTGAGATGCGTTGTGATGTCGCGATTCATACTGCTTGTCAGACTGAGGTTATTTCACAGAAAAAAATTGAACAACAAAGGAACGGCAATTGTTTTGTTCTTGCCCCGCCGTCAATCCATAGCTTCAATTTCTGAATAATTGTCTCGATTCCTTCTCGCAAATTGTAAATTTTGCAGAGAGCCTCTATAATCCTAGATTAAGATAACTCAACCCATAAAAAATGTCACCGAGATAAGCTAGTCGTAAAAGAAACTCTTCATCATGCAAATTGACAGACAGGTGAAATGTATGATCAACCAAAACCTTTTTAGTTCATCTTTTGATTCAAAGACGCATGTCAAACTTTCTCCCTTGGCAGCCAGCACATCTCTGTGTGCAGTAAAAGAGATGTTGTTCGCTACCATATCATTGCAGAGTACAGTTAATATGCGTTTGTTCAGAGGCCTCGCTTTAAAAACGTTCACATTTTTAAAGTTGTGTCCAAGACGTTCTTCAAGTCTGCAGACATGTCCGTAGGTGCCAAAGCCTCTCTGTAGATGCTACAGTGCATCAAGTGACATCGGGGGCAAACGCTTGTAAACAACCAAGAGAAAACAATAATAAGTACAAAGTGCATTTACAAAAATAAGAGTAATATATGTAATAGGGTTGTTCTTATTTTCAAATGTTTGAAATGTTAGCGACTTGGGGATTTCTGTTTCTTTGGTGATAAAAGAAGACGACATACAAAGTTTGAAGAAAATAAGTCAACATTACGAGGTCGCGCAACGAGGTCAAAGTTTTAAAAATTAGTAAAAATATAGTTTTCCGCATATTTCTTCAAAATGGTGGAGGGTTACGGACTTCAATAATAATTATTAATTAAAGGAAATAATATTAATATAATGTGGCTGACTAATTATCTCGTGTATGTAAAGGCAATTTTTTTTGTTAAGAAAGCTCATTAAAAAACAAGAACAGTTTGAGCTTTCATTACTGACCAGAGCGAGGCAGCAATTGACTGGTACATTTCTGGAAATAAAACATTCACCAAGCTTACTCTCAATATCGATTCGCTGAGTGTGAAGTGACACACAGAAGTTTTTTTTTGTTGAAACCACATGTTGTCCAAATCCATATAGCCCAATTCAGGCAAAAATAGGTTATTATGACTTTCTACCAAACAGAGACGTGGACGATTATCATCGTCGACGACAAAGTACGGCCCATTGATAATGCCAGTATTCAATTCTCATCAGACCGTAACTTTTTATAAATGTAATGGCGTATTATGAGCCACGTGTCGTTTTTTAGAGATCCAATATCTCATATTTTGCATGTTAACAAAGTTGTTCGTTTTTTTTTTTTTTTTTTTTTTTTGCCTATTTGGTCCGATAGGATATAAATAAGCATTATAGCATTATAATTAGTCTATCGAAACCTAGGATCTTATTAATGAGGTAGACCAAAATTGGCCATCCCCTCTCGGGATTCGAACCTGCGCCCCCAACATCGAGAGTTGAACACGCCTTAGCACGCACGGCTATCGAGCTCCCTTTTCGAAACCAATCAATATAAAATGTGAGCGTCCCTATTAAAGCCATTTTGTTTCTTTATAAATATCATATTTTTATAACGAATTTTATAGTTAAATGGTACTTGTTCTTGTATCTCATAAAATTGGACATATTTTACAACATCATTATAATAAATACAAAAATGAAGTATACATATCAAAAAATAATCTTTTTAAACTATTAAAAGTTTTTTATGTTATTATACAAATATTATTTCATGCTCTATGTATGTATGTTCTTGATGCAGTCATATCCATATGCTTTTAAGTTATAAAAAAGTTTTCTTGTTAGCTTATCATTCTCTAATGAACGTGCTCCAATTTATTAAAAACTCAAATATTTTCCTTCAATGAAGGGAAGAAAAAAAATATACATTAAAAGAAAATTATGAAGAAAAAAACTTTGAAGCATATGTTGATAAGAAATCAAAAGCAAAATTAGATTTCAAGAAGTTATATGTGCATAGTTAATTTAGTTTTGAGCGTTATAGCGTAGGTTGGTGCAAAAATATATCCTTTTAAGAGCAAAATGAATTCGTCGAAGTCTTATTCCAAAATAAATGCTGCTAAAAACTTTAGCAATTTCCGTGAGCAGTCATTAAGTATATCAAACTAGAATATTTATTTAGAACGTGATTCAGTAATAGAAGTGGAGCGTGAAAAATAATAAAAACAATTAAATTATAAAATTAAGCCTTTATTTTTGTACATATTAATTCAGTGCAATAAGAAAATTATTTTTTTAAGAATTGTATAAACACAATAAGAATAAAACAAAATAGGTTTAAATTAACGGGCAAAGTAATCAAAAATTAAAAAAAACACGAGAAAATAAAGTTTTGAAATAATCATTTTTGGGTATTTTCCTAAGAAATAACAGTTTCAGAACTTCAATTACTCATATATATATATATATAATATATATATATAATATATATATATGGTAGACTGCAAAATTTGAATAGATGTTTTAAGAAGGTAGCAAAACATAAATGTGGCAATGTTACATACAAAATCACATGATTTCATTCTTAACGTTCTGTTCGATGAACTAACAATCTTGATAAATAAGTGATGTGAGCACTTTTGAGCTTCGACATTCCCTCTTAAAGTTTTGAAAAAAAACATTAAAGTATAAATAATCATGAGGATTTCTTTTTATATCATTCCTAATAATCAAATACAATACTTCTTTTAATTCAGAATCGTATGTTAACAATAAAATGATTTATGCCACTAAATCTTTCATATTTTAAAATATCCCATTATATTATTTGAATTTCTGCTAGACGAATAAAAAAACAAGAGTCCAAGTATTGCCAAAAATATATTTAAACACCTACACCTTTTTTACATAGATGTTGTAATTGTTTTCTTTTTATTTATAACTTGTACCTATTGTTTATTATATATATATATTAGACTTGTTCAAATTTAACACTTTTCATTAAAAACATTCAAATAGATGATTTTCTGGTTCTCCAAGGCTTAAATAATCGACAGGAAAAATATTTTTAAATTTGGGCCGCCGGAATGCCTGCCGCATGGGCCATTTAGGGCGGCGCCAATGAAAATTGAGCTTTTATGATGATTTAGTAATCCAAGTGAGATTTAAAGAAAAAAATTATTATACAAAACGGGTATGACAAACCAAACATATTTTATTGAAAAATGCAATTTGTTTTCAAAAATTCAAGTTTATTTTGTAACCGACTACTTATTTAGATACATATGTTTTAAGAGAGCTAATCATGTACGTCGTATTACATATATTTCAACATTGGAAAGGAAGGGAAAATTATTTCTAAAATCAAAATTTTACCTATTTTTTTGAATAATTATTAATTATACAAAAAATATGCTATAATATATATGGTACCCGACAATATGCACAGTATAAGTTACTTACTTTTTAGACATATAAACAAAGGAAAACCAAAGAATCTGATTCAATAGAAGGGATGCATATTTTGTGGTATGTTTATATGTAGCGTGCCCTGCAGTAAATATTTTCTGGTTTCTTTCATCGACATTATTGGATGTATTTTCCTTTTTTTAAGAAATAAAATAAGACTAATTGATCGGCAAATTTTATTCACAATTTATACAGAAGTTCAAAATATACACATACAAATGAAATGTAAAAATAATTTCAATGATGACTAATTTATTTATTAGATGGTCTAATTTTTACACATACATATATACCTTGGTATATATTCACTGTAGATTTCCTTAGATTGTTGAATTTTTGCCTGTTATATTTGACAACTTGTAATAAATGATGTCTCAGCTCTTCATCCGCTGTTATCTTTGTAGCGAAGTCACTAATAATTTTTAGTCCTCTTTCAGCTACACCATTTGTCACTTTTACTGATTTTAAATTTCAATGCTTTTAGGTAAGAGGAATAATGTTCCAAAGTCTAGGCAGGAATTGTTAGCCGATCACAATTTACTCACAAACCATCAAATAAAAAGTGCGATTCAGGTCTGATAAGGTCAAAGAAGGTTGTTATCTAAGTAATCACTGGTTTTCCTTTTCTGTACCTCTCAAGCTTCGATGTTTTTGAAAACTTTACTGCGACCTTTTCTTTAGCGGTCTTGGTTATACTTTCGTGTGAGCTAAACAATGCAATTACTACTGCTTTCTGGGTGAGGTACCAACGGTGGTTCTTTAGCTTATTGAGAACAGAAGTTACTTCTTTACTGTCTTGACGAAAATATTGAAGCATGTTTTTGAAAAGAAGAAGATCGTTTATTGGAGCATAGTTGTCAAATATAACTGGCAAAAATTCAACAATCTAAGGAAATCTACAGTGAATCAATGACCAAGGTATATACAGGGGTGTGCAGGCGAATCTAGACTAACTTTGAGTACTTGTATCTCAGAAACCAGTTAGGGTAGAAGCTTAAAAATGTATGAACTGGTTAGTATATCCTATGGGCTTTGTTTAATAACAAAAAGATTGAAAATGTCCTCGGAACTTGAGTGCAGGACGGCCATTATTGTGGCGCTCCGTTGCGGCTGTGCGCCCAAGGAGATCATCGACTTCTTCAAATTCCCCAAAGCTACTGTTTATAGCATTGCCAAGTCCTTCAAGGAGTCGGAGGACATCGAGGAAGGATTCCTAATACCGGAAAGAAAGACTCCAGACCGATCCCTGGTGCTTAGAGAATCTTGACATGTTCTGGTCAAAGGAGTTCTGGCCCCCAGCAGCCCTGACCTCAACCCCTGCGACTACTACTTGTGGGGCGTCCTTGAGAGGGACACTAACAAGCGTGCTCACAACACTGTGGACTCCTTGAAAGCTGCCATCATCCAGGCAGTGGCCAACTTGTCGAGGGAACAGGTGGCTCATGCCGTTGGGAGGTTCAGGCACCGTGTGGAGGCTGTTATTGTGCAAGGAGGAAGTTGGATTGAATGAACATTAAGAGAAAAGTCATCTAAATTTGTGTGATATGAAAAAGGTCTTGTTCTTGGATATGAGTATCTTGTTTCCGTGCTAAAAAAAAGTCTAGATTCGCCTGCACACCCCTGTATGTATGTGTAAAAATTAGACCATCTAATAAATAAATTAGTCATCATTGAAATTATTTTTACATTTCATTTGTATGTGTATATTTTGAACTTCTGTATAAATTGTGAATAAAATTTGCCGATCAATTAGTCTTATTTTATTTCTTAAAAAAAGAAAAATACATCCAATAATGTCAATGAAAGAAACCAGAAAATATTTACTGCAGGGCACGCTACATATAAACATACCACAAAATATGCATCCCTTCTATTGAATCAGATTCTTTGGTTTTCCTTTGTTTATATGTCTAAAAAGTAAGTAACTTATACTGTGCATATTGTCGGGTACTATATATATTATAGCATATTTTTTGTATAATTAATAATTATTCAAAAAAATAGGTAAAATTTTGATTTTAGAAATAATTTTCCCTTCCTTTCCAATGTTGAAATATATGTAATACGACGTACATGATTAGCTCTCTTAAAACATATGTATCTAAATAAGTAGTCGGTTACAAAATAAACTATAATTTTTGAAAAACAAATGGCATTTTTCAATAAAATGTTTGGTTTGTCATACCCGTTTTGTATAATAAATTTTTCTTTAAATCTCACTTGGATTACTAAATCATCATAAAAGCTCAATTTTCATTGGCACCGCCCTAAATGGCCCATGCGGCAGGCATTCCGGCGGCCCAAATTTAAAAATATTTTCCTGTCGATTATTTAAGCCTTGGAGAACCAGAAAATCATCTATTTGAAAGTTTTTAATAAAAAGTGTTAAATTTGAACAAGTCTAATATACATATATATTTGTATATATAATATATATATATATATATATATATATATATAATATATATATATATTATATATATATATTATTATACATGTATATATACAGGGTAAATAAGCAAAATTTGGACTCGAGAGACAATTTTACAAAAGTAATAATATAATTTTATTTTAATAAAATGATAATTATTATTTAAAAAACTGATAGCAGGGCCTTTGTTAGCACTCTCACTCGATGTGGCCTCCTTCAGCATCAATGACAGCTTCCACACGGCATTGCAGGAGTTGATGAGGAACTTCTCCGACATGTTGTCCCACTCCGTTCAAATGGTGGCCTTTAGAGCATCCACGTTTAGATGAGGAGTCCTGTTGGTCTTCCTCTCCAATTCGCCCCACACGGCGAAGTCCAACGGGTTCAGATCCGATGAGGAGGATGGCCACATGTCCTCGGCCCAAAAATACGGCATGTTGGTAGAGCAGAACTTCTGCCACAGGTTCGACGTGTGTGATGGAGCACCATCCTGCTTCCACACATAGTTTCCCTGGGGGTAATTGGCCTTCAGCCATGGCAAAACTGTGTACCTGAGGACCTTGTAGTAGGTCTCCTTGCGAATTTTCTCCCCGGCCTTGAAAAAGAAGGGAGGCATCTTCTTCCCGTCTGACACCACGACTCCCAGGACCATTGTCTGCGCCGCCGGTACCTCTTCTGTTGTTTCCCCAAGCCACCGTCATTCCTCTTGTTGTAGACTTGGTCCACGGTGAAAATTTCTTGTAGGAGAAGATTTTCACAATGAAGCCATACCCTTCAACCAAGTGAGGACTTTCTTGCATCTTGTGAGCCTGTTCCTCTTCATATCCTCCGTCAACAAGTGCCTCAGAGTCCTCGTGTATGAGGTTAACCCAAGATCCTCCCTCACTGCCCGGTTGATGGCCATGGGGTCCACAGAGAGGTCATTGGAGAGGCGGTTCATGGATTTTGTGGGGTCCTCCTTGATCTTTTCTCCAGTCTCTCCAGGAACTCAGAAGTTCTCTTTAAATTGTGGCCACCACTTCCTGCTTTCCTCTCGAGGCCTTTCCGTCCTTTTTCATCTTGGCAACCTTGAAAACGAGGCTCTTGGAGCACTTGGCATTGTCCATGATCTTTGCCACCTCAATTTCCGCGTCAAGCAGATCTGACATCATTTTTTAACAGAAAACAAAAACAAAAAAATAGATTCAAAGTGATTCAGATGAAAGTATTGGCAATCATTGTTATCATGTTTTTTTATTATATTAAAAGCAAATTATCATAATTTCTTCCCTATTTGTGAGCTTTTGGTATGTCGAGCCTCAGATTCGTCTCTTTCTTTAAGTGTACATTGAGTTATATATATATATATATGTATATAATCATTATTTGAAATCATTAATCATGTTTCCCTTCTCTTTCGTCTTTCTCCCTCTGAGAAATGCTTAGAAATATGAATTCATTAATTATTGTATTATATTAATCATTATTATTTTCATGAGTAAGTGAAACCACAAAAGAAAAACCATTTCTTTCTTTTGCTGTGGAGCGGAAATAATTAAGCAAAGCATAATTTTCCTAAAAAGAGAAGACATTACTCCTTTCTATATACAATGTAAGGGCTCCCATGTCTCTTTGGGTGAGTGTGTTTCTGTTTGTAAATCCTATTGTGATGATGATGATGCTTTGGAAGGAAATAAAGAAATACCTGGGACATGATGAATTACTCTCAAGATCATTAACAAAAGGTGCTGGATGTTGAATATTGTATTTTATGCTCTATGCTATGCTCAGGGTGTTTTCCTAAGGTAAAAAAAACTAACCATAACGTATGGAAATGATTATTACCATATATATTTAAAGGCTTGAACCCTTGTTATTAACGAAGGGCTAAACATCCGTTGACGTCACAAGGAAGGAGGACCAATCTCATCTAATGTTCCTACTCAAAGGCAGGTGTGTAAGTGAACAACAAAAAGATGCGATCCGATCAAAAATTAGAATCTGATATTTACTGAGTTTGTTTGTTTAGCTCCTAGATCAGCCCACTTCACTGGAACTTAATTCGGTATGAGCCGGTGGTAAACTGTCTAGGAGCTAACTAATTTATTTGTAAAAATATTAAATTTCGACAGAAACATATATTTTTAAAAATGAACTCCTCAAGAGGCTTCTTCATCTCTTCACTTTCCAGGATGATTTCCTCCATTTGTCTCCTTATCCGTGGGCATTCGTATATTAGGTGAATGGGAGTTTCATCTCCCTCTGCACAGAGCCGGCATGCCGAAGATTGGGTTTTGCCTATTTGTGGAGATGTCTATAGAGGCTTACGTGCCCGCTAATCATCGCCACTATCCGGGAAACATTCAGCCTTGAGAAGTGGTAGATTTTTTTTCTAAGATAGGGCTCCTTTACTGAGTATTATGCAATCAGAGCTCTTTTTGATTACAATCCCATGAATTAAATGGGGTAAAAATAATGATTTTATAATCATTCTTATAGCCCAACACAGCCAAAATATTTATGAAATTAAACTTTTGCTAAATTTACGACCTTAATAAATAATGAATGTGGATTAGCCATAATTTGGATTGCATTTTCTTAGTGCAGCGTTACAATTATGGACCACCTATTTTTTCTTCCTGTTTACGGCAATGAATTAGCTTATGTATTTAGTTCAAGTGAGTGGAACGAAAATGGTGGTATCGCTTGTTGTAAGTGTTTTTCTTTGAGATATAACAATCTAAACCTTTTCTAAATTGGTATTAGTGATAATAAATCGCGTAGGGCAGTTGATCAACGGTTCCCAAGCCTGCTTTCTTCTTTTGATGTAAAATAGATGAAATGACCTCTTTCTTAGGTATCAAATACTGTTGTATGAATGTTTTTATGTGACGTCAGATGTGATCTTAATTAATATTGCCGTTTCTCTCTGGTGAGTGATTATTTTGATTATCGATCGTATATTATTCAATGATAATAATTGAAGGAACTAAGTGACTCTTCGTTCACTGTCCTAGATCGATAAATAGGTCGATCCTTGATTTGAAGGTACTATTAGACAACTCACTGATTCTTGGTATTGCTCTTTCGACCAGACTCCGGTACTCTCCACCGATCTTGCTCCACTTTAGTCATATACAAATAAACACTTTCTCATCAAAGAAACTTTTTGAAATCATTGAACCTCTATTGGATACAGAAACTCTGGTCCACGGATGAATAATTGAGTATACATTTAGTCAAATACTTAAGCTTCAACTACTTTAGGGACGCAGGATTAAAAAAGGTGTTCAAGGATCTGTCTCAATACTCGTGTATTCAAACTCTTTCTAATATCCTGGAGTCAAGTGTCAGGATCTTTGAAATGTCTCTTAATTGGAAATGCTCACAAGAGCGTCTTTTTAATGCCTTGAATACATATACCAAGATTTTGAACTTTGCTGGTCAAACAGCTAGTAAAGGACTTTTAATTCAGAAACTGGTTTTTCAAAGATACATGCAAATTATCGGGAAACACGTTCCGATAATCAAGCTCGAAGTCCCATTCAGGTTAAAATTGTTTAATACACCATTCTCAAAATTTCGCAGTTAGTCCTCAACACCTAGCTTAGAACTCTTCATTAACTATCTAAAGAGAAACAACTAGATTTACCAGTGAACATGAGAACTAAAGTGATGAAGAATCATTTTCCTCTTATCTTCTGAAAGATGGTTCGAATATAGTGTTCTCACTAGAACACTTGAAGTCTGAGAAAAGTTTAATCTGACTCACCATACCTATGTACATTTTTCAAGGATAGCAGGGAAACAACGGTTCACTTTTTATTTGATTGCTACAAGCTACAGGAAGTGTATACCGAAACGACTTTTACAAGCCAACGAGGGATCATTTTATAGCTTTTTACACCGGTAAAATGGAGGCCGTCATCAATGAAATTATCTTCAAAACCAGCAAAATGTATTTGCAAAACAAAGTTCTAAAGACCAAAACATTTTTCACTTTTCCAGCATTTGTATTTTTCAAAAAAATATGTACTCTATAAAAAATGTTATTGATTACTTTGTTACTACATTTTACGCTTATTGATATTTCATGCTATTGTTTGCTTCCTGTTTTAACTGACAAGCTATGATCTCTTCGTTATGCTTACGCAAATAAATTAAGTATCATCTTATGTCAAAAAATAAAATAAACAAATAAACAGTGACCTTAGAAAAGAGCCAATGATAGCTACGTCATATATGACGTCACGCTATATAGAAAAATACTATAGGGATTTGATACTCCAACGAGCAAAGATTACTGAAAAAGATCAAGGTAGAGATGTAAAAGATAAGCAAACAAAAATGGCTATAATTTAATAATAAGAAATACATATTTTAAAATATTTAAAACGAATTTCACCATCCTTAAATAGTTTAAACATTATCAAAATCTGAGATAAAGATACTTCACATCATCTTTTATTGGCGAGACTCAAGTATTTACATTAGGTACTTATCTGTTTCAATGAGGGACAATCAATGATAAGAAATCTTATTTGCATTTTAGAGGAGATTAGAATAAAATTATATTTGTTTTACAAAAATTCAAAAACGTCAGTCGATAGTTATGAATGTTTTTTTAGCAATAGACTCAACAAGTTTATTCGTCTAAAGACTTTCTTGTGCTAAATACAAATAAAGAAAATGATAATGTGTAGCAAATACAGCCTGTCGTGACTCAAATGTGTGATGTTAGCTTCTGCTTTGTCCTTACAGCTATGGCGGTCCGGTTTCTATTTAAACTAAACAAATTTTGGTTTATTAGACTTGAAGTTTTACTGGGACTGTTGTTTTTTTCGAAAAAAATCCCTTGCCATTCCATCTAACTTTTCCTTTGAAATTCATATTATAGAGCTACATTAGTCAATTCAAAGTGACAATGGACATGCACGCATTACATACATATAAATCGAAAATAACTCGACATATTTATAAATTAAGTACAAAATAAAGTACTATTATATATTTAAAAAGTAACGTTACTCTGTTTTATCCACCATTAATATTATATGATATTATGAGAGTAGAAGTGACGTACTACATAAGCGTAGTTCAACAAATTTTACTGGAAGATCCGTAAGCAACCAAATAAAATTGTCCACAGGCTTACAACATTTTTTTCTCACTTTTATAACTGTCCTCCATTTTCGTAAAAAACTGCATAGTATACATACTTTAAATCCAAAGTAGTAACAAAATGCATAAATATGCTCTAATGAAAGACTTGAAAAGATAAATATATGCTTAAAATTCTTTCAATTGTTTGAAGAATAAAATTTAAGAGAAAACCTTCTTTTTCTTTCTGACTTTATACAAACACAAAAAAAGAAAATGCTTACCAAAATTATTATTTTCTTCTTCCACGGACAAACAATCCTAGGAATTTAAAGTATTTCATTTCGTTGTTGCTTTTTTAATATTGGTAACCATTCTTTTTTGTCCAAATGGGGACATGATGAAATATGTACGTACAAAATGGTATATCATTCCAAATATAAAACTATTATTTCTTCTCGCCGGACTGCCTAACCTGACTGATTGTTAAGTCCGTAAAAGGAGTTCAAATTTGTGGTGCTTTTTTTGGCATAATGGGTTTAAATCGAATTTTATATCCAAATTTTATTTATTAGATGATTTTGCATAATGTAAGACTATGAGGGTTTTGTTAGTAATTAATAAATTTATTGATTGTAATCAAAAAAATCTTTTGAATTTGTTTATTTGGGTTTATAATACGAAAAAAATAAAATTTAAAAAACATATATGCTTTAAAAACAAACAAAAAACTAGAGGCATACATACACTCAGAGAGTGCAAACCTCCGCCGTCACGGGGTCCTTATGAGCCTTCCGAGGCGGATTTTTCACGACTGGGGCGGCGTAGAGGGACGGGGGAGGGTTCCCTCGACGGAAATTCCGAGAGGAAGACGCTCCCGGCACCTATTTTACAGCACAGCGACATCTATTGGCAGAGTAGGCTAACTTGAAAATTTATTAGTATTTAGCTCATTTTGCATCTTAATTCTGCACTCAGAGATGCCAAAATTTAATCACTTGTTCCTTTTGGCATTTGCAGCAACTCCACAAACTTTCATCCGAATCCGTTCTGTACTTTTTGAGTTATCCTGCTGACAAACAAACCAACCAACCAACAAACCAACAAACTAACAAACAACAAACCAACGCCAGTGAAAAAACATACCTCCTTCGGCGGAGTTAATGAAGGCCCATATGATTGATGCATCTGCTCGCCAGACTGTTTTCTCAATCAAAAACCCGGATTTAGGAGCGCCAACGTGAAGATGGGCTGGGGACATAATTTAATATGTGCCAGAAAAACCTAAGTATTATATCAAGACAAACAAAATGATTTTAAAATACATTGCAATTTTTTAAAACAATATAATAAATGAGGCGTCCTTTTAAATGGAAGAGATCCTTCAGGTCAGTAATGTGAAATAAGATGTTCATTTATGTTTCTTCACAAATGTCCTGTATAGTTTTACTTTGGTTTCTGTTCATTTAATTAGACTAATTTAAGTTACAATGTATGATTGCCGCAGATTCAGTAATAAAATGTTTTTTTAGCGAAAAAAATGGAATTCAGTTAAAAAAAAATTAAAAGTCCACAATTTGAAATTCGTTATAATAGAAATTAATGTTATCAATATTTTAGAATATTTGGGTTATGATGATAAAAAGAAAATTTATCTATTTATGGTTTATAGTATAACCGCCTAGTCAGGGATCCAATCGTTTGTAACGTGGGAGTACTAGGTCATCCTCAACATATTTAATTGAATTACAAGGCCACTTCGAATGAACTCACAGGTTTCATGTGCCACAAGTATTAAATACGAGGGGTTCAAAGAATCATCCATCACTGAGCCCTCGGATTCTACATGTTACAATTATATCAGATTGAGGGCATATCTGTAATGAATAATTGGATTTGGGGCATCACAATTATATCATATTGGGGTTTCTAAATAAATATCTATGGGTGTTTAGGTTCGACATGTAACAGTTAAACTTAATTGTGACAAGTATCAGCTGCAGCAAGATGCGCAGCTCTTGACCTTAAAATACCTTCTCCTTCGACGAACTCCTGGACTTCAGCGTCGAAATAAATAATAATACTTCCCGCCCTTGCCTCATCCACTAGATATGCTATCAACAATTATAATGCATTCCAAGAATACTAAATGACATTATTTTATTTCATAATGAAGTTTGAAATGAAAGGTTTATTTTTATTCCTTCTGTTAAAATAATGGTATCAATCAGCTTCTATGGCAAAAAAAAGAATTATAATCTTATTCATGTGAACCTTCAGTATTATCTTAGGTTTTATGTATTTTTTGTTAAGACGTTTATTTATTAGCTAAAATCCATACAGTGTAAAAATATGAGAATACACTAGAAAGTAGGGGATAAAAAAACCCAATCTGAAGACAGTTATGTTAAAAACAAAACATAAATAAACAATATAATTCAAAATTACTGTCTAAAGATAAAACCATAATATCAAATTACTTATTAAAAATTATAATTTTTATAACTATTTCTTATTAAATATTGAACGCTGATGTCGTATTATTGTCGATTTGATGAGTTTTCTTTTATACATATTTAAAAATGAACTGTAGAATGAAAAAAACAGCTTTTAGCTGTAAGGTATTATGTCTTTGCTATCCCTGGAAATTTTTCTAAAATACATTTAGTTGGAGATAGCAAAGCCTCAATAACTCTATCAAATGGAAATTGATTAATATCTAAAAATGAGATATGAGTATACTGTTGTCATTACTGATAAAATCAAAAAAGAGTAAACATATTCAATGATAGCGATTAAACAAATATTGTATTTCGGATGTAAATAGAAGATTACACAGTATTTTTTTCCATGCATTAAACCATTTTATGGGGTTATATTATTGATACGAGTATAATTATTTTTTACGCAGTCATAAATATTGTTAGAAATGGTCACATCTATTAAATATTATGAGACTCATTACTATATGACCCACTACTTAAAATTATCTTCAACTGTCATATAGTCTATTATGGCTTATATATTTTTTCATGGTTAAAATAATTTTATTCTGTTATTGCAAAGAAGAATACAGTGTAAAAAATACATTAAAAACATAAAGATAACATATGAAATCAAATCAAATCTGGACAGTTACGTAATACAAACATCAATGAACATTATAGTTCAAAATTACCGTCCACATAAAAAACCATATACATAAAACAGCAATTGATAAAACTAATTTGTCTTCAATACAAAACA
This sequence comes from Caligus rogercresseyi, assembly GCA_013387185.1. NCBI lineage: Eukaryota > Metazoa > Arthropoda > Copepoda > Siphonostomatoida > Caligidae > Caligus > Caligus rogercresseyi. The sequence continues at coordinate 17,773,888 of CP045897.1, read as the reverse complement.
GCAATGCATTCTTAACACTAGAACCGCGGTTACGTCAATTGACGTAGTTTCTAATATTCAATCCTTATATTTTTGGCTCAATTATGTTTTAGTAAATGCCTTTTAGTAACTTTTATTTATTTCAAAAGTTGATAAAATTTTCAAATTTTGGAAAAAATTCCTGCACTCTATCCCCTCCAAAATGGCAAAACTACTAGAAACGCGGTTGACGTAAAAAGATATATTTGACCGAGAGTCAGTGACTCCTAGTGTGTCTGTAAAAATACTGAAGGGGAACGCTAATTCTTGTCATAGTAAATAAATACCGTGATAATATTTATGTATATTTGAGAGTCCCTTTTCTGTGTTTTCTCATATATAAGGTCCTCAGGTTAGAAAAAGTTGATCGCCCCACACGCAAAATAATTATTATCTCATATGTATGTATTGAGAATTTCCTATACTTTATTTTAAATTTCTGAATATATATGTACAAACTGAAGATAGTACAAAATCTAAGCACAGAAGCAGCAAATTCTTGCCATGCACTTTCCACACGCTTGTCGTTGACATTTTTCGCATCGCGTAATAGTGCGATTTTTGGTGCAACGCCTTCTGATAGCACAGTTGACACGTCGTTCCAGGTGTCCTTGGATGTGTTGAACTGGATGCAGAGGTTCTGGTTCATCTTCTACTAAGTCACCTCGTAGTTCAGCAGATAGCTGCATGAGGAATTTCTTCTTTGCATTTTAGCGCCAGTTGCCTTTTTGAAAAGAATGTAGGCATTCAACCCAGCGAGATCCAGGATGTTGTAAAAGACAGCGAGAGTCCACCTCCGACATCCAGCCTTTGTTGACATTGAACGACACATTGAATCAAGCATATCTACTCCATATTTGTTACAATTATAAAACAATATGCTTCCGGCTTTTTCTTGCCTTCTGCTTGAGTTTTGTTCCCTTTATGCTGGGTGCTGAGGAGATACACGGACTTGTTACGCTTTGCCTGGTAATGAGTCAGGTGCACTTGTCCAGATTGGAAAAAATGCTGTCATGTAGCTTGAGCTTCTTTGGAGGTGGAAGTTCGCGTCTATTTGACCTTACCGTTCCGACAATTGTTGTCCGCTGCTGTAGAAGTCGTTCTGCCAAGTCTTTATTGGTGAAAAAATTGTCACATGTGACATTATATCCTTTTCCAAACAAGGGCTTCATCAGATCCATTACTACATGAGTACCCAACGCAAGATGCCGGTTCTCGTCAACTCCAAGGTATGGGGTAACGTTGTAGCAGAACTTGCTATCAACCTCAGCAAGGATCCAAAATTTGATCCCAAATTTATCCGGCTTGTTCGGCATATATTGAGTAAATCTACATCTCGCTTTGGTGGGGAAGAGCTGCTCATCAATTGTCATACTTGGGGCAGGTTGATAACTTTTTTGCGAATTATCAACAAATCTGTCGAGGACCGTTGAAATCAATGCAAACTTGTCAACTTGCAAATTATTTCTTCTTTGATTTCGATGATCAAAACGCAAAAATTTCATTATGAAGCGCATTCTATCTCGAGAAAGTGTTCGATTGAATGGAGGACATCCAATATCCTTTGACCACAACTTCTCTAAGGGGTAGTTCTTGGCATTCATAAAACCGCGAAGATAAAGAAGCCCAATAAACTTTTCAAATTCTTCCTCCTTCAGTGTGAAGTCCGGATTAATTGTGAGCGTACCCATTTGTACATTTGACGATATGCCGTATAACTCCCTCGTCAATAAGAAGGCGAAATGCATCCAATGGGGTCCTGATACCTTGGGAATACCTGGTAAGTCCCTGTCGAGCGGTGAACACATTTGCAGCAGTAACTCTTCCAAAGTTAGGTTTGTCCAACTCCTCCCATTGTGTACCATCACGACCAACTGCTTGTGGAACATTTCCTAATACCTCTTCTCATCACTTGATTCATCGCTCGAGATCGGATCAGGTGGTACGAGTTCTTATTTTTCGTCACTATCAAGCAAGCTATCATCTCCACTATCCTCGTTGTCCAGGATAAAAAATTCCTCCAGGAGTTTCCCTGGCTTAGTATTCTTTGAGCCATCAGTGAACTTGATATTGATGCAAAATGTAGTGTTAAAATGACTTTTTTGTTGTTACAAAGCCTTAATCCTTTAGTCGTCACAATCCATTTATGCTAAAATACCTAGTACGACGCAATTAAACAAAAGCGCGAGCACGCTTACATTTATAATATCACGACTGCAACTGCGTTTTATGTTCGTGCATATATACTTATAATGAAAAATTAGTTTACGTCAATTGACGTCAGCCTCGGTTCTAGGTAGTTCAAAACTCCCGCGCTTATAGTGTTAAAATCCTTCTGATGTCGTTCCAAAATTATTATGGTTATATTGTATATAAATATAATAAATATCTTTAATATCATTATTTATAATTAAGTGTTGTTCATTAATATTAATTAATAATATTTAATCATGAATAATTTAGGTTTATCACACCTTCAATTTCATTGCCTTTTACTTTTTACTGGTGGATGCAATACAATGTCTTTAGATGAAAAACATTGACTGTTCAGATGGAGTTGAACTTTTTCCAAAAATCGCTGGAGTGCCCAAGTATTTAGTTGTTGTTTTTCGGTCACGAAGTTTTATTCAATATTTGTAACAAACAATACAGTGTAATACATACTAGACTAAAATACGAATAACAAAAAAATAAAAACTCTATTCAACAGTTGCGTAAAAACATAAATTAAATTATAGTTCAGATAATGGACATTATAGCTCAGATTACTAAATAACTCCTTAAACCAATATTATATGAGCATTACGGTTTGTACTATTGACAAATACTTTGTCTATTGTTACGCATGACAAAACCAAGAATATTTTTTTTGCCTATAAACTTCAATTATATTTGTTAAAAAAAAAAAATCTTACTATAAGAAGATTTAAACTTTTAAGCTATTTTTAAAACAAAACATACCTACCCTACCCTTTGAAGTTTGATTACAGACGTATAGCTTTAAATAAATTAGTTTGAATTGTACAAATTCCTAAAAAAGGTTACAGGACATATTTAAGCCAATGGAGGCCAATAACAATTTTTGAATAAATTATATAGAGTTTTATTTGGAATTACAACGCAAGGAATGGCCCAGGAACTTAGAAATTATATTAGTTTGCATCAAAAGAGTTTTAAAACAAAAGAAAATCTCCGACTAAGCGTTTAGTGACTCGGTCAAAAAAGGGTAAAAATATGGATTTATAATCGCTATCGACTTCTCTAAAGCATTTGACTCATGATCGGCGTATTTGTAGAGAAGTAGCGAGAAACTTTCCCTTTGTGAGCGTTATTCTTAAATGAATCTTCAATAATTATATATATGAGTGTGAATGTAAGCCTATAACCTTAGGATAAAGTTTTAGGCATGGCTGTCCATCAGCTCCTCTCCTCTTTATCATTGCGCTTGAAACCTATGTACGAAAATTCGGAGGTATTGGAATATATTTCGAAGGCTTCCGACTGTTGATCAACCTTTATGCAGATTATATCACCCTAATAGTAGAAGAAAACTCGTTCGCACATATCTCAAAACGAGTTGAAATATCGAATGATAATTTATAATAGTTTGAGAAACTGTCAAGGAATTTTCTAAACAAAAATAAAACGGCAATTCTATTTACCGGATCAGAGGGTCGCCAATAAATGTAATTTCTCTCTTTTCAATCTTTAATTTAACGATTTATATAACACGGATACCACCCAAAATAATTCAATGCTTTAGGCGTGTAAGTCCACTGCTTCTACGTGAGGTTGTTCTTTTATATTTGTTTTTTAGTCTTTGCATTGGGATTTCGGAGATCTCTTGTAAGAGTCCCGTTTATTATTAAAAACAATACAAATATAACTTTCATTTATCAACAAGTTTTTCTGGAGCTAATCCTTGGACCAAAATGTGTATGCCTTTCTAACTCCTTGTTTGCCATACAAGGATCGAAAAACCTCTACTTAATTAAGACAACGAGTCTGTTATCTATTACATATTCATTAACTAGAGTAGTTTTTTGGTGTGGTGTCCTTGGGGATTATTTAATAAACTATTAACTAAGAATCTCAGATACGAATAAAAAGTTCAGGGAGTAGTAAGACTTAAGCAGTACTTTCTAGGAGTATTTAATATGCAAATGGACTTTTATATATGGCATTTAGTTTTTCTTTGCATTGAGAGACATAGAATGAATAACGTCCTATCTTTTTTTTCTCATAAATCAATGCCCCCCCCCCCCCCCCTCCTCTTTGACTTTTCTGTAGACCACACGTTATAAAAACGATACCGTGCCATAAACAAATAAATCGGAGGGATAATGCAAGCTCAGGACCATTTATTATGACTATTTTTAATTAATTGTTCTCTCTCTCGAAAAGGGAATTCTCATGCACCATATAAAGTACCTTCTCTTTGGTCTTAATTGGAGTATATGGATAAAATATGATAAATATATTCCTACACTTTACTCAGATAGAATATTATATATATATATATTATATATATATCAGACTGTTGACGTTCGCGGCAAATTGTCGTTCGTCATTCATTTGTCGCCAAAAAAACGAACGACGAAAGATAAGGAATTTTCCTTATCGTTCGTTGCGTTCGTCAAAAAACTTTGTCGTTCATCGTTCGCGAACGACAACAAATGAACGATAAATCAACAAGTCTGATATATAATAATATACATATATATAATATATATAAAGGGTGATTTTTTAAGAGTTGTTTTTTTAAGAATCGAATAAAACACTTAAATTTGCAGCATAGAATCAAAAAATTTATTGAAATCAATAAATTAGCCTTTGCCATTTACGTTTTAAAGATAACTCATTTAAATGTTGTCCGCGGCTCCGTTTCAAATGGTCCATTCGGAAGGTCCATTTTGCGTCACTTGTTCGAGCATTTCGGGCTGTATTCTACGAATCACGCGTGTTATGTTATCGTGTAAGGCTTCAATCGTGTTCGGCTTGTCCACATAGACTAACGACTTTACATAACCCCACAAGAAATAATCAAGAGGCGTTAAATCGCACGATCTTGGTGGCCAACTTACAGGCCCATTTCGTGAGATAAGCTGCTCACCAAATTCATCCTTCAACATGTTCATTGTTTCACGAGCTGTGTGGCATGTGGCGCCGTCTTGATGAAACCACATGTTAACCAAGTTCAACTCAGCTAACTGGGGCAAAAAAAAGTCGTGTATCATGGCTCGATAGCGTTCGCCGTTGACGGTAACGTTTCTTCCACGATCATCTTTGAAGAAAAATGGACCGATGATGCCACCAGCCCATAAACCACACCAAACTGTCGTTTTTTCGGGATGCATCGGTAATTCATTTATAGCATGTGGCTGTTCATCACTCCAGATGCGACAGTTTTGCTTATTTACGTATCCGTTGAGCCAGAAATGAGCCTCATCGCTGAACACAATTTTTCGATAAAACAGCGGATTTTCATCGAGCTGTTCTAACGCCCATTCACCAAACATTAGACGTTGTGGTAGGTCATTAGGCTTCAATTCTTGCAGAAGCTGAATTTATAGGCTTTCAAACCCAAATCGACACTTAAAATTTTCCATGTGGTTGAGTAACACAAGCCCAATTGCTGAGAACGGCGACGAATTGACATTTCACGATTCTCATTAACACTGGATGCTACGGCTGCAATATTCTCTTCAGTACGCACTGTACGCATGCGAGTCGATGGTTTAATGTCCAGCAAAGTAAATTTCGTGCGAAATTTGGTGATAACAGCACGAATTGTCGATTCACAAGGTCGATTATGACGACCATAATATGGTCGTAACAAACGATGCACATTTTTCACAGAGCACGAATTTTGATAATAAATTTCAACAATTTGCAATCGTTGCTCATTTGTAAGTCTTTCCATGATGAAATGGCAGAGTATACTGAAAACTTTCCACTTTAACAGCTGACGTTAGGACGCCATTATCAAGCAGTGCTGCCAACTGAAAAACTTAACTCTTAAAAAATCACCCTTTATATATATAATCAGCCTTGATAATGATTTTTTCCTATCAAAAGGACTTTAAAAAGTACAACAGTACTGGTCTATGAAAAATACTTTGATTTTTTTGCGCCAGGGCTAGACATTCATGAAGATAGTTTAAATAAGTACAAACCTGCAAGTTACTGCATAATTTTTTAAATGACGACGAAAAATTGTAACTTTTTGTCGTCGTTCGTTTAAAAAATCATGCAGTAATTAAAAAAGGAACTTCTGACATTTTAATTTTGTTTTAGTCCTTTTTTTAAAAGCATTGCCAAAAATGTAAATAATCAGGAAAATGATAAGTATTGATTGGAATTGTATAAGGAGCAAAAAAGCGATCAGATCGGGAAATATCGGATCGACCAATACTCGAACTCAAATGATCGGAATCGGATCAGGAGCAAAAACTGTGATCGGGACAACGCTAATACATATATATCAAGACATAATTCTTTCTTATTGGTCGGTGGAACCTTGTTAAAAATTTGGTTACTGCTCAATACATTGTAATTGTTAGAGTCATATGTTTTTTTAAATCGATCCCTATCACAACTCCGTTTTCATTGTTTACAGACACAATGGACATATAAATTTTTCAATGCACGTCTGAGATTCTTTTACCTTTAAGAAATTTCCTCTAAGGAGTACCAATTTTTTTGTTCAGTTCTATTTCTATCTTTTGTTCAAAACTCCAAAGAGGATCCTATAAGATCAATTCAGAACCATGATTGATTTCCAATCATTGATATCAGTCCCATTTCCCTTTTTTGGAATGAGAACAATGCTACCTTTTGTTAGGTCTCGGGACAAACTACCTCTTGTATCTCTTGATTTCAAGGCATATTCTCTTATATTTTTTCGATACGAAAACAAAGGCGAAAAAAAGGATCAAAAGAAACTTATTTTTCACACAAATTTTTATACAATATTTATGTATTAATTTATTTAAAGCTGTATGAATGGTATAACATATGTATAATATATTGGGGGTTATTTATATTTTGATTATTTGAAATAGCTGAAATTCAAACACATTGAGGGCAGTTCTTATATGCATAATAATCGGTGCTGTTATAATATTAAATATTCTACTGATGATTATTTTTTCTCTCCATTGTCCAGAGTATTAATAGATATAGTTCAAAGAATGCTACAAAATAATACGATGTAAAATTGGATTCATGATGGTAGGATTTTAATGTAAGCCTTCATCAACCTTGCATTATTTTCGAACTACTACTACAAGAAATATGGGGGGGGGGAACTATCTCGTAAATAGATGTTGAATAAGTATTTATGAGGGTAATGGTTTTTATATAATTAAAGTCAATGGGCAATAGGTGTACCTGAGTGCCCATGATCCGACCACCCAAACAGGAGTCAGGTGCATGTTTCTCTCATTCTATAATAGCCCCCCCCCCTTTTAATATGTAGTACGTCCGCCTACACGGCATTAAAAGAAGCATTTTTTATGTAGGACAAACTAATAAACGTTTATACATAACCATATTTTCCTCTCCTTTGATAATATCAGTAAAGAATAGTAATTTAGTACTTAAGTCATACCGTTTCAAGGGATACTTTATTATTAAGAAGATAAGTAGGGCGTGAAGTAAATTAAGATTCTTAAGGGATAAAAGGCTTTAAAAGAACGATATGCTTCTTATTATAACGTTGTAGATTAAAATGGTGTCGTTCATACATCATTTAACAATATAAATTAGTCATTTTAGCTTTATTATCAGGTGGATTATTGTTTATCTCTCTTTAATGTTTATTTCTTGATTGATATGTAAGTCAAAGCAGTTGTATAATATAGATGAATAAATGATATAAATTCATAGACTTTTTAAGGATATACTTAAAGGGTTTAGTTGTACCTTTCGTCGGCAAAAGCTTTTATTCGAATCGTTAAAATGTCCACTTAAGGTTCTTATCGAAATGAAGCAGAAAAAAATCAAATAGACGGATCAAGAACCTACACAAACAGGGCAGTTATTCATTTTCTTCAGGGTCTAGAATTTTTCGTAATGGAGGAGTTGTATCGAAAACAAAATATGTTTTAGATCTTTTTTTACAAAAAAATAAATACATGGTGAATGAGAACATACAAAATTTCCTATTTCCATGTACAATTGAAACCATTTACACTTTAGAAAGTATCATCAAATACATAAAAACAATATTAATGATAAAAAGGTCTCCGGGGTTGATGACATCATAGATAGAGCTTACATTTTATTACCACATGGATGTTCTAAGTTATAATTTCTATAAGGACCGTAAATTAAGACAAGAGAGGTAAAAATGTCCTTTTGTGGTTAAAAAGAAGCTTTAATGTTTTAAAATTAATTATCCAAACACAAATAGGTAAGGCATTAAAAAACATTTAAACCCTTTCTCTGTACCTTATCCACACAGACAATAAGAATGGCATATGCTATATATCACACTTAATGGTATAAAAACACTTAATGGTGGATTCATTTAGTTTTCTTAGTACAATTATCACATTTATAAAAGCATTTTGCCTAATTGTATAGAGATATATCTTTTTAAATTGCATCGCAAGATAAATAATCGTTTATAGACACTGAAAACGAGTATACTCATTTGAATTTATTTCTCATCAGTCTTGGTAATATATCTGTGACCAATCAGCTTGAAAGCAAAGTTTGAGTGGCTTATGGTTAATATTAGATGCCGCTTCAATGGGGGTATTTTTGGAGGATTCCTCTATTGATTGCATTAAATGCATCATTTTGCATTTACTCCATACAGGGTTTGAACTTTCCCAATGATTTATTATTGTGTCATGACAAATTTAAAGAAAAACAACTTATTAAGTATGTTTTAATGGATGACCTAATGGCTCAATAAAAACATATTATGTTTTGACGGTTTTCCTAATTTATGAATATTCAAAACCAGCTGATTTCAAACATCTGCAATTTTAGGTCATTCTTAATAACTATCATTTATCAATAAAGACGACTTTATAAACAAATAAATCATAAGACATATTAAAAGATGAACACGAATTTAAAAAGAATCTGTAAAGCAGAGAGCTTAACTCTAAATGTTGAGAGCCCAGGTTGAATTCCGAAATGGGGAGGACAACATTGATCCTAGGTTCGATGGACTAATTTTAATTCCACAAGGATATTTAATATTCAAACATATCCAACATTGCCATCGAACCAAATTGACAAAAAACTTGCTCTTATTTAGCTAGACCAGATAAATAAATAACTCTATAAGAAATATGTTTTTCCCCTTTTTTGTATAAATTAATAACTTGATATGTTCAAAAATAACCCCGCCATTTTTTTTCATTTTTAAAACTTCAAAATTGAATCTATAAATGACATATAAATAGTTTTTTTTAATCTTGTTGCTTATAAAATTAATGATTTTTTAAATAACATTGCTCATAAACATATTTTTTATTTAAATTACTTATTTTTCAACTGACATGCCACATATATAGGCACAAACTCCCATTCGAATGTTTCCATTACAAGCATTGTCTGTGTATGTATGTAGCAGTTAAAGGATAATGAAACATTTTAAAGGAATTGTAAAATAGATAAATCTTCTATTCCTCTATTTTAAAGAGGAAAGACATGCCTCAATGTTTAATCGGGGCAATGAAAAAGAGGATATGCATGAGGATATTAAATTATTTGATGGCCCATTATGATATAATAGTACATAATGCTCATATGCTTGTGACAATAGTTTGTTTAATTGAAATGGGGAAAGGGAGGGGTTAAATTTTGTATTAGAAATAAATTTAGGTAAATCTTAGATGCTGCTTTATTAAAATGTAAACTTAATACAAATATGGGATAACTCAATGGGACAATGCAAATCAGTTTATGAGAGTTAATTTTTTTTCGGTAATAAAATTCTTTTTATGTTGTTATCAAAAACGAGTAAATAAAATAAACAACAGATAAAATAAATTTAAAAAAAAAATATACTATATAGTTCGATTGAAATCCGATAGGAATAAATAAGCATTAAGCGTTAAATAGTCTATCGAACCTAGGATAATATTTTAAACAGTTGTGTTTTAGAAAAAAAACATAATTGAACATTATAGAACCAAATACTATCTAAAAATTATAACCTTATATAAAATCAAAAATTATTTTTTCCGTAACAAGCGACGATGACTTTTAAAATCCTCGTTAAAGCATTCAAGTGTTCTGCTGCCATTGATGGCACATAAAGATAGGTCTCCAGCCCAGTCCCACGAAGAAGATCCTGCGTTGATTAATTTTATATTATGCACAACGGAAAAATACTGTAAACACCTATGATAACGTCAGAGGAACAAGATGAAAAAAATTGAACAACAAATTAAAAGCAAAGATGGTTATATTTCGGTTTTTGTATATCTGGTTCGATATAAGCTCATCCGTTGTGAATTAAGGAAGTAATAAATATAATTATGACATGAAATCTACTATCTTTACATTCATCTTTCTGTGTAAGCTAGTGACGGCACAGGAGTCTATAATACCAAAAATTATTATATGCAAATTACTGCAATATAAAAAATATATTTTACTCGTGATGTAATCTTTACACTTTTAATTAATATTTACTAAAGCTCTCAAGGGATAGAGTAATAATGTTGAGGGCTCAGGTTCGAGTCCCGAGAGGGGATGGTCATTTTTGGCCTACCTCATTGATAAGATCCTAGGTAGACTAATTTTAAATGCTTTGATGTTATTTATATCCAGTTGGATGCAATTCCTAATTTAATGATATAATGCTTATTTATATCCTATAGGATGCAGCTATCGAACATGGTAAAAAATCATAAAAATAGATACTCTACATTCGTTATCTGAGTTGCTTCATATGTAAAGTCCCTTGGATAGAATTAACGTCATTCGTTAAAGGAATCTTATATAAAGACAAACCACTTTGAAATAAAGTTTTTTTTTGTTTTTTTGCTATATATATGGGTCGATAGAATTTCTCTTCTCTTGACAGTAAATAGTTCTACAATGTTCTTCATGTTATTTATTTTAACGCAACTGCAGAGTATTTTTTATTTATTTAATATTATTTAAGTTGTCTTGTATTTTCGTGTAGTTCATATTTACAATGTCTTATAATATTTGATAGCCGAAAAAAAAATTATAACCCGTTAAAAAAAAAAAAATTGTTCTTATCAGGTCTTTTAGGAATTGCAACGTCACTAGGTCTAATTGCCATCACTAATGATGCACACTCGACTTTAAATGATGCCTTGGGTAGGCAAAAAAAAGAGTAATAATTATGATGACGCAAAAATAACTAGTGTGAACTGGATACATCATCATCTCTTTCTGGTGTATCCATTTGTTAGGATGCATACTCTCGCAAAAGTTAAAATCCATTGAGTCACTCTCTTTCTTTGAAAAATAAATTCGCAATGAAACGTTCAGCCTTTGGAAATTTTGTAATTAAACTATAAGTTTTATAGCTTGTCGATGAGGATTTTGCATTCAAAATACACATTCGAATCTTGACATTAACTTATAGTTTTTTAGCCTATTTGGTTCGCAGAGTTACATCCATGTGGTTATATGTATAAGCATTATAGCATTTAAATTAGTTTATCCAACCTTACCCTATCAATGACATTGACCAAAAATGTCCATCCACTCTCGAGATTCGAACCTGCGTCCTCAACATTGAGAGTTGCACACACCTTAACACATGTGCTATCGCACTCTCTTTAGTATCTGAATCGATAAGGAAAAAGGTGTGCCAGCGATTCTCTAGTGATAGTGCTGTTAAATAACTAACATATATTTGAATCTATGTTATAAAATTATGGTTTGTTATACCGTCATAACTATGCGTTAGTCTGATCATTGGAAATAATACTTATAATTATTTTCTCTTGGCCACAATAAAGTATTATGCAGTTGGTTTTAACCAAGATTTCTTCTAAGTTTGTATGACATAAAAACTAGTTCTTAACATAAGTTTGAAATGATAAAAATATCTTTATTTTGAAATTATTTAATTACTTTTTATTTCGTCTTCGTAGGCTAACTGTTTTTATAATAATACATTGTTAAATGACATTTTTTGACAACTTCTAAACTATAAGCATTGGACAAGATCAATTAAATATTGATATTTTTTATTATCTAGAATCAACCGGAATAGCAGTTGCTTATAAAAACTAATATTTTTTAATACTCAATCCTTCAAAGTTTTTCACCCAAATTTAAATATATTTTTTTGCATACTAAGGCATTCAGTTTTTTTTCATATACATTACCTTGTTATTCAAAAATTGATTGAGTTATAAACTTTCAAAACAACTACAAACTTCTTATGTTTTTCAAACAACAAAGTGTGTTGACAAAGTTTTTTGCATTGTTATATGTTTCTTTGAAACTTTGTGTATATGCATATTCAATTTATTTGACTATATAGTTAGAAGAGAAATGTCATAACTGATAAAACTACTTTTTCAAAAAAAACTTTACAAAAATGTGCATGTATGTTTGAAATTCAATAACTAATTTTATTATTAATGATAATACTATTTTATGTGCATATCATCATTTATTTGAATTAAAGATAAGAGTATAAAGTCGTTGATAACATGTGATACATTCCATTGAGCATTAAAAAATTAATTGGTTCATTTTTGAACTCAATAATTGAAGCATTTGGTATTTTAAGAAATACATACATATATATTCAACAAATATAAATTATTAAATTGTTTTATATGGTATCAATTTGCATTTTATTCAAAAATATCAAAGAAAATAATTATTTTTTTGATATGAAAAAAAGTAAAATAAAATAACCTTCATGAGGTTTGACATAACTTCACTGTTGTTTCCTTATAGTTTTTAGAGAGCTGATGAATAACAAGGCACCTAAGGCGTAAATGAGAACAATAGTATATAATTAATATAGATGAAGGTTGTGTGAGACATGGACACTTCAGTGGCAAACTTACGAGTGTTCATTCGTTGTTGCTTTGATCTTCAGAGACGTTCTCCTCTATCCTTGTCTCCCGACACGTCAGACGGGTCCTCTTTTTTCTTTAGAGAAAGTTCAATTTTAATTATAAAATATATAAGTGAAACCTAAATATTTAAATAATTCAAATATAATAATTGTAAAATGTAATTTATGACATTGATTCATGTTTTTCCTCCATAAAAACATTTGGTTTTTGTGTGTTAATTTTAATCTAAAAAATTCCATGTTGTACGCAACGTCAAAATTTTTTAAGAATTATGAGTCATAGTTGCAGAGCTTAAAATCTTCAATGAACTTTTACTTACACTAGTTGGATTTTACGTAAAATTCATTTGTAACTGAATTAAATCCATTTAAAAACAAATGCTGATTCTGATGCCCCTGAACTTTGATTAACAACGAGTTTTGTTTTATACATAATCCCTTATAATAAAATATCTACCACATACTTGACATAAAATACTCCTTTAGAATTATTGTTTAATTTTCGTCGCCATTGCATTGCAAATGCATACTTTATCCATATAATCCTTGTCAATATTTTTTTTATGGCGTGAGCAAACTATGATAGATTTGAAGGCATGTTTGCAGTTTTTCTACATATATACAATATTGAGAAACACATTATAGTCAGGGACAAAATTATGTGTTGCCACCATAAATACACTGCCTAATGAGAAAAGTATAAAAATTATTAAAAAGGATAAAGCTTCACTTAGGTAAGAACTGACTAGAAAATATTTATTGCCTATATCAATGTTACTGTGATAGAAGTAGAAAAATACTTGACCCTCAAAATTCTAAGAATTTTCGTGGTCAGTTGTTTACTTAGTGATATAGCAATTCTTATAATGAATTAAAATTACTTATAGTTTAGAATTTATTTTTTATCTCGTTTCTTATCAACCAAGAAAATGCTTCGTTGAATTTCAACTTAAACATTTACATACATTTCCTTTATAATTACGTTAATTATCGCCTCACACTCAGGGAA
>CP045897.1:17736294-17754542 GCA_013387185.1 Caligus rogercresseyi | reverse complement strand
TCCTTACTTGAATATCTTTGCGAGAAATTTTGCGCCTTCGAATAAAGTCTACTTTTGTATTCAACATGGATTGCTCCGCTGTCTCTGCGTAGGATAGGTAGTGGCACCCAGCTTGTTGCGTAGGCCACGGCGCATTGAAGAATGGCTTGCATGCAGTATATGCAGATAAGAGCTATGAAGGATATTCCTCCTGCCCCAACGGCATAGCCCGCATTCTTAAAGGCCTCAGCATTCCCAAGATCCCTGTGCCCATATTGCCCTTTATTAAGTGCATGAAAGTCTCGAGATTCCTTATAAAAAATAAGAGGGAAATTATTATGCTTTAAACTAAAGAATCGTTTAAAAAAGTGTATTGTGTACTGTTATGGATAATATATGTTTTTAAATACTGTTTTTTTATTATCGTTGAACTGTCCTGACTCATTAATTTCAAAATTTAATGTCGTAATAATTCAACATTTATTTTGTAATGTTTCGATGATGAAATAAATTCAAAAACGAATAGAAAACAATGCTTAAATGTGTAGATCAATCGATTACTTTAATGCCTTTAAGTAAACGTCCATAAATTTCGTAGAAAAATAAATATCTTAATTCAGTTTGTATTTTTTTTTACTTCAAAAGTTTAAAATCGTAAAAAACTGTACAAGAAAAACTGTTTATAATAACAATATTACGATCAAAGCCGGTATTTGGTTAAAAAAAACATATTGCTGGTATTGGTAGTTAGTAGCACGTTGTTTCTAATCAATATTGATGGATCGATGTATTTGTAACAATCGAAAGCCGTATCAATATTTGGTAGACCATCAGCAATTCGTCTATGTAGGGAAAGAGGTGTGATGGCTTTTCGAGGAGTCAATTTTTTAAATGCCTCAACAAGGGGAGAATGGAGTAATATTAATTTATAAGAAAGCAAAATTCTGCCACTACTGATTGGAATAAGTATTCAATTGGAAGGTGTATTCAGTAGTTTAAAAAAATTGACTATTATCGCTATAAACACAAATCTACAGTTGTTAATACCGATATTCCGATTCTCAATATGAAGTTTCAGATTATTTAAGAAAACTATGTGATTTTACTAGGAATTGTGATACCATCTTTATGTTTACCATATATATGTAAGCCAATAATTAATAGAGACAAATAACATAAATAGACAATCAATCCATTATTGAGTTATTTTTTATATATTTAGTTAAATGCCATTTAAATTAAATTCTCTTAAATGAAAATTAAAAGAATATCCAATATAGCTAATATGATGTTATTATTTATTGAGTCAAAAAAATATATGACTTCAGACCTCAGACATATAATAAATTAAATACCTTCCTATCAAATACAACATCAAAATTGAAATATATGCATAAGATATTTTTTTGAGCAAAAATTATAAAAAAAATATTTTTAAAAATTACATTATGATTTCAATGATTTAACAAAGCTATGTTGTATACATTGATGATCTTCTACCATTTATTCATAGTTATTTGGTTATTGATTTAGTGCTTCGCATTCAAAACACTTTAATAATTTATCTTTCTTTCTACCTAAAACTTCTCACAGTTTTCAAAAATTTAGCATCATATGTCAATATTTTTCTTTTTCCTAAGCATTACTTATGCTTAAGAACCAACTAAGCCTACATCCTACAGAACTTTTTCCGATATAAACGAGCTATGCGATATCAGCTTTTATTGATGGTTTAGTAGATCACTATGACATAATAGATGTTACGGTTTTTCTTCGAAGCAATAAGAGTATACATTTGTTTTCGTTAAAATGGTTCAATTGAATTACACCACTTTAAAATACTTAACATATATGTAGGTATCACGTTTCTTTTTTTAATTACATAGCTTAAGATATATATATATATATATATATATATATATATATATATATATATATATATAGGGTGGGGCAAACTAATTTCCTTTTTTCCAAAGGCAATAAAACAAGCTGTGTAATTCAGAAAGGTTTTATTTTTGTTTCATAATGAAAGCACATCTTTAAAGTTTTATTTTACATAGTTTTAAAAATCACACCACTTAGATGACATCCTCCAGAATCGATACACTGGACAAACCTATTTTTGGTACTTTCCATTACCCTCGCCAGCGTATCGGCGGGTATATTGGTTATTTCCTCTCTGATATTGGCCTTCAAATCTGCCAGGTTTGTTGGGCGATTGACATAAGCTCGGGATTTCAAGTAACCCCACAAAAAAATCACAAGGGATAAGTCGGGTGAACGGGCTGGCCATTCCAAATCGCCTCTTCTTGAAATCAGGCGCCCCGAGCAGTGAAATCAGCAACAGAAAGTTCCTGAACAATTGTTATCTTGTATGGGTGGAAGTTAAGATCTTCATGGAGAATTCGCCTCACTGAGCGAGCTGATAGTGCAAGAGCGGATGCATGTTTGCGGGCAGAACGTTGTGGAGATTGCAAAATTGAAGTCCTCACAGCCTCGATGTTTTCAGGTGTTCTGACGCGCCTAGCTATACGAATTCTTTGTTGTGTTGTACTCCCGGTTTCTCTGAACGTTTTGACCCATGCAATGATTGACTTCCGGTCCGGAACAGGGCCTCTAGGTGCAACATTAAAATGAGTGCGAAAAGAGCGCTGGGTTACAATCACAGACTGAAAGTTGGAAAAATACGCCTCCACGGCAAACGCACGCTCCTCTCTGCTCCAACGCATGATAGTGACTGACTGTATTTCCAAGAAAACTTTACGCCTGCCTCTTTGAAATGAGCCCACGCTCACTTCTCCACTACAACTACACACCAAATGCCACAAATTTAAAAAAGGAAGTTAGTTTGCCCCACCCTGTATATATATATATATTATATATATATATATATATATATATATATATATCACGGTTATAAACATCAAAAAATAAATGTTATTTAAAATTAATGTCATTTATGATGAAATAAAGAGATATGTTCAAAAATATATTGCAAGTCCGCTTCACCCAATCATTGTCTTACGTTATAAGGGGAGGCCCCTTGGAAGTCCCATCCTCTTCCTTGGACTTCTGGATCTCTTTTTCATTGCTCTCGACGTTTTGGACCAGATCTAGCTGTGATGAAGAAGACATGTTTTTGTACAGATTAGAGGAAGTAATCCAGAGTGTGTTCAATGTCCTTTTCCTCCTCAAACTGCAGATTAAATAGTCAAATTTTATCTCTTGAAGTCCATCATCATTTTTCTCTGATTTATGAATTTTCCTTGGACAATTTATCACTGAAAAAAATATTTACTTTGGTGATAGGGTGTCGGTGAATATAAGCTTCAACGTAAATGTTTGCTTTGAGGAAGAGAATGAAGTCCTCCTCGTTGTTTTGTGTCGGGATTGTTTGAGGAGGGTTTGGTGTGTTTAAAAGAGGACTGCAGTTTCAAATGAAATCGCATATAGTATGTATAAAGTATAAATTTTCCGTTTGCGTAATACGTAATAAGGACACTTATCAAATGACCTTTGTAATAATAAGCCGCAAAAATGGAGATAGTCTTCATAATATTACAAGTCTTCTGTTATTTCCTCTCAGGTTATGTGATATTGTTTCTTCGTTCCGATATGCATCGATGAATTATAATTTTATGCATTAATGTTTATTCTTATTCGTACGGACGCAATTCCATCGAATCAAGTAGGCAAAAAATGCACCCGTATAAATATACCTATAAAAAACATTATAACATTAAAATAACTTAATTGAATTATGATATTTTCAATGAGGTTGGTCAAAATTATTTGCTATTCTCGGGCGGTGAGTCCTTCGCCTTTAAAATTTAACATGCCTACGTACTGAGCTAAGACGTAATCCTCGTTTAGTAGTTTTGTTTGTAATGTATATTATTACTGTACAATTAAATAAATATTGATATCTATTGAATGAAATCATAGTAAATTCTATCAAATTAATCTACAAATTTGTATTTGTTCATAGTTTTTTCCTTTTTGTGCGGCAGCTCTGCGTGTTCAACTATCAATGTTGGGGGCGCAGGTTCGAATCCCGAGAGGGGATGGTCATTTTTGATCTACTTGATCTATAAGATCCTAGGTTCGATAGACTAATTATAATGTTATAATTCTTATTTATATGCAGTCGGATACTGCAATTCTGTCGAACTATATAGGCAAAAAAAACCCTGAAATAAATAATTATAAATATGATTTTGTAAAACTACTTTTCGTTTGATCCAATAAAAAATTAACTTTGGGTCCTACTTTCTACATGTGCTAAAATGACTTCGTGACTATTATGATCCCTCTAGTGGGGCGGTTTAGCTCAAATTTCAAAAGGATTGTGCATTTTGTGATACAAGCATAAAATTTGGCACAAATGTACATTGATATATGGCAAAAATTTCAGATATTGAGCCACTCGGAATTCTCCCTTCATCCGCCGCCGCCATCTGAAATCTATATTTTCAATTATCTTTGGGTCTAATGCTGCTATTGACTCGATTATTGTGTCTAAATGTATGTTTTTGGGGGCAAGAAATCTAATGGAAACAATCTGCATTGCATATTTTGTACCAATGAGGCGCCATATTGGATTTCAAAATGACCGTTGATTGAAATTTATATTTTCGATTATCTTTGGGTCTAATACTGCTATTGACTCGATTCTGGTGTCTAAATGTATGTTTGGGGGGCAAGGAATATAATAGTAACAATACATGACAATATCCATTTTCAAAATGACATCTTTATTACAGTACTTCACTTAAGTCATGAGAGATGAACATTCATCATCATGTATTTTACATACTTTGTATTTGGACATAAACAGTGCCATGTTAACCAGTTCAGCACTGCCACAAGTAAATGAATGTTGTGGACTCCTCTTCATGAGCTATCCCCTTCACACACACAGAGGGCTGTGCACTTAAGGGCAGTCTTCTTGCACTTGCAGCGTCTCACACACCCTTTCTGGCACTTGCAAGAAACCAGCTCGATGCAGATGTGAGCTGCCTCAGGTAGCCTGGTCCAGAATGGTGTGTATTGTCCTCCAGTCATTGACCAACCCCAGTTGGTTGGTGGTGGGAGTTCTGTTGCTTGCAGCAGTATCTGACCCCACACATGTCCACCTCGATATACTGCCCTTTTGACATGTTCCTCTAAAGCTGCCTTTGTCGGAGGATCAGCTACACATTGTTCTTCCTTGCGAAGAGTTTCCGCCTGGTCTTGTCAATATCTATGTACAGAGCATCTATGTACATCACAAACGATACCTGCCTGAGAGAACGCACATATACTTGAACCGACAATTCTAGTTCCAGCACAGTTGCCCAGTAACGAAACTGGGGGATGTTGTCTCGTCTCTGGTGACACCAGTCTTCAAAGGCGGGAAGGTCCTCTGCTTCTCTGTTTTTTTCCAAACAGAAGCAGTTGTAGGCATGGTGTTGCAGAATGTACAGTGCTGCTGCAGTCACTTGATGTGCTCTTCAAGTGCGCAAGACATGAGATGCTCGCAAGAATGAGTCTGCTGTCCCTGATGCCGCAATCTCAGCTTGCACCAGTGCTTGCACCCAACCACTTCCTTTCAGCCAGTCCCCAAGTGTCTTCAGTGCCGCCATCTCGATGTGGAGACCACCAAACATCACAACTATGTGGTCCTCGCCATAACTATCTGGCCATTTCCACTGTATCTGCTTGGCCAAAGCAAACAGTGGCTGATCAAAGGTGATCACTGGTGTCTGTCCAGGATTCATGTGTTCTACAGCATTCTTCGCAACGTCCATTGAATGGCGGATCATGGCTACAGTGTGAGCACACTCCATGAAGAGTGGGAGCAGTGATGTGGGGCAGATGCATCCAGCATTTGGTTGCTGTCGGCTAGCGTGAAATGCAGCCCAAGATGTGTTTTCATTGTCTACTGTACCAGTTTTATCTTCTAGGACCTTTTTTGCATTGCTTAGCCATTGGTATTCTTCATGAGTCTGCTGTTGGAAGTTTCCTCTGGCCAATGACGCTACTCTAGCTGCTGTGACAGACGACCCCTTGATGCTGCTAGTGACGGGGGGGGGGGGGGTACGTCAGTATAATAGTGCGGCAAGGGGGCGACAGTCTTGGACCGTGTATCTCCAGATTCTCCGGCAACGACGATGCTCCGATTCACTCCTTCGCCAGTGTAAGAAGGATGTTGTATTAAAGAAATACCGGTACCATGGAAGGAGTCTTTTGATGTTGTTGCACTGGAGTTATGGTCTATGTTGTCTACAGCGGCAGTTGTAAACACTTCGCCACGCAAATTTAGAGGGCAGACCACTTCTTCTATGCAAAACTGTTTGCAGGCACGGTGAGAGCTAGAGCACTCTGTCATACGAGATGCTTAAGCCAAGGTGTGAAAGTCTGTCGACAAATTCTTTCTTGTGTGTATGTGCATGCAACATCATCCCTATGTATGTTGGAAGTGGGGTCTCTTGTGAAACACTGTGTCTGACACAGGTGGACGATGTCGTGCCACGAGTTCGCTTGTGTTTGATGCTGTTGAACTTCAGTATCTGGGCAATAGGGTAAGCATTATTTTTAAATTGTTTTAATGTGATTTAAACCAGTTGTCCAAACAGAAGTCAAGGCCGGATGATGTTTTCACACTTCAGATGGCAAAAAATGACCAATAACCAACATGTTTAAATAAAATAAGAGGGGGCACATGTCGAAGGAACGTATTGGACATGCATGTTATATATTTTTTTAATTTTTATGTTTAATATTAGGTAAAAAGTTCCATCGGACAGAAAAAGTAAGCGTCACGTCTTTGACCCTTCTACAATTCAAACCATATTGAAATCCAAGATGGCGGCTCAGTGGTAAAAAATATGCTATGCATATTGTTACCATTGGATTCCTTGTCCCCCATAACATACATTTTGGCACCAGAATCGAGTCAATAGCAATTTTAGATCCACAGATAAGCGCAAATGTAGATTTAAATGGCGGCCAATTTGAATTCCAATATGGCGGACATGGAGAGATAATTCCGAGTGGCTCAATATCTGAAAATGTTCGCTATATGTCAATGTACATTTGTGCCAAATTTGTTGCTTGTACCACAAAATGCACAATACCTTAGCTATGCTGCCCCACTACTCCCGAAAAATGAAAAAGAGTTTATTTTAATTTATTTTATGAATGATACTATTTGTTTAAATTTAATCTAATATATATTAAAGTTCAGTAGTGTAATCAAAAATATTTTTTAATAATATCTTCAAAAATAAATTTATATGAAACTATCGGCAACTCTCGGTGCCAAAATTGCCGATACTGATAGTTTAAAAATGTATTATCGGCGTCGATAAATCGACCAAACCGATTAATCGGTCGACCTCTAGTTGTATTCTTGTCAATCAGCTACTTTTGGATGGCAAAGTGGACGAGCAACATTCTATTTTTTTCTCAGTTTGAATACTAGATAACTTTTGCAGATACGATTCTAATCTATATGTCTTTCTGTCAAATTAGAAATGTTTTATAACTGAATTCCTTACTATCTTTTTAAATTTCGGCATTCAAATGACGGAAAGCGTAATCTTGTAGTTATTTTCTTCTTTTTTGAATTGCCCGATATTTGGTTCATAGCATATTGGACTATACAGGGTTACGCCGAATTAGTGCAACATCGGATTGTAAGTGCAATATCTTTCTTAATATAACTCTGAGAGGTTTTATTAAGATATAAAATTAGGTGGCACGGACTTTTTTACATCTGCTATGTTGTTTTCACCACTTTTTGTAGAAAAACAACGACGAAATGAACCTTTAAAACAAGCGAACGGCCGTCCTCAAGTTGTTGGACTCTGTCCAGTCCAACAAGACTATCATGAACATGCTTGGGGTAAGCCGTACATTTCATCTGGCGTACCAAAAAGTTATCAAGAGACGGGCAAACTCACAAGGAGGCCTGGACAAGGAAAGAAGCGATCAGTGAAGACACCAAGGCTGAACAAGACCGTCGCCGGCAAGATACTTCGTAACCCGTCTGCTCCATGAATAAGATGGCTCAGGAGTACGATGTATCTGCGAGGACATTCGGGAGGGTGGTCAAAACTGACCTGGTCATGAAGCCGTTCATGTACAGGAAGATATATCTACTAAACGAGGTCACCAGGATCAAGAGGAAGGCAAGATCAAAGTTATTGCTCAAATGGTACGCAGACAACCCAAGTGTCGTTGTGATCTTCTATGATGATAAACTTTTCGAGACCACAAATAAATTCAATCTTCAGAATGATCGTATATTGTGCAGGGATGCCTCAAAGATCCCAGAGAACACCAGAAACGTTTACCGGATGCTGAAGCCGGCATCTGTGATGGTCTGGGGCCAGTGGCCTCCAATGGTAAAAATCACCCTTGCTCCGGATTCCAGACGGTGTTAAAATCAACAAGATCGTTTACTTGGACTTTCTGAAGACCAAAGTATTCCCTTGTATTCATGAAGAGTTTGGTGGACTCCCTGTTTGCTTTCAGCAAGACAGAGCTCCGGCCCATACTGCAAGGATTGTGCAGGACTGAGTGCAGCCCATTTTCACAACTTTTGGAGCAAGGAGCTTTGACCTCCCTCATCTCCTGATTGCAACTCCCTTGACTTTGCCAAGTAGAGGATGGTGAAGAGGGAGGCCAATGCTGAAGCAAGGGTCAACAAGGACCAGCTGATAGCCGCAGCTTAGGCTGCCTGGAACAAGATTCCCGAGAAGATTGTGCGTAATAGCTGCAATAGTGTGGCCAAGAGACTTAGGGCTTTAGTTCGTGCAATTGGGGGATATTTGGAATAATTTAGGAATACATATTTGAAGTTATTTGTTGTCAACCAAATTTACAAATAATATATTTTCTAAATTGCGTATTTTGGGAGCTATTGCCTTATTTCCATGTTTCATTAATTCTGCCTAACCCTGTAAATGGGGTTTTTGACAGGAGAATAACAGATAACCTTATATGTATGGTGAACAACTATTAGGATATATTTTCTACAGATTCCATGATACATAATCAAAGATTCTAGGTTAAAAAATCCACAGCTTTTATACAAGCATTAAAACAGATTTTATTACCCTGACTTAAGCACCAAGGATATAATAATAATAATAATACTTCTCCATTGCGTTCATTCCTTTGAGACATATAAACTAAAAGACCAGCAAACAGGACCTTAATTTAAATGAACAACTTCAAAGCTATTATATCAATATAGAGCTATTCAAAGCTATTATTCAATATAGAGCTATTCAAAGCTATATTATCAATATAGAGCTATTCAAAGCTATTATTCAATATTATCATTACACAGAAATCAGAAATCCAAATCAAATATATTAATTTCATAAGGAAAATGTACTTATCAAACTCACCTTCACTTATCAGTATTTTCTTGCCTACAATAATTTTATGGCATATATATGCTCATGACAGATAAGCAAGACACGCTCAAAGCAAATTTAATTTACTTTGATATATTGCCTATGTTTTTCTTCTTCTTACTTTGGGAATATCAGGAATTTTCTTTAAGCATAAGAAAAGGATTCATATCTACGACCAAACCAATCAAGTGCCCCTTTATTCATCTACAAAGGAACATCGTGTTTGGTTTTTGATGTTTGCCTACCGAATGTAAATAAGTTATTCATTGAATGTCAGGTCAAATAAGATTTCTGAGAGATGCAAAGAGAAAAAATAAAAAAATACTTATCATATTGTAGATTTTATAAGTGGAGCTGTTCATTAATAAATATTTTATCATCCATTGCAAAGAAAATTACCCTACATATTTATAAGCCTATAATTATAATTAATAAAAAAATGATTCCCTTAATAGTTACACAGGTTAAATTTTTTAGTCATTTCTTTTCCAATGGCTTTTAAGTTTCATGACACAAATTTTTATAAATTAATGAACCAAAACTATATATACATTAACTTAAATGATTTTGAACTCTATGAACTGGTTACCTATGAAACATTTGTCAGGAAAAAAGACTGTTTTTAAAGGTTATTGAGTCTGCAAATGACTACGAACATGCAATAACGACTAAGGACAATTTATACATTAAAAATAAACATAGCATTTGTAAGGCATTTTCTCTGGTCTGTGAGAGATTGTTTCATTTTAAGAAGTTGCATATTTATATTTAACAACCACAGCAAAATAAATACCTCCTTAAAAGGGCTCAAGTCATTACAAATAGTCTTACATTTGGAAAAAGTCTGATTTGCAGCATTTGATTTGGTAAGGTTTTTGGACATGGCGCAAGCGTAATGGATGTCATATGTTAATCTCAAGTTGCTGTTGTGGATTGGGACGAGGGTTCTTCTCCTCAGCGTGAAGATGTCATTTCGGCAGGCAGTCAGTGCGTGGGAGCAGGGTACATCTATGTAAAGTCTAACAATCCTCTAAGAGATGTACATGTAGATAATATTTGAAAATAATCAATTTACTCGAGTGTGCAAAAATGTAGATACATAAAATTCTAAAACAAACCAGTTGAGGCAGAGGCGCGGGAAGACATTTTTGGCAGGGGGTGCTGTTGGTGGGGGACGAACTTTTGAACGGGGATCTGGGGGCCCGCCCCCATAATTTTTTTATAGATGCAACTTCCTGCATTCTAATCAATTTAGGGCATGGCAAATCCATCTGACTCACTCTTTCAGAATCTACCAAAGAGTTGGTACACACAACACAATCATTTCTGTAGCAATCAGAATCAATGGTAAAACTCATGCACTCGCTCTTGCCAGCACTACCTACGGCACTGAAAATAGCATTAAACACAAAGCACTCGGCGGTGCTGTACATGAAAATAGCATAACCCAATGACTTGCCAATTCCCCCTTTGTTGCGGAAGAGTTACTGCATTGCTTTTCAGTGCAGCTGATATTGAATAAAAATAAATACATTATCACAGTACTATTATTATTATTTAGACCTATTAGGCCTTTTGTGTCCACAGCTCTATCTCCCCTCAGTGCACATACAAGTATAATAACAAAGAATGTGTCATATATACAGTATTTATATATAGCTTAGGCCAGGGATGTCAAACTCAGGCCAGAATGATTATAAATACCATATCTTAGTAGGCCTATTTATTGGCCTATATTTTGTTTGGTCATGAAAACACAAATATATTGTAGGCTTATACAATGAAGGAATCGGATTCTTACTCATGCGCTCCTTGAGAACGAGGATGCACTCAAGTGCGCCGGACACACTCGCGTTGTCACCCTGCAGACTCTTTGCCACTGTCTCGCATGGCCCAAACATCGCTTCACAGCAAAGCAGACCGTATGCTGTTCTGGCTTTCTGCGCTTGCTTCAGGAGTCCAAATATTTTTTGGCGAGTCTCGCCACGAACAGTTCTGTCCTCCTGTAGAGTGCGTAGGGTCTGGAGGAGCGGCCCGTAACCTGTAGCAGTCTGCTTATAGCCCTGGTCTCACACACCACCTTGTGGGACACAGCGCTGCTAGGTTGGTGACAGGTTCCCCCTCTGAGAACAGGCTCTGGTAGAGACTCATTCGTTTCGCAGACTCCCGGATGACAGTGGAGACGCTTTGTACAAAGTTGAAGATTTCCGCTATCAGAGAAACATCCCGCGCCACCTCTTGCAATGCCAGGTCTAACGAGTGGTTACAGCAATGGACAAACAATGAGCCAGGGCAAAGTTCTGCCAGACGCGTCCGCACTCCACTTATTCTTCCGGCCATGTTGCTTGCCCCGTCAAAGCAGTAGCCCTGCAGCTTTTCAAGGCAGTTCAGTCGCAAAATATGTCAACAATGCACCTGAACAGACTGTCTGCCGTGGAGTCTGGTGCACTGTATAACCCCAAAAAAAACACTTTGTTTGCCCATTTGAGAATCCACGTAATGTAGATGGCAGGAAAACTGTTCCGATGAGCTGATGTCTGTGGTGCCATCAGCTGTCAACCCGAAGTAACTTGAACTATTTGCCTCCATTACCAACTTTCGCTGCACAGCATGTGCAAGCTGCTCAATCATTTCGTTTTGGATCGTATCCGAGAGCCAATTATCTCTCCGCAGCATCCATTGGCGAGCTTCAGGAAGAGACTCGGTGCGATCCAGCATCATTAGCCAAAAATTGCCGTCCCGATGGTCGTGGCCACGGAGTGGTAAGCCCTGTCGGAGCAAATAGCGCACCGACTTGAACGCCTCGTTCAGAACGACCTTGGCAGTTTTCTGATCTTTTGCCACCACGTCGGAGAGTAAAGCGCTGATTGGGGTGTTATTAAGTGCAGCAACTTTATTCACGGCGCCCAGATGAAATGTCGATCTCTCATACTCCTTGAATTTGTTGGTGGCTTTACGCCAATTCGAAAAGCCCCCTCTAATGAACACCGCGTCTGCTCTCTTCTTCTCCTCCTGTATAAGACCTTTCTCGACCGCAGACACGCAGGTGTAACACAAAGCTTTTTCCACATCCTTTAGGTAATGCAGCCACTTCCATTTTCCAAACCATGCTGATTTGAAGGATCTGGTAAAAGTTTCAGTCCCGAATTGTTTTGCTGGAAAATCCAAAGCTTGCGGCTGAAACGGCTCTGATGGCAGAGGTGATGTCCCTGTTTCCACGACACTCTCCTCAGTATCTTGCGAAGGGCTAGCAGCAGTGCTAACAGGGATCACATCAGCAGCAACCTGTCCTGACGCTCCAGTGCTTGATAATATTCTTGGTCCAATGCGTTGGGCTGTGGGTTACTATTCTTCAAAAGTTTGTTTTTGGGGAGGCTTTGAAAAAAAGACGACATCCTCTTCTGCGACATGTTTTTCGACTCTTTGCTTATTTTAACACAGCGGGCTCGCAGTTTTTGTTTCGAGGAATCTCAATCTCATCAGGACAAAAGAAAATCTGATTGGCCACACAACAAATTGTATTAATTTAATTTTTTTATACATTCGTACATTTATTCTTTAGTTTAAATATTTATTTATTACTAGGCCCTCCGGGCGGGTGGGTGGCCTACGGCCACAGCATTTATACATGGTAACATATCTATGGATAATATGTTGAGGCAAGGATTGAACCTTGCATCAAACAATGAAGTTTTTTAATCTTGTTTAGATGATGATGGAGACGTCGTATAGAAAGTAATTATATGATAGAGAATGATGTGAATATTTTTCATAAAAAGGAGAGGGAAAAATATATATTATCCAGTAAATCCTGATTAAGTTCCTCTCCTATAACTACAAAAATATATGTATTTTTTTTTCTTTTTTTCCCCTTTTCTTACTTCACAAATAACTTTATCGTCTCTTTAAAAATATTAGTTTCGAAGCTCCGCTACCAGGGGGTGCTGCCGCACCCCCCGCACCCCCACCCCCACTTCCCGCGCCCCTGAGTTGAGGATGTATTTTCATCGACTTTAGGGAGGAGGGAACTGGTTGACTCAGGGAGCTTGATAAAGCTCTAACAACGTAGATAGGCTTGCTCTAAAGGTCGAAGGTACTCAGCGGTCGAACGGGATGGATTCTACAGCACTTCATACATACTTCTGGAGTAGTTGAAATTAAGATAATCTATTGTATCGTTTCACAAACTATGGTACGCGTACCCCTAGGGGTACGCAACGTGATGATAGGGTGTGCGAGGGATGATAATATGGCAAAGTATAGTATCAACTTATTACAAAACAAAAAACATCTGCCAATCAGTCCCAGCTCTTACACAAGCATGTAACCAGAGCCATAGAGCAATAAAGTTGCGATACTCTGAATAGATCCCTGTGTTAAAAAACTACGGCCAGTTCGAATGCTACTTACGGGTATTTGGCTTTGCAAAGTTCCAAGGACTACTGTTTCTTTGTTGGAACCTCATTTACTTACATGGCAGTGCATAAAGCAGTTCCAGCCACAAATTACTAAAATATCGACCTCTTTTTGAAATGTAAGCCGTATCATAGATCCTTTGTGATGCTTACATATTAGGGTTGTTCTTATTTTTCAAATGTTTGAAATGTTAGCGACTTTGTGGATTTTCTGTTTCTTGGTGATAAAAGAAGACGACATACAAAGTTTGAACAAAATCGGTCAACATTACGAGGTCGCGCAACGAGGTCAAAGTTTTAAAAATTTAGTAAAAATATAGTTTTCCGCATATTTCTTCAAAATGGTGGAGGTTACGGACTTCAATAATAATTATTAATTTAAAGGAAATCTAATTTACTACCAGACGTATGTTAGATGTTTTTAATAAAACAATGTTTTCAGTAAAAACAAAGCAAGAAAGGGAGTGTGTATTGTTAGCTTATTTCATGGCTTTTTTGTATCAATTAACTTCACTCGCCTGTAGAAGATGACTTGTTCGCTTCAGAGTAAAATAGTACTTTTAAGTTTAGTAAAACTTTAGATGATAAATCCAAAAATGACCTTGGTTGCATTCTATCAATTCAGAATTCAGTACAATCTGAGTTTACATCATATGATTCAGAGCCTGTATTGACCTATAAGAAATCGATTATGAAAAAAATAAAGCATTATGTGTTTCTTAGATGTGCGTCAAGGTATCCTCTCAAAATTTTACTTTGTCTCTGACGCATTTATAATCCATTATATGCGTCATTTTGTACGCAAGATAGGCTTTTTTTAATGTACATATAACTCTCTACTTATTAAATTGATATGATTTAGTATACCAAAATATTATAGCTGGTTAACCAAGCTTTCATTTGATATATTTTGTGTTCTAAAAATCACTATACTTTAAGAGATATAAGCAAATACGTACTCTCCCCCAAAAATTGATCTTTTGATATGAGAATATACGATTACCATCTGGTAATTATGTTAGGGTTACCTGGATAGAAAGAGAGAGAAAGAGAGGGAGTATTTTGCCTCACTTCTCTCCCTTCTTTTTTCTCCTTTTGAAAATTAGATTTCCTTTAAATTAATAATTATTATTGAAGTCTGTAACGTCCACCATTTTGAAGAAATTTGCGGAAAACTATATTTTTACTAAATTTTTAAAACTTTGACCTCGTTGCGCGACCTCGTAATGTTGACCGATTTTGTTCAAACTTTGTATGTCGTCTTCTTTTATCACCAAAGAAACAGAAAATCCACAAAGTCGCTAACATTTCAAACATTTGAAAAATAAGAACAACCCTATTACATATATTACTCTTATTTTGTAAATGCACTTTGTAATTATTATTGTTTTCTCTTGGTTGTTACAAGCGTTTGCCCCCGATGTCACTTGATGCACTGTAGCATCTACAGAGAGGCTTTGGCACCTAAGGACATGTCTGCAGACTTGAAGAACGTCTTGGACACAACTTTAAAATTGTGAACGTTTTTAAAGCGAGGCCTCTGAACAACGCATAT
Organism: Caligus rogercresseyi; assembly: GCA_013387185.1. NCBI lineage: Eukaryota > Metazoa > Arthropoda > Copepoda > Siphonostomatoida > Caligidae > Caligus > Caligus rogercresseyi. The sequence goes on along the minus strand of CP045897.1, from coordinate 17,739,183 downwards.
TAACTGTACTCTGCAATGATATGGGTAGCGAACATACATCTCTTTTACTGCACACAAAGATGTGCTGGCTGCCAAGGGAGAAAGTATTGACATGCGTCTTTGAATCAAAGATGAACTAAAAAGGTTTTGGTTGATCATACATTTCACCTGTCTGTCAATTTGCATGATGAAGAGTTTCTTTTACGACTAGCTTATCTCGGTGACATTTTTTATGGGTTGAGTTATCTTAATCTAGGATTATAGAGGCTCTCTGCAAACATTTACAATTTGCGAGAAGGATCGAGACAATTATTCAGAAATTGAAGCTATGGATTGACGGCGTGGGCAAGAACAAAACAATTGCCGTTCCTTTGTTGTTCAATTTTTTCTGTGAAAATAACCTCATTCTGACAAGCAGTATGATCGCGACATCACAACGCATCTCAGCGAGCTAGCTGCTGAGTTGAGCAGGTACTTCCCCGACAGTTACGAGTCGGGTATTGGATTCGACATCACTTTAATAATGGCCCTGTTGCTCAGTCGGTATCTGAACAAGAAACCTCAATTGAATTGCACCTACAGGATCTTAGAAATTTGAATTCAACCACAATCCTCTTACAGGTGGGGGTACGCGGATGAAGAGAAATGCTTCAAGGGGTACGTGATAACAAAAAGTTTAGGAAGCATTGATGTATTACGTTTGAAACTAAGTTCGTGGAGTCAATTGTTTCACAGCTATTTCTTTTTTGTGAAGTGTAATTAGGCATTCAAACGCTCTTGTTGTCCTTACAAAACTGTGTTTTTTAGATTTTCCTAAAAGTTTAATTTTTTGGTTATTTTCAATTTTAGAAGTGGAATATTTCACCATTTTCGACATGTGCTTCTTTTCACTTTTCATTGAGGACAAAAAGCTACCGAAGCCGCTCGGGACATTTGCAGTGTGTACGGAAAATGTGTCTTGGGCGTATTTACTGCTCAAAATCGGTTTACAAAGTTCAGAAACAGCGATTTTGAGCTCGACTCATCTAAAAATGAGAAAATTGGTCAATGGAGGATAAAACTATCGTAGTTCTACTTCGACATTGAGTATCGTCCGCTATATTAATATAATGTGGCTGACTAATTATCTCGTGTATGTAAAGGCAATTTTTGTTTGTTAAGAAAGCTCATTAAAAAACAAGAACAGTTTGAGATTTCATTACTGACCAGAGCGAGGCAACAATTGACTGGTACATTTCTGGAAATACAACATTCACCAAGCTTACTCTTCAATATCGATTCGCTGAGTGTGAAGTGACACACAGAAGTTTTTTTTTGTTGAAACCACATGTTGTCCAATCCATATAGCCCAATTCAGGCAAAAATAGTTATTATGACTTTCTACCAACAGAGACGTGACGATTATCATCGTCGACGACAAAGTACGGGCCATTGATAATGCCAGTATTCAATTCTCATCAGACCGTAACTTTTATAATGTAATGGCGTATTATGAGCCACGTATCGTTTTTTAGAGATCCAATATCTCATATTTTGCATGTTAACAAAGTTGTTCGTTTTTTTTTTTTTTTTTTTTTTTTTTTGCCTATTGGTCCGATAGGATATAAATAAGCACTATAGCATTAAATTAGTCTATCGAACCTAGGATCTTATTAATGAGGTAGACCAAATTGGCCATCCCCTCTCGGGATTCGAACCTGCGCCCCCAACACGAGAGTTGAACACGCCTTAGCACGCACGGCTATCGAGCTCCCTTTTCGAAACCAATCAATGTAAAATGTGAGCGTCCCTATTAAACCATTTTGTTTCTTTATAAATATCATATTTTTTAACGAATTTATAGTTAAATGGTACTTGTTCTTGTATCTCATAAATTGGACATATTTTACAAACATCATTATAATAAATACAAAATGAAGTATACATATAAAAAAATAATCCTTTTTAAAACTATTAAAGTTTTGTATGTTATTATACAAATATTATTTCATGCTCTATGTATGTATGTTCTTGATGCAGTCATATCCATATGCTTTTAAGTTATAAAAAGTTTTTCTTGTTAGCTTATTCATTCTCTAATGAACGTGCTCCAATTTATTAAAAACTCAATATTTCCCTTCAATGAAGGGAAGAAAAAAAATATACATTAAAAGAAAATTATGAAGAAAAAAACTTTGAAGCATATGTTGATAAGAAATCAAAAGCAAAATTAAATTCAAGAAGTTATATGTGCATAGTTATTTAGTTTTGAGCGTTATAGCGTAGGTTGGTGCAAAAATATATCCCTTTTAAGAGCAAAAAATTCGTCGAAGTCTTATTCCAAATAAATGCTGCTAAAAACTTTAGCAATTTCCGTGAGCAGTCATTAAGTATATCAAACTATATATTTATTTAGAACGTGATCAGTAATAGAAGTGGAGCGTGAAAAAATAATAAAACATTAAATTATAAATTAAGCATTCTTTTTTGTACATATTAATTCAGTGCAATAAGAAAACTATTTTTTTAAGAATTATAAGCACAATAAGAATAAAACAAATAAGGCTTTAGATGTAACGGGCAAAGAAATCAAAAAAATAAAAAACACGAGACATAAAGTTTTGAAATAATCATTTTTGGGTATTTTCCTAAGAAATAACCATTTCAGAACTTCAATTACTCATATATATATATATATATATATATATGTGTAGACTGCAAAATTTGAATAGATGTTTTAAGAAGTAGCAAACATAAATGTGGCAATGTTACATAAAAAATCACATGATTTCATTCTAACGTTCTGTTCGATGAACTAACAATCTTGATAAATAAGTGATGTGAGCACTTTTGAGCTTCGACATTCCCTCTTAAAGTTTTTGAAAAAAACATAAAAAGTATAAATAATCATGAGATTTCTTTTTATATAAT
>CP045897.1:17665745-17736194 GCA_013387185.1 Caligus rogercresseyi | reverse complement strand
ATTAATAAAGAATTAAAAGTATCGCAGTTTACTTATTTTTTAGTTTCTTTACATATATAAGTTCTCAAAACTACCAAAGTAATAATGAAAAATGCATAAATATACATTGTAAACTAATACATACTTGACAAATGAAGTACACTTCAATTATTATAAACGACAGTCAGAAGAGCTTAAAGTGACCATTATCACCGACAACAATAATAACTCGATACTCAACAGAGAGGAAAATGTCGTCAACTTAGGAGCTCTACAACATAAAATGGCTTGGCCACTCGGATAAATAATTATTTAAGAGCCTTTGGAATAAAATCCATCCTGCAATAAATGTCCAATAATGTTATGTTTCACATAAATATTCTTCCTTAAAATGACGTCACTGTGCATTACTTCTGTCATTTCTTGCTTTCTATTCCTTACGTCTTGTTAATCAAAGACAATAATTTCTTCTTTTTTTTTTTGTTTCAACAACTTCAGCAATATACATATTTCAAAAGGGAAATATAAAATGACTCCTTTCAGCTGATGACTCCGACATTTTTCGCTTATCTTATTATTCAGTTTATTTTGTATTCATTATTTTAAAGGTCGGTGCAGATTACATAAAAAATATATATAAATAAAAGTATTTCAAAATTAAACTTTTATATTAAACAAAACAGAAAAATTATTTTCTTATAAAGTTTTAATTTTTTGTGAATAATAAATACTGAGCTGAAAATGCAAGAAAACAAAAAATTACTTAAAATGTTTTTAAAATTTTGCAAAAGTTTTGAAATGGCGTAAAGTTGATGAAAATATTTATTTTTTTTGAAGATACGATCTAAATAATTCGAAAAATATTGGAGGCCGACAAAATTTAATATAACATTTTAACGATAGTTTGGAGAGGGAATATCTGTTTTTAGATTTATATAAAACAAAATAAAAATCACGCTAATTGAATTTTGGTCTCAGAAATATTATAAATGAATATATGAATGCATAAATATGTAACAAAACTAAAGTAATGGTACCAATGTAAAGAAAGCTTAGACAGTTTATGCCCTGTGAAAAAACAAATATCCATTAGCCACAATTATGACAAGTTTCACCGATTCTGATAAATATGTTTAACTCCATAAATTCATTTAAAACCAAAACTATTAATATGTGAAGAAGCATTATCCAATTCTGACCTCAATGACTTGAAATTGTTTTTATTAAAATAATTAAATTAGCACAAGTTTTTTTACCTTTAACTTTAATATAACACTTGCAAGTTATAACTGAGAAAGTTAAAGATCTACTTATGTTATTCAGTTGTCTCGTCCAAATAATTATTATACTATACATCAAAAGACAAGGAAAGCTATCCAAAGAATTAGTTATAATAAATAAAAATAATACCAAACATTGTTTGCTTTATATTTGATTAAAATTTTAAATGATTTCACAGATGATAATTTTAAATTTATGTTAAAATATTTTTTGTTATGCCCCTCGATCAATGCCATTAATAAATACTTAGATAATATTATAAGAGTATCACATATAATTACTCATTATTTAAACCAACTCCTCACACAATGATTCATGTAACTGTTATTTTGTTTCACTATATCACATGATAAACTGATCCTCATATTAACAAAAATAATGAGGCCTGAGAAAAGTCCTGACATTTCAAAAGTAAAGTTTATTTTAGCATAATCGCACCATGAATGTTTTGACGGTCCTCAGTTGATTGTGTTAGAATGAAGTGAAAAAATGATTGGGAAAAATGGAATAATGTCATGAGGATTTTTTTTCTTTTTTTCGTTTAAAAACATTTGATTTGGTTAACTGTAAAAATAAAAATACACTAAAATTATATACAGAAAACCGAGTAAAACATTCAGGGCAGTTGCGAAAAAAACATATATAAACATTTTCGTTCACATTACCTGCCCTGAAGAATGATCTCATATAAAGGACAAATCATTTATTAATTGGTTTAAAAATTCACAGTGTCTTCTTAAACCCTTTTGATAATTTTCATGTAGAACTTCGATCTTGTTGGCGCATATAATATGATTCGTCAGCCCATTTCCACGTTGGCGCTCCTAAATCCTGGATTTTGATGGAGCTGAAGCACCAATCATGATGGGCCTTAGGTCTTCTCCGACTTCGTATTTTTTTAGCTAGTAATTTTTTATATTTTGTAATGCAGATTGAATTGCTTTGTGACTATGGGGAGGGGGGGGGGTTAAAATATCGCTTTTAATATATTCAGGGATATATTGCCGTTTTGACACACGTTTAGTCTTATAAATCTTTTAATTATTTGAAGAATAGACATTCGAGAAATGCATGCAAGGTATTATTTAAAAAAATCACAATTCATATCAGGATTTTGATTTTTTTCTCATCTTTCGACATGGATTATCCCAATAAGAGATTATTGAAATCCTTGTATGATCTTGAAACACCATTCCATGACACCGCGAAAAACTGGCGCAATTTAATCGTTACCGACGCCAGTTCATAGAGGAATCCCTTGAAGACTGCCAAAAATAGTTTTTTAAGAGAACAAACTACATTATTGTATTTTGACCCCCCCCCCCCCCCTTTCATTCACCAATCGCGTTATAGAAGAAGATCCCAGAGTGCGAATCTGTACAAACTGCATTAGTATTATTATAATTATTCACACTCTTTTTCTTTAAAGCAATCACGTTCACTCTTTGGCAATCTTAATTATCGCTTTGAATTTGATAGTCAATCTTGCATTTGTGTCCATTACCCGTCCCTCATTAAATGTAAGTACACAGATTCATCCACTTATTAGAGCAAGAAATGCTGAAACTCCGTGTACGGAGGGAACTACACGCAATGTAGGGAAAAATCACTCTAAGGTTTTTTAAGCAGCGTCTTGACAGTAGCTAAAGAAGAAGAAGGAAAAAATATAGTAGAGAATAACACGCTCATTCTAAGACATTCTTTAAAAAAGTTTGTGAGACTCCTTTACCTCCTTCACCTATGAAAATCCATGAACGTCAGTCTGCAAAAATTGCTTCTGCAAGCCACAACACCCACAAAATAAATATTAATACAAACTCAAATTCGTGACATGATAGTCCTTTATTAGACTTAGGAGTGATCATCATCTGACAGAGGAAAGGACAATTAATTACAGGGGAAGAAGGAAAAAAAAAGTCATGGAAGGACTGGGGATCGCATTTGGATGCGTCTATTTTTACTCCTATTGAGCCTCTCGGTATTCGGAGTTCCTCTAGTTGTAGCCCTGATAAATTCGTTGCCTATAAAGTATTACTCTCCACCTACTGGGAGCCGGAGCTCTTTCCAAAGCAATATCCCGAATGGAGGCCACCAGCACAATGGTCCAAAGTGATCGGTGAGTCCTTGTAATTTACATACTCTTTGGGTTTTTTTATTAATCAAAGATTCTTGAAATATCACAAAAGATTTAGATTCAAGCATGTGATTAAAATTGATTAAAAATGAATTGAGTTAATTATTTTTTTGCAATTAATATGAATGCAGACATTTAAATATAGAAAAAAACATGATTATTGTGTTTACTGGTGGTAAAGTCTACCAGGTTAAGGAACATATGTTTTAGATTTTTTTAATAGACTATACAAAAAATGGTTGATTCAGAAATGTAAGATAAAATAGTTTATAAAAATATATAGCCTTATTGATGGAGTCCAATAAATAATGATTTATGGCTTTTAGAATATAATATTTTTATAACCCTCTAGGAATAAATTATATTTATCACTCCACTAAAATTTAGTTTTGCTATAAGTAGTTTAGTTAACAAGTTAACTAACTCATCAATTAAAGGAATATTATACTTTTCGCTTATAAATTAGCGTTACTTCAAGAAACTAAAACATCTTAATTTTTTATCTCTCACAAAATCATCAAATATAAAATATATATTCCTATTAAAGCCGTACCGGATGTAATATAAGTAAAGTAATTGTTTAAACTATTGGATAGTCTTTCATACAGATTTCATTTTGCTCAACTGAAGAGCTCTTCGACTCAATAATCTCAGGTATCGAAAAACAAAGCTCAGTTTTGGAACAGTTGTTTTGCAATGCATTTGACTAAAAAACTTATTGCATTAAATTGAGCTAACCTGCATATATTTCTATTAAAGAAGTATTGATTTTCGCCAATAAGCATATCATATATTTTTTATTCCCTTGGTTACAAGCATTTATAATTGATATTTCAGTTACAATTTATTTTTGAATGCCCTATTTATGTAGCATTAAGAACAGCATTAATCACGGAATTAGTCCTAAATCCCAGCATCCATTCAATGTCTTTTTAAACTCCTTTAATTCAACGGAAAAAATGTTGCAAAAACATGTATGGATTTAAACCCTCATTATTAAACAGATCCACAAGCAACAATAAATTATAGATTAACTTTTAATTCACTGCCATCCAATCAACCCGAGTGTATACACGTTTAATTGAGCTGAATAAATCTTGCTTTATAATTCACAAACTCTTTCTTAACGGATTGAAGCCCAAATTCCTTAGTCAAAAAGGAATCTTGAGAAACATAATGTCTCAATGTCATCATAATCAATTAGTTGATTCATTCAACTTAATCTACATTCAACCTTGATGACTTTTATAATGATACAAAGTGAAACATTAAAATGACTCTGCGTTTGCCCTTAATTTGAAAATTACACAGTAGGGTATAAATTGCTACTTCAACTCAAACTTTAAGGAAGAACAAAGAAGTTAAAATGTATATGAAGAAGTGTTTATATAATGATCTAAATATCTTAGAGATTATTGAAATATTATATACTATTACTTTCAATAATTTGATATATTGTCATTAACAATATATTCGTATATTAAAAATACATTAAAGGATTGGAAATAATTTTAGAATAATATTTCCTTCAATAATTAAATATTTAATTCAAGCCACTATTTATGTTTCCTAACACTGAACATCAATTTACGTTTTAAAATATTTTCAATCGAGAATAAAATCAATAGATCATTTAATCAAAAGCTTTATATTAACAATTTAATATATTAATTAATTTTCAGTAAAATATATATGATTTTTTTTGGGAAAATGTGTAAAACTCTACTTTTAATAAAATTAACAGTCCTTGACTCAAAAATACAAAAAGTCACTATTTTCCCTTTAGTATAAGAAGAGATGTAAAATTTATAAATATTTTGAGTAAAAAACTATTTATCTAGTTGACTGGTAAAGGGATACATTTGTATTTAAAAACAAGCTGCAACTTTAAAAATAACATTTAGATATGTATATACAGAGAAAATATTAAAAATTAAGTATAAAATATAACTTCCACTTAGTTAAAACTTAATCGTAAGAGGAAAATTGTAAAAAAATCCACCATATTTCAAAGTTATTTTTACTAACTTAATAAAATTATGACCTCCAAATTAAAGGTGTGATCTGCATTTTATATAGACTCGTTGACGCAAGTTTGTTAGTTATTGCATATCTCTTGTGAAATATATTCCAACTAGAAAAAGAAAAAAGTTTAAGCTACAAGTGCATCCAAAATATCATTTGAATATTAAGCTTGAATTAAAACTTTTGAAATTTACATGCAAATGAGTTTTAAAGTGATTAAACTTAATTTTAAACTTGATGTTCATCGCTCTACTATCAAAAATGATGTGAATACTATTTCTTGGTCCAATAATAAAAAAAGCCTATCTTTAAAATAACAAACCAAGAAAAATGTTGTTTTATTATTGAGATGTGAAAACATCGTCTGTTCCGAATTCAATATTATTTGGCAAGATTGTTTTTACAGTAAAGGCTGAATTGTATTAATGTCATTGATAATGACTTTTTTGATTCTACCTCAATTTTATATAAAAGTTTTAAATTTTATTTTTATAATATTATTCTGCATAAAAAATATATCAAATCATGTACAACGTCTACCTGAAGTTATAAGGTATAAATAGAGTTGCAATTTTATAATATATCATATAAATCATACCTACAAATCATATACTTAAAATTAATATGTGCTGAAGAAATACTGTAAAATCATATATATATATATATATAAATTATAAGCATTTTTCAGATTAATATTATTAATTATAAATTAAATATGTGTTTGAAAAATACCGTAAAATCATATATATATATATATATATATATATAGGATAGATATATTATTCATACTGCCTATAACATAATTAAATTGCAATTTAATATATAAAATATTCTGACGTCTTTTAGAAAGATTCTTATTTTTTATGAATAAAGAATTGGAGAGTATGTTTTAATGGATGAAAAAAGTTTGGAAAAAAGTAACTGTATTTTAACTCAAAGAAGGGATCGTTAGAGACAGTTGGCCATTATACAAAGAAGGATTTAGTAAAAAATCGTAAACAGGGACAATATTGTGCTATTTATATACGATTGATCGCTATATACAGGTTGTTGCTAGCACAGGTTTGACTGTATTTATACTTTTTTTTTTTCTCTTTTTACATGATCGATATAATATAATTTGAAATTTCCTCTTATTGCATAATTATCTTAATCCTTAATTTTGGATTAAATATCTTTAGATAAATTGCGTAAATCGACATAGAATAAATTTAAAGTTTTTATATTCAAATCATTGTAGATGATTTCGAATCTTACAATATAATTGGAAGTGTACAATAGATGTATAGTTACTCTGTAACTATTTTCCATTATAATAGTTTTATATTTACTTTTCAAACTTTTCACCTCCCCAAGTTTCAATCATTGATTAAATATGCATTGGGTGAAAAGACTTTTATATCTTTTCTTTGAAAGATGGTAACTTAAATGGTGTTTAATATTAATTTCAAAAATTTATTCCGTACATAATTTTAAGTTATTTTAAAAAAATTTCATTAAGAGCGTCCACATTTTTTCATAAATAATGCGAAAACAGTTTAATATGTCAACGATTACTTTATTTGTCATTCAAATACATTCAAGCTTATACAGAAATAAATTCGATGTTGTTTGATTACATCACTTGCACATTGTATGAAGTCCAGTCGAGGAAACAATTTCTCGAATATTCGGGTATATATTGGCTGAAACTGCATCCATTTCACGTTGAATATTTGTTCTGATCTCTTCTAAGGTCGAACGATTACTGGTTGAGATCACGACTTTGACATGACCCAAAGATAATAGCGTAGAGTCGTTAAATCGTACGAGCAAGGCGACCAATTGACTGATGTATTTCTTAAGATAACTTATTCTTCAATAATCGATTGTAACATTTTCTGTGTGGAAAGTTTTCTTGAAACCGTATCTCTTCCTTATCTTTCTAATTCAGGGAAAAAATCATGGCGCGTTGACGACTTCCAATTACAATAACGTGACGATTGTCATCGTCAACAAAAAGTAAAGCTCAAAGACGCATATTTCGTTTGTTAACAAATCCATAGAGGCAATCTTGTGCCTCAGTGTTCATTATAATTTTACGCTTTAAATCAGAATTATTTGCAATTTTTCCTTCTGCTTTTTACGAATTCCCACGTTTGAAGTGATAAAGTGGCTTCAGTTCTTGTTTCAACTTGATCTTATACGGGCTTAGGCAAGATCTATTTGCAAAGATGTCACAGGGATGCTCAATGATTGATTAAGAGTGTAAGAAACTAATTTGGGTCATTTTGAATGGATGCGCGTGAGGCAGAAATATTTTTACACTTCGTGCATTTCTTTTTCTCGCTGGAGCATTAAGTAGTATGTATGTGGACTCAAAAAAATCAGCAAACGTTGAATTGTTGATTTTGTAGATCAATTACGTTGACAATAAATTTGGGTTAACGCTACTAAATATTTGATCAAAGACTCACTACTTTTATAATAAATCTTAATATTTTGCGAACCTTTATCTATTATGTACTGCTCCATAATAAAACACAATTACTTCAGAGTAACAATAATAATATAGCGTCGTTCTTTAAGCCTTTCAACGTAAAATGTGAGCGTCCCCATTGAAACCCCCATTATTAGCATTAACTAATCAGAAATTGAACAACTCGACTACATCACATTGAGTGCAAACTATAATCGAAAATATGCAATTATTCTTAACTAACTTGACTTGATATAATACTGAAAACATATTGAATATTTCCATCATATATGCTTTTTTTAAATGATCGGATTGAAGACCAATAAAAATAATAACTACAATTATTTGGCAACTTATATGCCTTTAAAATCACGCTGAAAATATGCCATGTTTTTTTCAGGACTTCCAATAAAATAATCTAATTTAAGCAGAATTTTTTCTAACTTCCATTAAATTATTAAGAACCATAAATAGATTGAAGAGCTGGCTTTGGCTGCCCTCCTTTCTCACAACTATTTTCAAAATGGCCGCTTTGCCTATACACATTTTAAATCATTATACAGAAATGGTATTGATTAAAAAAGCATTTAACGCGTCGATTTAAAGAACCATTTAAGTGTAGATTATAATTTTAAATAAAATTCAGTATATTTAAAATATGGAGGGTGTTAGCTCAGTTAAAGAGTGATCGATGTTGAGTGCGGAGGTTCGGCAACCCAAGAGGAAAGCTGAGTATTAATCTAATTGAAAATAGTCTAGTCATGATAGCGTAATTTTAAGTCTAGAATGTTTATTATTATTTACATGGAATTGCAATTACATCGATTCTAATAAACAAAAATATAATTATAAAAATGATGAATAAATATTCCAAAACTTTCTTCGTTGAGCTATATGAAATAATGTTGAATGAATAGACAATAAGTGAACTGATTTACAACATTTTCAATCGAAAGCATATAACTGTAGAGTAAGTTTAATTTAATTAAGCCAAATTTCATTATATATAAAGAAGTATTCACTTCCCCACCCTCTTTCTTGTACAACTATGTATTGAATCATTCATAATGAACGGCTGATCTGCAAACAGTTCCCATCATTATACATCACAGTCGTAACTCACGCAGATATACTTAATGCTAAAAGGGAAAAAATCCTTGGGATGAAACGTAGAGGGTCTTTTTGTTAAATATTCAGAACATCACATCCACACCCAACTCAATTAAGATATATACTTAAGTGTGTATGTTTGCTTATATGATAAAATATGTGAGGAATAAGAATGCATAGTAAGAGTCCTGAGAAATAAATGAGACTTTTGGCAGCAGGAGCAGGATCATCATCATCCATTTTTTTTTGTGGTCGAGCATTTGTTTTTGAACCATTCATTTTCACTTACTCCTACTATATTCTACCTTGTCTTGCCCCACTCCATAACTATTACTCCCTCCAAAAAAAAACTATATTCTGTTTTCCTTTTTGAGACGCTTTGGCACCTGAAAATGCATGGAAAGAGTGTATACTTATTAGGGATACAACTGTTAAAGGAAAAAAAACCTACAAAAAAGTTCGAATTCAATCACTACTTTCAACGTTTCCATAATGCATCAGAATTAGCCTTCCCCTATCGGTAGTCGACCTTCGTTCTCAACATTGAGAGTTGAGCACGTTTCTTCCGAACTAACGCGCTTCACAGTTTCGTAAAATAGATCAGTTTACAGATCATAGTTAGTTTAGAAATGGTGTATTGCTCAAAATAGAAATGAGCAAATAATTTAAAAAATAACAATTATATACCCAATTTTAATGGCACACATTGTAATATATATATATATATATATATATATATATATAATAACAATAAATGTCATAATTATAGGGTAGACAGTATTTGTACATCATAAGACATATATGTCGACATTGAGAGCCCAGATTCTCTTTGCATTAGATGTAGTTGTGTTTTGATCAAAAAAAGATTCCATATTTTGTAAATCTATGAACAAGTACATTAGTATGAATGTTTTTTCATTAAACTATGTAAAATAAAGGCCATCATTTTTTTAACAACCATCCATTATATCAAGTTCTACAAAAGGGCAAAATAATTGCATTAAAAATAAAACGAAACATTTTACCAAAAACTATTATAAAAACGAAGTTTACATAATTTTTATGGTTTCTTTATAGAACTTTGACAGTGATATATTCTATTTTAATCGATTATTGAAATGATGTGTCATGCTGGAGAGGGTTAATTTGACATTCAACCTTATATAACCCTACAAGTATTTGTATTTTAGTAAATCATATTGTGTTATGGTTCAACGCCAATAAAAAAAATAGTTTCTATCAAAGCCATCAAAAATTGAGTCCTTCTTTTTGTACAAAATTTTTATAAGTTAGTCAAAATGTTGATTAACCCGTCTGTTTATCCCCTTGGCTTATCCGAAAGAGCGGAATCATAACTTTGAATAAAAAAATATATCACCTGATCCCTTCGCGTTTTCTTTAGGCTTTTAGAGCAGTCAAGAAAATATTACCATGTGATCTAAACTTGTTTGCTGATATACATTGTAGTATAAAAAGATTATGCTTAAAATTCAGTTAAAATAACTAATTAGAGACACGTTATAAAATGTATGATATTCATTAGCGCAATTAAATACCCTAACAAGAAACAAATCAATATGCACTCCATGAATTTATAAATTCTTTTTTTTTGTAGACATCCATTATGGAATCCTCTGAAGTTGTGAAGTTGTTAGTTCATGAGCGTTTTAATGAAAAAATCAAGGTATCCTTTTGATATATTGCCGGGTGCAGATTCATAGACAAGTTTTTCTGTTGTGAAGGGGCCCTTGGGTTTCGAGATAGAGCAAACAAAGAGATCATATAAAATATTAAAGCCTGAGCAACAGGTGCTCAACATGGCAAATGAAACACGGTGTCTTAAGTACAAACTCTATAATAATGCCAGGCACAGGAACTGGCAGATCCCGGAAAACTAAAGATATTTCATACGTTTTAATCATAGAGATATAAAGCTATAGAGAGCTTATTCCCTTCAATAGCAGAGAAACATCGTTCAGCTGTATTTATGTGTCCAATATAAACAAGTACTACGTCATCATAAGCTGATCATAGAGATAGAAAGCTTTGTTTATATTAGGTAATATGACGTATTCCTCTGAAGAATCTAATAAGCCCTCCATGTCTTTAAATCTCTATGGTTTATATCAGTTTTTCAATGACGTCATGGAACATCAGCTGTAAAAATATGATGGAAGGTTCATTAGAGAGCTCCCCCCAAAAAACAGGGCTTTGAAAAAAACCAAATCATAAGCCCAGTGATAGGGATCCGAACTGATGAGGGGATGAGTCGTTGCATCACCAATACAATATGTACTACAAACATGCATACACACTCGCTTCTTCTTCTTCATACTCTCAATTCTCAAAACCAAATAGCATCATGCGCCCATAAATTAATGGGGTATTATTATTAAATAAGGCCAGAAGGAGAGAGAGAAAGAGAGGTGCTGAATGACCTTCTTTCTTTCCCATGAAGTAGGGGATTCTTTGAGATGTCTAAGGAAAGAGAGAGAGAGAGATCAACACCCTCAACTATCACAGAGTTATGAGTGACTCATCATGGTTGAAATGCAGGAACATACCCTCTAATATGATGATGATTATACATACAATGGATAAGATGCCCTGCCAAGTCACCAGGGATTATTATTTATTATATCACAATGGATAAATGGACTGCCATGTTATGAGAAAAGACGGCAATGAGAGGTTTTGTGGCATAAATATGGGATTTTGCACTAAAAGCTGTACATATTTATTTATTCCACAAAACCTCATATTGCCGTCGTCTCTCATAACATGGTAGGCCCTTTATCCATTGATATTATTATTATAATATTAAATGTTCCTATATCCTTAAAATTGATGAGCCAATCAAAACCCTGTGATAGTTGATGTGACTGAAAATTGATAGTTATAATAAGTTTCTTTTAAGGTAATTATTATCTATCAATGTATTTCTTATTAAATAAATAATATTTAAAGATAATCTTATAAAACTTGGGCTATTATCATTATCCTAAAAACGAACATAATTGTGTATAAATGTAAAAGAGTTTATAAATTCTAAAACAAAGAATATGATAATTGAGAATAAAATATTTTTGGGATTGCTTTGTTTGTTTATATATAATTATAGAGTGAAAAATGTAGTTCTAGTCTTTGTATCAAAGCAAATTGATTGAATAATCTTGATACTTTCCCCTCAACTCACAACACATTTAAGCATGTTATATGGAAGCCAAATAAATAAACAATGTTTTAAAGAGTCCTGGAACCTGCATGAGCTCCGTTGGTAAAAATCATACTTGAACAATCATTCATTTAAATTCAAATATATCAAAACGACCAGCAAGTGATATGACGTCTCATCACCCCACGACTTCAATCGAGAATAGTATATTGTTCCACAATGGCTTTTAATGTCAATGATAGTTATAGACAGTAAATATTATCTGTAGTTTTTTTCTAGGATATTCAAAATACTTTAATTGCCTTCAAAGAAAATAGGCAGGCAAATTTGGTTTGTCCGTATCAGAGGTTCAGTTTAGATTAACTTCGTTTACGAAAGATATGGAGTAATTATTTCAATTAAACTTTTCTGCAACCATGCTTTATTACTTTTATTTTTTCTGCTGCTTAGTCAGTTTTGTTTTAAAATAATTGTGTTACGTTATTGTCATTTATTTCCCATAGCATTAATTTTCTGAATTGTATTGAAAAACTAGACAGGGAAAAAAGACGTGCATATTACTGAATTTTCCTTGTGCAGTAATTGTCATAATTATTTTTTAAGAACTCTTTTATTCTATGTATTTGAAAGTTCTCAGCTCATGAAAATGAATGTAATATTTAATCAGAGTCTTCATTCATCAATTCTATATAATGGGAACGAAATCAAAGGATTTTTAAATCCCCATGCATAAATGAGCAGTAATTATCATGCATCAAGGAGACGAATAAAGAATCTCTTACTTAATTATTTGTCAGTTAGTGTGGTATCTAATCTAATGTTTTAATGATGTTGAAAATCATTATGCTAATACAAATACTTTCTTAAATAATTCCATTCACTATCATCAAATAGTTAATTATGTAATGGCTTATTATTTATTACTAGCTTTTGTTCGAAATTTTGATGCATTTCTAAAATTTGAAACATTTTCAATATCAAGTTACTTTTCTTCATCTTTTAATCCTCAAAATTAGATCTAAGGATGCATTTAAGTATTTACCCTATGGGGCCTCTGTTTTTAAGTCCCATGACTCATGTGTATTTTTCAATAATATGCTTAAGTAGATCCGCATCAAAGCTTAAGACGAGTGGTGATGTTAGCACAAAAAGTCATCTAATACCTCCAGGGTAAATTGATATATTTTAAAATGCATTCTTGAGGGAATGACCACAAGGTAAGGACATCTATACCTCTTGAGGCTAGAAAAGCATTGCAGCAGAATACATGAGCATTTGTTTGTGTTATTATATATATATAATATTATATATATACTTATATATTTATGTATTAGGTTGTTCCATAAATAATGAGGTATGTTAACTATCTCGAAAAGTTCACACGCTATCTCAAAAATTCAACGGGAGCGTTCTTATCGCATATTTTTGCATGGGAACAGACCGTGGCGACACTTAGGTAGTAGATAAGGTGAGTAATCGCGTCATTTCTATCATTCATTCTACTCGCCGCTGAAAATGGAGACACCCGACTTTCGCTCCTACTTCTTGATCCGGATCAAGCTCGCCAGGACAGTCAACGAGATCCACGGGGACCTGCTCTCTACCTTCCCTGACTCCTGCCCTGGCCTCTCCACCCTCCAGAGATGGCACACTGAGTTCGATAAGGGTGTTTTGCCTGGAGAAGAAGACCCGTCCTGGATGATTCTGATGGGGTTCACCTGCAAGCCGAGGCGGGTATCGATCCGTGCACTACCTGCCGGGACCACAGCCGACCGGAACACCATGATAGAGTACCTGAGGACGACTGGGAAGCGCTTTCTCAGACTGAAAAAGGACAAAATCCGGCTGTAAAGATTGTCTCCTCATGTGGGACAATGCACGTCCCCACACTGCCACCGATACCAGGGAGTTCCTGACCCGGAGGGCCGTGGAACCGGTGAGACAGTCGCCTACTCACCCAACTTGAACCTGTGTGGCAGATTCCTGTTCCGGAAGTTGAAGCATCTGTTTGGGGCCACGAGCAGGCTACACTCGCCGTTCAGCGGGCGATGAGGAGGGTCAGTGAAGACGAGCTTTACGACCAACTCAGGAAGCTCCTGGGACACTGCAACGACGTCATTGCAGTCGGAGGGGATTATGTGTACTGATTGAGAAGTTTTTTGGTTGATCTGATGAAAAATTTTGAGTTTTAATAAGGTCGATATCATTATTTATGGAACAACCCTAAGATACATATTAGGTATATATAAATTGTATATTATGCATATATATATATATATATTAGGGGGTTTTTAGAAACCTTAATGATTGCGATATCAAAACTACCATATCCTAAACTTTGCAGATACCATTACTAGTTCATAGTTCTTTCCACTGATTGTGAATGGCAAGGATAGCTATTAACTTTTAAAGGATGTTCTTTTACTTTACAAGATCGTCCTCAGGCAAAAATTGCAATATTGAAGGAATAAAACAAAGAATTATATCTAAATATAATTTATGACAAAGAGTTGTAATTTTGTATTGTAGTTTTAAAATTATTTGGTTGTTATTATAATTTGTATTTTGGCGTCAGTTTTGTAGCAACTTTGAGCATTAAACTAATGAAGGTAATTCAACACTTGGTTAAAATTTTATAATTCTTTGCTTTATATTCAATTAATTAAGAAATGCAGTACATATTTTGATTACTACTTGTTGTACAAATAAATATAATGAAAAGTTCATGTATACACTTTTTACAAATATTCTAAATTAAATATAAAATAAATCCTAAAAACTTTCTTCAAATCATTTTTATACTTATGTTTGTTTTATATCCTTAACTAATTTATGCTAAGGAAACAAAAACATATAAAACAATTCCCTTATTTGCTTTAAAACTATTTAGTAATTAATTACTTTCGTTCTATGGAATAATACAAATTAATTACAAATTATTAATGAGCAAGCTTTAAATATTTTACATTTTGTGAGACTTATATTTATTTGATTGTTGTTGTTTTCCCCTATTTGGTTCGATAGAATCATATCCGGCTGGATATGAATAAACATTATAGCATTGAAATTAGTCTATCTAATCTAGGATATTATCAATCAGGTTGACCTAAAATGACCTTACCCTCTCGAGAGTCGAACCTGAGCCCTCAAACATAGAAACTTGAACACGCATTAACACACTGATCTATCGCGCTCTCTCTATTTGATTTATTATATCTGGTTGGGAAATATATGTTAAATAGTAAACTTTGCTTAAATGATTTACTGTACTTAAATGCTTCATATAAAAATTGATCATTGTCTTTGATCAATGTTAGTTTCCGTAACAATCAAGATATATTCAACAAATCTTCCATATTCTTGTTCAATTTTTAAACCATTTAGTTTTAGTGAAAAAGTAAAATAACACAGTGCAATGTACAGTCATTATATGACTAACTATACAAATATTCCCGAATGATAATGAAAACAAATTGAATACGCGAGGGTGCAATTAAATTATTTTCATAGCGTTGATGTATGATTTTCTTTGTTCCCCTCTGGGATTACATTTCATTTATGACTACTGATCTTTTCAAAGGATACATACCTAGCGAACAAAGATGAAATATATATTTTGTGTTAAGCGTAGCTCAAATGTATATTTATCAGAACGTCTGGAGATATTTCAAAGCCTTTGTATAATGTCTTATTCAATAAGCTTATTTCTATCATTTCTCCTAAATGGTCATGGATTGATATGTTATAGATTAAAATTAAATACAAAAATAGGTAAAAAACTAATGGAAAAAAGTCTAGGTTTGATTCAGTCATATAAATACTTACTCATATGCTCACAGATGCAAATAATACTTACCATTTAAGAAATATATATATATATATTTATATATATATATATATTTGTCGAATAATTGTTTATTTATATTTGTAGACTAATATAAGAATTCCATGATTTTGAACAACTATCCTCCGATGGAGTAACTGTTCTTCTATTAATGTATCTGATTTAAAGTATTAAAAAACAGATAAAATTATTTGTCAAACTAAGAAAACTTATACTATCAGTCGAAATATGACAATTATATAGTGTCATCTTAATAGCTTTTTGGCCTTTAGTGAAAAAGAAAGTCCATTATACGCAAAGTGTCACGAATAATAAAAACTACATTATAACTGCATTTTTACTACGAATTCCTTGCACTGTTCCTGGTGCAATTAACTATGAATTAAATTTACTATTTTTTCTGCATTTATTTTTCTTTGGCTTTTACCCAAGTAAAAGTAAAGAGTTCTTCTCGTATTTTTGTGTTCAAATATTTATATACAAACTCGTCTCAATAAATCACAGTCATGAGAATCCGTCCTTTCTCAAACTGTGTGGCCTTCTCCATGTAATATTTTATTTAAAATTTCTCCCAAATAGAGGGTAAAATGCAGAAAAAACATATATAAAGTTTTCATCAATGAAGAGTTGCCATCTTAATACATTTGTTTATATGTTGTTATGATATGGGAAAAATGGTAGAAAATTGAAAGTAATGAAATATACAAGAGTTGACATAATATAGCATTATAAATCACTTTATCATATAATGATAAGCTCTATTCACTCAAATTAGTTACACTGAAAGTATCTTTAAGTATTTTAAGTATATGAAAAGATCCTTATGAACTCTTTCCTTGTAAAGGCAGAGACAGGCCTTAATAAAAGTGGACCGTATCTATGTTTTTGGGGAACACATCACTCCGCCTTCAATGTTCCAACGTGTTCCTAAGTTAACTAAATACACTGATAACAAAACAAAAGTAACAAGAAAGCACGTATAAATCAAATAATAATAAAGCTCTGTGACAATTTTTTTGGGGCATTCCTCCAAACGATACGACTCCTCTCGGGCTTCACTCCGAATTGCGATCCTCGGAAGAATCTAGAGTCACATTGAAGTGATCGAGTCCAATACTCTGTGATGACTGTAAGAGGGCGTTCCTTCAAATGATACGATTCCTCCCAGGCTTCAATTCGAAATAGATAAATTCTTTCGAATCCATAGCATCCACAAACCATCCGGTTTTTATCCTCATCAGTAAATTGTGAAATTATAATTCGTATGACTTTTGTCAAAAATCATTCCAATTAATGAAAATATTTTAAAATGATTTCAGCATTTGTTTTTTATGTTCTAATTATTATGTTTAAAATCTATCTCCTTCAAATCTTAGTGACTCCAATGGAATTTATGTGTTTCAATATTTTCCCTTTAACATTTCCTCCGGACCTCTAGGAGGTGGCTGATTATATCTCTAATTAAACATTTATATTATACATTGATTTTGTAAAAATTTAACTATTATTTGGTTCTTCTGAAGGACTTGCTATATTTTGTAGAGCAAATAAAGTATTAGAACAATTTTTAATCATCCAATTGCTTAATCCTGAAAAAAGTTATTGTTTGTATTCTTATCAAAATCACTGTAAGTTATAATAATCTTTAATATATTAATATACATTTTTTTGGCTTAATGTCTTTAATTCAAGTAGATACTTTACATATATAGTTGGCAATTCAATTAACATTGACTTGGCTAAAACAATAAATATTGGCGGATGTATTTCCAAATTTTGCACTTGCATGTGTTCAATATTATTCATGATCAATAAAGTATATCGATTTTGATAAGTAAAAAGGAAATTTTAAAATATAAGTAATTGAAAAATGGGCATCTGATACAATATACTCTTGATAATAAATTAGTTAATATATTGTATTTAACCTTGCGTTTATTTACTATAGGAATACAAGATATTATATATTAGTAATAATGTTACATACATTTAAATGTATATCCAAACGAGGTAAGGAAAGAACTACAGACTCAAAAGTGATTATGGTATACTGTGGATTTTCTATGAATATTTTTGCATCATTTTTCTCCAATCATCTGTTTTTTTTCACATATTTGATTCGAAAGAATTACAATATCCAAGTGGATATAAATAAGCATAGTAGTGTTGCAATGAGTCTATCAAACCTAAGATACTCTTTTCAACGAGGTTGACCAAAATTGAACTACGTCAAATTGATATTCGATAACTGCGACCTCAAGATTGAGAGTCGGATTACACTTAGCTAATGCGATACCTTAAGGGTTTCGATTAATATTCGACAAAAATGCAGTTTTTCCTTTTTTGTATTGATTAAGGGTACACTTTAATTGTTTTTATATTGACGATAGTTAAACTTTATTTTAATTCAATTCTTATTCAGCGTATTTCTACTTTGATTTTATTCTTATGTTGTGGTTTATTTTCGTGCATCGAACATATGTATTTTTTTATTGTTCATACTTAATATGCATGAGCACGTTTGGATTAATATTGATTTGTTGACGTGTTGAATTTACAGTTGGTGTATGTATATCTTTATTGTCACGTCAAAGACTATTTTTTATCTACGGTAAATACACTATTTATAAAGATTTTAATATTATTGAATATTCATCGACAAGTTCATTCCTTGATCCTTAACAGAGGGAAATTAGTGACTTCTCATGAGCACGTCGTATGACTAACTTTTTATCCTATCCACCTTTAACATACGGATTTTTTAAGCAGGCTCCGGACTCCCTTCGGAAGAGAATAAAGGATCGCCCTAGTCATTCAATGAAGGCTTATTCCGTCCCTAAATTGAATACTGAGTTGTATGCTTTTTCTATCATAATGAACATTGACATTTGAGAAAAGACAACAGAAAGCTTTTTCATCGTTGACATCACAATAAACAGATGCCTACACCATTGAACCCGAAAAGTCAAGCTCCTTACTTTTTTTGGTGATTATTCAATCCCTGTTGCTTGTAAGTGAAACCATAGTTTCTCAATTAACTAAATCATCAATAATATAAGAAGTATCTCTTTTTATAATATGTTGAAAATTTACAACAAGCCTGATTTGTATTGAAGCAAGTCCTTTTTTATAATCCCATCTCAGACAAAGTACTCATGCCAGGGATTAGTCATATCTCTCTCCTACACTCTTGAATGCAGGCATTATATATATATATATATATATATATATATATATATATATATATATATAGTCCTCGGTAACAAAGACACCTATTCACCTTGTTGTCATCGTTATTATTATTATTATTTGAAAGTGATACCTTTTTTAAAGTCATATGCCTATTACAAAGAAAGGTATAAAGAATAATACCAGGTATGTTTATTTCTTGTTTTTATGTATAATGGAACGTCATAAATCGTATTATTATTTTTACGTCATCAAAACAATCTGTTGAAGCAATGGGTCTTTGATAACGTAAGATGGAAGAAACACATTATAAAAAGCGAAGGGTAAACTCTCTTTGCAATATGGATGTACCTTGTTTTTCAGTATACTTTGTAACACAGGCCCATGAATTGAGGCTATGGAGTTGAGAAAGGGAGCTAAAAAATAATCGTTCGATTATGTTGTTTTGTATTATGTATAATGATTTATTTTTTCTTATGAGATATATATCATTTACAAGGACATATATAAAAAGTAATGAAGAATACACAAAATGGAAGTTTTTTTAACTGCTGGTAGACATCTTAAGTGATCCTTTGATACAAATAAATGATGATTAAATAAATTATTCAAGCTGATGAAACAATGCAACTAAAAAATACATTTTTGTTAATCCGTGAGCAGTCCAAGTTTAAATACAACGGTTTAAATAGTATAAAAAGGAAAAAAATAATGCTTATTGACATCATCAGCAATCACAATAGTATTTTATGAATCGCCAATATAGGTTGAGGCAATAAAATTAATTGATGTCCCTCTTTCTATGCTCAAGACTAATATTGTTTACCTCATTCAACCGTAGTGCAGCGCCATTTTGGAATTATTTTTCCTCATAAAAGTAACACTTGAGCAAAATCGTCTTCTTTCTTGAGTATCCAAATACTTTATAGATCGATGATAATTTCAATGGATACAACCAATAAACGGATTTTTTTTAAATTACTACTTAGATTACATTATTATTTTTTTTATAATATCATAAATTAAAATAGTTTAATGAATTATGACGCAATAATTCATGGTGATTACAATCGAAAGTAGAACCATTGCGTAAAATGAGGCTACGTAGATAATGAAAACCGAGACAAGCAATAAAATACAAAAATCATACAATGCAGTGTGGTGCTAAGGATGACGACTTGTGAAACCCAGAATTCATTCAGAGCCAGAAGATCCATGCTCAGGTATATGTACTTCCCTGGAATCTGAAGCAAGTAATTGTGGAGTTGAGTTTTACATCGATATTGTTCACTTCGCATTGTATAATGTCAATAAATCAGTGTACAGTTAAATGAATCCTTATTTGTATGTGAGTGCATTGTGATCCTTTGTATGCACCTCATACTGTAGACGATGGGCTTCAACTAATAGCTTTTGTAGTTTCTTTTTTGGGAGTTGAATAATCTTCTTAAGCACTTTAGAGGATTAGGAACTTTGCATTATTTTTACATTCTCAAGGTAAAATAAAGGTTACTATGGACTTCATAACTAAGGTACATAGGTTGGCGTGTTTTATGTGTGATGGCATGTAGTCTATTCTTTTCCTTCCTGAAAAATAAATAAAATGCTAAATTTTCTTAGCATATTAAAGGATATAAATTGTATGCATATATTCTAATATTGACGATAAAAATTGTGTGACACTTAAAGAATATGATTTTAGCCTTTATAAAGGATATTATTTTCTCTTATACACATTATATATAATATATATATCATATTATAATAATGATAATTATTATTCAAAGATAATTTATAAGAAAACTAGCGTATGTTGCCCGGCGCTGCCCTGGATTTTCCAACTTGACAATAGTCTGGAATGAAAAAAAATCACACGAATAATTCTAGTGATGTCATCTCATATGATTTTTCATATTAAAACCAGTTCCTTAAAAAGTTGTCATTGAGTCTTCATTGCCATTTTTTCCGTTTTGTATTCCTTTAGGCTGAGTATTTTAAACATCGTAAAAAGAAGAAATCGCACGAATAATTTCAGTGATGTCATTGCATGTGACTTTTCATATTAAAATCAGTTCCTTTCACAGTTGTAATTGTGTCTTCATTGCCATTTTTTCCGTATTATATTCCTTATGGCTGGGTATTTAAACATCGCAGAAAGAAAAAAGCACACGAATAATTTCAGTGAAATAATTGCATTTGACTTTTCATATTAAACCCAGTTCCTTAAATAGTTGACATTGGGTATTCATTGCCATTTTTCCGTTTTGTATTTCTTACGCCTGAGTATTTAAACATCGTAAAAGAAGAAATTACACGAATATTTTAAGTGATGTCATCGCATTGGATTTTTCATTTTAAAATCAGTTTCATAAAAAGTTATCATCGGGTCTTCATTCCCATCTTTTTCCGTTTTGTATTCCTGAAGACTGGGTATTTAAAAATATAAAAAGAAGTTATTTTGAGCCATTTCATAGAGTGCTAATGTTATTTTCTAATGAAAAGTAGTCCCTTAAAAAGTCGTCATTCATTGTCATTGCCCTTTTTTCATTTTGTATTCCTTAAGGCTGGGTATTGACATCACTCTCCATCCTTAGGCATTATTAAGATTCGATTAGCACGATGTTGCAATATAAAAAAATGTTGTTATTTTCCAAAAAAGTTAAATACAGGGACAGAAAAAAAATATTGTTAAGTAATCATGTAGAAAACGAATTTTCCAGGAAACACTTAATAAAACAAAAACACGCCTTATTACCTCATACTCATCCACAGAAAATTTGGAAAAAATCTAACTTGTCAATTTTAAAAAATCACAAAAAAACGTTTTGGCGAATAAAATAAGCATGGAATTTTCCGGGAGTTGACAACCCACTAAACACTCCCTGAGCTCTCAAAATTATTCACTGAAAATTTCGTCAAGATCTAATGAACCGTTCGGGAGATACAGGGAAACGAACGAACGAACAAACGGAATTCTTTTTTATTAGTATACTAACGAATGTTACCCGGCGCTACCCGGGATTCCCAACTTGACAATAGTCTGGAATGAAAAAAAATCACGCAAATAATTTTAGTGAAATTATCGCATGTGACTTTCATATTAAATCAGTTCCTTCAACAGTTATCAATGAGCCTTCATTGCTATTTTTCCGTTTTGCATTCCTTACCGCTGGGTATTTAAACATCGCACAAAGAAGATATTACACGAATGATTTCAGTGAAATCATCGCATGTGACTTTTCATTTTAAAAATCAGTTTCTTAAAATGTTATCATTGGGTCTTCATTGCTATTTTTTCCGTTTTGTATTCCTTAAGGGTACTTATTTAAACTTCATAAAAAAGTCGTTTTCTCAATCATTCACAGGAAACATAGTGTGCCGAAGATATGTATGGTAGTGATGAATATTAGCGTATTAATTTGATCTCCGTTGATGGGGGGAAACAGCAAAAACTTAGAGAGAGTACGACTTCATATATTTATCAAAAAAGTCGAGTGTGGTTGACATCACTCTCCGTCTCTAGGCATTATTAAAAATTTGATTAGCGCGATGTTGCGTTATAAAAAGTTGTTATTTCCACAAAACTTAAATTTGGGAGAAAAGACAGGGGTAGAAAAAAACTTATTTTAAGTAATCATGTAGAAAACTAATTTTCCGGTAAACACACAATAAAACCAAAACACGTCTCATTACCATAGAATCATCCACAGAAAATGTTGTGAAAATCTAACTTGGCAATTTTAAAAATCGACAAAAAACCGTTTTGGCGAATAAAATAATCATAATGATGACGAATTTTCCGGGTGTTGGCAACCCCACTAACACACTCCCTGAGTTCTCAAAACTATTCACTGAAAATTTCGTCAAGATATAATCAACCGTTCGGGAGATACAGGGAAACGAAACGAACGAACGAACAAACGAATTCTTTTTTATTAGTATAGATTAGATATATTTTTAAAAAAATCCAAAACTTTTTTAATGATATATTATATATATAGTATATATAGAGGTATATATCATATAATAATAATTATTACTATTATTAAAATAAAATATAAAATTAGAAGATCATGTACCTATTTAAAAAAAATTATTAAAAAAAAATATATATATTTACATTATATATATATATCATATTATAATAATAATTATTATTTTTAACAGATAATATTTAATAAAATATAAAATTAGAAGATTAAATTTCAAAAAAATTCCAATTTTATTTTTTTATTTATTCAAATATTTTATATTTACATTATATATATATACATAAATATTATATATATATCATATTTTAATAATAATTATAATTTTTTAAAGATAATACATAAGAAATATAAAAATTAGAAGATCATATATCAAAAATTTCCAAAAAAAAATCGAATTTTATTCAAATATTCAAAGGAATTTATCAATTAATATTTAACACTTGTTAATTATGAAACACCAAAAATTAAAGGTTCAAAGCCAGGCTTCTATAAAACTTCTTTTCGAATGAAAGGATCCACGGAGCAAAAACACAGGCTTACAATGCACACATATGTAGTTGTCTTCAAAGTTCCCTATATAAAAGTAACAGAGTGTGTGCACCCAGGCAATATTTGATATTGATAGCAATAAAGAGGTAGTAGCCAGGTTGGCTAGGTGCACGAAGAACCTTGACGCTAACAGTTCCTATTAAAGTACATCTATAAAAAGTCAACCCTTTTAAAATGCAAGTGAATACATTAAGTCTTTTGGAAGCTGAAAAGTAGCATATTGTATTATAATATTTTCCTTATGCAACAATTAATAAACCCATTAAAAACAAAAAACGGAATAATTGATCAACATAATGCTTGTTTCTTGAATGGCAATTTCGTGTATCCTTATTCAGTCTAAGCACCAAGGCTTAGTCTCAAGAGCACTTGATTCGAATGGCTATCTACAAACAAGCATTTGCAAAATATAAAGAGGATTTTAAGACGTCATCGGGATTTTTAAAGAATAAATAAACGCTGTTTCGTCCATGTATATAAGGTTATAATCTCTTGACAGTAAATTTGTTCTACAATGTTCATTCATGTTATTTATTTTAACGCAACTGTCGAGAGTATTTTTTATTTATTTATTAGTTGTCTTGTATTTTAGTGTAGTTTATTTTACACTGTCTTATAATATTTGATAACCGGGAAAAAAAAATATATATAAAATGTTTAGTAATATAATAATGTCCATTGAATATGCAATGCATATATTTATTAAAAAAGAAAAATATGTTTATTGAAGAAAATGGCGTACAACAGCTTACATTTTGAAAGGGCAGTACATCGTCAACCTTCAGTTCTTGTAAAGTGGTAAACTTCAGATAGGAATAAATTATGTCAACCTTACAGTCCAATATGTCCAGAGTTTCTATTTAAGTGGCTATACTATTGTGTAATACAAGAGATGTCCTAATGATTTTTATAAATAACCGAAATTATTAATAATCGAAATGTCAAATAAGAACCAGTTGATATGCTACGGATACCAACATAAGTACGTTCTTATCATTTACGGCTAAATAAATTATTTACATCTTTAGGAGCCATTGCACATTTTGTAAAAGCTTTTTGACATTATTCAACAGGTTAATATAAAATATAAACGCTCTTTTATAAATATTGTTATGATTCATTTTGTCAGTTGTTTATAAGAGGTAATATTTCGATGAATAATATCTATATGCTCATCGTTTATTAAGTAAATATAGCAACAACGAAAAAACAGAAAAAATTATCTTCTTTTTCTTTTTTCCTCAAGAATCATTTTGAGACAATACATCACATTATTTTGAAATGTTTTTGCACCCATTTTTTTTAGGCATTTTACTAAAAAATATGTTATGAATAACCATTGTATATAATATGCTCTGACTCTGTCAGTGACAGTAATTAGAATAACAGTGTAAGCCACGAAAACTTTAATTTGTTTCAGTATTTTATTACTCAAAAACTTTAGAGTGACTTCTTTTTGTTGAAACCATAACTCCTCGTGCTCACTTATTCATTATCCTTTCCTTAAATATTTTCTGAAACATGATGCTTTAAGTATTTCACCGTGTTTATTTACTAAGCTTTGTTTAAAATTATCTGACAATTACGTAAACTCTTAAGTTAATGTGTACTCTAAAGGCACTCATTTTATTTATGGGGTACAATTGACTCTTTCATTCAATTTTAGGACATTTTAGGTTAGGAATCTGTTCAACCTTTACTGTTATTTTTTATAAAATTCAATGGCACTTGTTACAAAAATCCTGATTTTAAATGAGAATGACAAGACTGTTATCATCATTTTTGTTAAATAAAGCAATATAAATGTTATAATAGCCGGCTTAACATATTCTTATAATTTGGAGTAAAAGTATTATATATATATATATATATATATATATATATATATTATATATATATATATATGTGTACCCTTTTGACTATGAGCGGTTGGACCGCCAAACTAGAATGAGGTGGAAAATTACAGTTACAATAATTCATAACTTAATTAAAAAATAATAGGAAAAAAATCATGAAATAAAAACCGCCGTTTTTAGGAGGTCTTTTCGAAGACTTGATTTCATTTGACGTCAGAGCCAACGACCTCAGTGATCTGCGTGCACTTTCCATCCTGGAAGTCCGAAATGGTCTTTGTGCTTTTATGTCCGTCCTTCTTGGCGGTTTGTTCAGAGATGAACTGGTGGGACCCTCAAGGGTGACGAGGGTATCCACGAGACGTCCGGCAGAGGTCGTCTCCTCAAACTTTATATATATATATATATCAATTAACAAACATATCTGTTCATGTAGGAAAAGTTTATTTTTTAATACTTGTATATTTATGCAGTAAAAAATACTTATCCATCTAAGATTAATTCATAAAAATTAGCTAATTTTTAAGCTAATTCATCAATCAATCCATAAAGATACTGTTCATTGTAAAAAAGTTTTTTTAATAATTTATTCATCATTAGTTTTCCCATATTCTTTGTATTTATCTTAAAATCGATTCATCATCTCAAACACCTTGCAATGATCAATTCTTTATAAACATTTTCAAAAAATGTATTCCCATATTGGCAATCATTTTTTGTGTCTTTATGATTCTGTGATGCAATTTTAAGAACATTATTTGTTCATCTTGGGCCCAATCCTTACAAACAAAATTGCATGCTTGATTTCTCTCAATAATAATTAACCCTAACCGCTTGCGGCCGTTTTTGTGATTTAAAATTAAAGTATTATTTTCTAAAAGAGGATGAATTATTGTGAAGGATTCAAGGTAAGACAAATCTTAATTCTTTGTTTTGTAGTAAAAATATCCCTTGATAATTATATTTAGTTTGCGAGCAAAGTAATTTATCATATAAACAGATGTTTATATTACCAGCAGTAATTCAAAGGCATGTCCTTAAAAATATTTATCTTGCTCAAATGAAAGAGTTGCTTAATTATCTTATATTAAGGATCTTAATGAATTAAAACGTACTTATACAATTTTTGATATATATATAAATATATATATATCAGACTTGTTGACGTTCGCGAAATATTTTCGTTCGCTAAAAGTTATCGTTCGTCGTTCATCGTTGATTTTAAATTGAATTGTTCATCGTTAATTTTAAATTGAATCGTTCGTCGTTTATCGAACGATTACAAATGAACGACAAATCAACAAGTCTGATATATATATATTATATATTATTTTCATTGCAAAACTTCGATATCCCCCCGTGTCTTTAAAGAACATACAAGGATAATTTCGAACGAATTTCAAATGTGTCCTTCTCAAAGTGGAGACTAGATAGAGGAATAAAAATAAGTAATGGGTCGTATATTCGGTATTATTTTATTCCTTGTAACTGGCCTCAGCAGCGACCACTTTCTCAATGCTTGCCTTGAAATGTTTACAAATCCGAGGCGGGGATCCTCTTTATGCATCTCATTCAGCCTATGAACATATTTAACAAAGCTACAATTTATTTATTTTGGTTTTTAATGTTGCATCGCATAGTTAAAATCAGAGGTCTTTAGGCTATAAAATATAAAGTGTAAATTTTGTGGAATTGGACCATTCAATAATAAGATATTCAAGAGATGAAGTCCAAGGAAGCTTTTCCCAAATCATTCAACATATATGCAAACATTGAACGACTCTTAAGCCTTTGTTAATTTTCTTATTATAACAGAGATCTTCAAAAAGTTATTTATTTATTTGACCAAATACTGTATAACCCTGTATAGCATAATGAAGTCAGACGATCTTCAATCAGATGTTAATGTATCACGCTCCTAAATATCATTCCTCATCATTACTTAATGCCTCTGCCATTAATCTCCTCATCATTACTTAATGCATAATCTTTTATGTATAAAATATAAGTAGTATTATAAAAGCCATGTACAGTTCCGAGTTAAAGCCTTCTTTGTATAACTCATAGCAAAAAAAATGTGATAAATAACGTCTAACGTGTCAATTACTGGCTTTGACCTTGCATTCGATTCCTCTTATCAAAACACGTAAATGTATGTCTAAAAGGCATTTATTCGACACTTTTCATGACAAGAACATGTCAGTGTCGTATTACTACATTCTTCTTATAATTTTGTACAAAATATTACGCTAACTATCACTCCTCATCAGAAAAATTAGTTCATTATATATGTTATACAATTCCATACGAACTTTATTACCTTTTTTAAATGTTTACAATATAAAAGCGTTCAAATATTATTCTACGGACTGATTTAGAAGCAATTACCGTCATGACTTTAAAATAACATCCTTGATATAACATTTACACTACGGAGGCTTTGCAACTCAACTAATTCGTTGCTTTTCCCTCTCCTTTCAGGATTTTCTCACAATGACAACTACAATCTATTCAAAGTGGGCTCAGGGCAAGTGACTCCGTCAAGGAGTTTGCCGAGACGGGGAGCACGGAGTCCCTGGACAAGGTTTCGGACTCCCTCATCCTGGACGTCTTTAGCGCGCCGCCCATTCTACAGGGAGCAGGAAATACTCAAGGCAGCATTTTCCTTGACGGGAATCATACAAAGGTGAGAGAACTTTCTTTGTGCATGCCTATCTATTTATGCCTGCATTCGTAATGGGAAGGAATGCTACACAATGCAAATGTGACTCCTCAAGCATAAATGAGGTATTATATTAAGCTCAATGAAATAATGATCTCAATGAAATCTCCTAAAAGCCTTGGAACTTAAATTTCAATATTGTATGCTTCTATTCTATATATATATATATATATATATATATATATATCATCAGGCTTGTGAACAGAACGCAAATTGAAAGGCGTTCAGCTGAACGCAAGTTCAATGAACGGAATGCCGAACGGAACGCAACTTTTTTTTTAACGTT
The DNA here is from genome assembly GCA_013387185.1 of Caligus rogercresseyi. Classification (NCBI taxonomy): domain Eukaryota; kingdom Metazoa; phylum Arthropoda; class Copepoda; order Siphonostomatoida; family Caligidae; genus Caligus; species Caligus rogercresseyi. The sequence goes on along the minus strand of CP045897.1, from coordinate 17,707,597 downwards.
GAACGCATAAAAAAGAGTTTTGCGTTCAGCGTTCAATTTTTCCGAACATTTCTTGGACTTTTTCCGAATTTTTTTTTCTAAGAAAAAAAACGGCATCACTTTTTCTGGAGATTCTTTTCTAAAAAAAACGTCGTCACTTCTTTAAATATTTGAACGCTGAACGCAAAAACATTGAACGGAACGCTATTTTTTTTTAACGCTGAACGCAAAAAAAGATGAACGCTCACAAGCCTGATATATAAATATATATATCACCATTTTTAATCATTTATATAATAAGATATCAGTAGGTCCACAATTGAGGCACAAATCAACATCATATTTAAAAAAAATCGTAGTATAGTATGAACTGCCATATTTACGGTGTTTTTCAGAATTTAGCACTGTTATGAAAATAATAAATAGATATTCCACTACTATTTAGACTAATAGGAGGAAATTGTGCTTTTCATCTCTATAAACGTCTAGGCACCAAGAGATTTTAAACAATACATTTCCCAAAACCCCTGAAATAGCTTGAACAATCTGATAAACTGGCCCAATTGTTTAATTTAACAGAAAGTTCCAGAACATTATAATTTCTAAGTTGCAATAAAGAGCAATGAGAATACAGATATTTGATTGGCTGGATGACATCATATGGAAGACTTTATTTGGATGCAATTGGTCAGAAGATACACCCCTCATACAAGGGATATAATAACTATGGTCAAATTTACACATTGATATCAATAAATATTTTAATAATCATGACAATCGTAATTTTTAGGCAATATTAAACAGTTTGATGCTTATACGTATCCAAATAATTATATAAATAAACATTTAAGGACTAAATTCCATTCATCAAACACAGGACAATTACATGTCAAAAAGTTATTTGTTCCGTGTTTATTTTCCTATATTACTAATATCATTTTCTAATTGCCAAGCCACAAATATTGAATCAGTGCAACATGCAGAGTTCATAACACATTCCATTTGTCCTTTGAGTATTATTATACATATATGTAGCAGCATATTTGCCACTCTGAGACACGTGTAGATTGTTACATTCTATATAAATCTGTTAGTATTATTATTATTAAGAGTATTTACACCCCCTCACCCCAAGTGCCACGAAATTCCAAGGCAACAAATTTGTTTGTTTTAAGAGATGTGAGAACTATGTACAAAACAAAACACGACAAGGAAATATGCACTCCTCCTAAAACAAATTATAGCAGTCCCCCTAAAGTTGTGCCTTCTCCCACGGAAGTGCTGTGTAAATATATGAAGGGCTATAAACGATAAAAGTAATAAGAATGGTAATAATCTCCATAACTCTTTTTATCTTATTTTGGAAGTTCCCCCTTTTATTGAAAAAATTAAGAAGGTTCTTAATTGGAATAAGGGGGGCCCACGTGTTCTTTTTTTTTTCTTTCATAGTAGCCCCCTATGTTAAATGACACATGGTGGATGATAATATGTGAGTGTATGTGTGTGCGTATGTGAGAGATCATCTCTTGGGCGTCTTATCTTTTTAATTTCAGATGAATATGAAGAGAGAAAGAAAAGTAATACCAGGCACCATAATCTAAAATATGGTCTACAATGGATATATATATATATATACAAAGATTGGGGGAGTTTGGGGCATGAGTCTTGTTCATATAAGATAAACGCGTCTCTAAAGGAAGCTCTTCGCTTTTAATACTTGAGACACTATATCGCGAAATAAAATTAATCTGCAGATGCCCAAGAACAATTAAATGAGACCTTTTTCTTCAAAGTGGTTGACAGAAAGATAAGGAGCCACAAGAAGGAGAAGACGAAAACAGTTGGCAATATGAAATGAGATTTGACTTATGGCTTTGAGCATTAAATCAGGAATATTTATTTAGAACAATGGGTGGCTGTTGGGGCATTTGATAATCCTTTGAATGGGTTCCTTTAACATTATTTATTATTATTTTTGATAAAAGATCTCCTAAGGAGCTCCATGATAAATGTTTACTTTGTTCTATTATCCTTGCCAATAAATAGAGTCTGAGAGGGCGTATAAGACGTTAAAGAAAATTGAGCTTCTCGCTGCAAAAAATTGTGTATTGGTTGTTGGTCGGGAACTAGAATAAAAGCATACATTCTCCCACCCTTCTCAATGTCGCAATTTTGTTTTTAATGGATAATCAAAACAATAAATAAGGGAGTGCGATAGCCGTCTGCGTTAAGGCATGATCAACTCTCAATGTTGGGGGCGCAGGTTCGAATCCCGAGAGACAATGGTCATTTTTTATTTACCTCATTCATAAGATCCTAGGTTCGATAAACTCATTTTAATGTTATAGTGTTTATTTATATCCAGTTGGATACAATTCTATCGAACCACATATGCAAAAAAAAAATTCGTGGTACTCGGTGCTGAAACAACACCTGATCAATAAAACCTATGTCGAATATACGAAACAGAGAAACACATATTGATTTTGAATTGTCTAGTAAATGTTATAGGCGTAAGGACTGTACTTCAACGTCTGATTGATTTAGTGACCTCCAATAAATTATCTTGAAGCCCCCTAATTGGGGTCTGAGACTTAGGTGTTGAATGCCTTAGATAACTTTTATGAATGTTAAGAAATGGAGGAAGTTTATTTTGTTCTTGTTTACAGGCTAACTCCTGTATGTAAGTTTATTTTTGTGATGACAAAGTAATATTGATGCAGGTAAAAACGGTTTAAACGGCTCAGCATCATTCAATCACTTTATATCAAGATGTGAATATATATTTTTTGTCCTTTACAATGGGGATGGGATATCTACAGGTGTGCGGAAACTATTCTTGACGTCAAAAGAAGTGAATTTTTCTATGATGACAGACATATGTATTTGTCATTTAGTATTAAATGCATCCCCCCTTGGCAGCAATAATAGCCTCGAAATGCACGACATGTTGTCTGGACGGATATTTCGTCCTGCACAGCATAGACAACAGTCCTCAGGGCGACAACGTTGGCATGACGTAATTTTTTTTTTGCCATATGGTTCGATAGAATTGCATCCGATAGGATATAAATAAGCATTATAGCATTGGCATGACGTAATTTTGTAGGTCTCGATGTGCGCCCAAAAGAAAAAGTCAAAGGAGTTTGGCATCGAGTGAATACGGTGGCCACATGGTCTTGTTCCAAAATCGGAGCGTGGCACTGCTTGACTCGAGTTACTACTGTGTTCTTTTCGAGGTATGTGCTGGGACTCCATCTTGTTTATGGACAATGTTGGAGGTATTTAAGGTCTTCTGGACCCATGGCACCAGATCTTTCTGATAAAGTCGACAGCAATCAGGCTGTATCCGGACGGAAACCAGTGAAAAGGCGGAAAATGTACAGTTTTTTGGACCTCTCACTTCCTAACTCTCTCGGCTGTCCCACGCTCCTGGAATGTTTTAGGCAGTCCTTTAATTCCCTTAAAATATTGGCCAGCATCGAGAACCACGATAATTTAGACACGCCTATTGCGCTCTGGCATGATATCTAGATCGAGGAAGGCGAGTATCGATTCAAAAATTATAAAGAAATGAAGAAAAGACTTACCTTGTGGAATATGTAGCAACGAAGAAAGAATAATTATAAACATATGATGTCATAAATTGAGCTTTTGCCAGTTTGCAAATAGTTTCCGTACAACCGGTAAATGATGGGATGAAGGTAAATATAATACAATGTATGTTGGTTATATGTTTTATGAATAGTGAAACGTCATACATCTTATTATCATTATTATTTTGGCGTCATCAAAAATATATTATTTTTTTTTCGTTCGCCGGTGTTTTTATGACGTCACACCGGCAACCGAAAAGTCAACTCTCTAGTTCTAAGATTACCTAAATAAAATCCACTAAGATATTCGCTTTATCATTCATATAAATACAATAAAAGTATTATTAAAAAAGGTAATTTTAATAATACATAGAATCAATGGACAAGGGCAGAATGAATTGAGAACATAGAGGGCTCAAATCACGACTGGTAGTGCTGAATATCGGTGTATTTCTTCCCTTTCCGTGGTTTCTGAAATGTGAGCTCTCCTCCGGACTTAGCAATTTAACCTTTTTATATGAAACAAAAATGATATAACTTTTTTACTCTTGATCTAAAAGAACAAATTAGTATCCACTCGCATTAACACAGCTTCCATGAGTAAAGTAGAATATATTCTTTAGATTGAATTTTAATTTAAAACAAAATTACCATATTATTGTGTTGGGTAGATCTTTTTACTGATTAGAGTTTTATTTTGTTTGTTCTTTTACGAAAGTATTTTATTATTTTCCTTTGGCTTTGTTTGGTATAATTTTTTTAGAATATCATGTTTATTTATGTATTTTTATATGCACTTAAACTAATTAAAAACAAGCTTATAGTGGATTTTTTGTATCATATATATATATGACCCATTTTTAACTAGCTATAATTATATTTTTAGGTTTCCCTTATGTCAAAACTGGTTCCTTCTCCTGATTGGTTTATTGGTCTGGATAGTTTAGAGCTCTGCAAGGATGGTCGGTTCATCGAGTCTATCGTCATTGAGTCCGATCCCATGGACGCTGGCTCCGACAACGGATTCACGTTCACTTCCCCCAACTGGCCCACTGAGCCTAGAGGGGAAATATTCAAAATCACCAACACATATCCCTCTCATCCCGCTGGCTCCTTCAACTACCCCGAACTCTCAAGTCTTCCAACAATTGCCACGTTCTCATTGGTTAAAGTAAGTATCCTCCGTACAATTCATTATTAGTATTAGCCCATTTGAGATTTCAGAAATCAAAACGAAAAAATAATCTCAGTTGTTATAAATAATAATAAGTAGACCATTACTAGACTTGAGTATGTACCCCTCACATTTAAACTGTTTCTCAACGTTTTGCATAATTTATTCAAATAAATACAATTACTTAAATTGATATACAATTCAAATAATATTTCAAATTGTTTGGCAAAATAATTACTTTACATGACGAAAAAAACATACTTGATTTGAAATGAAGCGTCAAAAGTCACTTATGAACAAATAACAAAGAAACAACGCTGAAGATTATAAGATTATTATTAATTATAAAGGCTTTGTCAAATCATTATTTTTGGATCTTATTGTGTTAATGAAATTTATATATTAAAAGAAAATATATTACATTATTCTCCAAGAAATATATAACATTTTACTATGGCAAGCATGTTTAAAAAGTCAATAGACTCTTAACTTTACAGATGTAAAGATTTATGTACCGTAATATTTTCAACAAGAAATATTTTATGCATGGAAATTGCGACTAAATAAAGATAAAATCGAATTATTTTTGAGGAAAATGACTCGTAGTAGGAATGGCTTGTCTTGAGCAAGATTTAAAAAAATTATGAATTTTTGCAGTTTAGCGAAAAGCTTAGTTATTTTTTTTTAGTTTCCGATGACGCAGATATTTTTGCCATATTTGATCGTTGTCTTTTCTTTAAACTTAATGTAACTTTGTATTTTATCTACAAATACAGTGAAAACCCGTAGCATTGGCATAAAGGGCTCTAAAACGGATTTGTATCGTACTTGAACGAAATATTTGATATCACTTTCATTTTGCTTCGACGTACAATACTTCACAAGTCGTGAAACTAATACCTTGGATCAGTTCTGTAGTCCATAAGTCAAAGGTCTCTAATCCTAATACATTTTAAAGTATAAAAGCACAAAAGAAAATACTGAATCGAAAGTTAAACCTATTTTATTTATAATATATATTTATGCTTTGTTTTAGATAGCTCCTAAGAACAGTTTTTCTTAGTTTATCTGGATTTATTTTGAGCTTTTTTAAATTACACTGTATTGATGAGACATATATTTGATAAAAACTTTTCAATCGACAAAAGTTATGCAAACGCATGTGGTTTTAGTAATAAAAACCGTTTATATTTTCATGTAAAAAAATATTTAAGATATAATACCATAGATAAATAATTATTTATGTTATTATTGTATTGAGCAAATTCCTCTCATGGATAATAAAGAAATATTCATCTAAAATAAATTAATTGACCAAACCTCAATTATATTAAGACTATTATAATTTTTTCAGGAAAAATATATTATTGAAATTTGTTGCAATAAAAAAAATAAGAAAATTAATGCTGAGCAACCTTGATTTTCTAAATGTAACATGAAACCTAAAAAGTTATTAATCTTTTCATACTTATTTTTAGGAACGTGAATATGAATTAAGCGAAGACTTTACACTTAACCTGGCATCTATGATAGCAAACCACCAACAGCATCACAGTGAGTCTCAGAAGGAAAACAAGCAAGTTAATCGTACAAAAAAGGAAATTGACCGAGACGGGAGTCCCTATCTCTATACTCCAGCGGACGAAAGCGTCAAAATGGATGACTCCGTCACACTGGCCTTTGTAGAAAAGAAGGAAGAGGAGATCACACAAAGGCCAACAACAGCAACAACAACCCAGGAGACTCACAAGCCCAAATCCACTTCTTCATCCAGACGCCCAAAGAAGATCCAAGAGAGTGAATGGAATCAAATTCTCAAAGACGAAATCTTGAAAGGCAAGCGACTCCGTCGGAACCGCACGGATCGGAAGAAGGACCGCATGAAGTCCTTCCGGAACCGCAGTGGCGGCGGCTATCATGCCTCCATGGGGCCCAAAGCCTTCCTCAAAAAGCGCTATCGATCCAAGTTCCTAAATGAGGCGCAGGAAAAGATATTTGAGCTGGATGCGGATAAGAAGGATGAGCTATATCAAAAGATACTCAATTCATACAACAGCAGCAAAACATCGAAAAAAATGCGAAGGAAATTGAGGAGGATGCGAAGAAAACACGGTATGATATGCCCTAGAAAATCTTACTTTTGCTTGTCATTCATTTAAAACAAGAAACAGTATTTCTATAGCAAGAGAAAATATGTAAAAGAATGCTTTAGGCTTTATCAAAGAAAAACTATTCATACTCGGTGACTAGACAGTGCATTCAAGCCTTTCAAACATGAGTATTTTATTCAGCAGAAGAAAAAATGTCTAAAATTTCATAAAAACAAATCTTTGAGGACACAAAGGGACACTCGTAGAGAAATGATTGAATGTTACCAAGAAATTCTTAATATTTAAATATTATCTCTGCTCGCCAACTCTTTTTTGTATTAAAAAGATGCTTACGCATTGGTGCTCATTTTAGCGTCACATAACTCTCTTTTGTTAAAAAAGGCAGTCAAATCATGAGAGGCTTAAAACGTTTCAACAAAGCGAATGCAAATTATGGATTGTCTTGAGATTTGAACTGCCTCACTTTAAAAAGGTATCCCTTCTATACAACACATGTATATAAATCATTTGTATTCGCATCTCATCCAATATCGACAAAGTAATTAAGCACACCAACAAATCAAGAACAAAACCAATATTGAAAAAATAAACAAATAAATATACTATTGAAAATCTCTGCTAATAGCAGAACGATTGCTCTTCTTTGCAATTCATGTTTATGCACATGAAAGGAGTCTACCATTAAATTGGCCAATCAGAATTCTCATCCAGATATAATTTTTACTCATGCATTTCTTGTAAATTTAAAATAAAAAATGCTCTTTTTACACCGATAAATATGTTAGACTTTTTTTAATTCATAATTCGTTACCAATAATTTGGACAATATCAGTTGGTACTGCTCATAAATGTTTATACATTAGCATTATATGACATTTGAAATACCTAATGAGGATTTCTGATAATATTCCTTTAAAATAGAGTACATTAGCTAATTGAAAGCGCTCTCGACTATCAATGCTGCAGGCGTAGATTCGACTTTTGAGAGAAGAAAGCCAAGATTTATAAGTCTTATTGAAAAGTTCTAAGATCGATTGACTAACTTTAATCCTAAAATGCTCATTCATTGTCACAAGGATGCAATTCCATCGAACGAAATGTGCAAAACAAAAACCTAAAATGAATAATCATATATAATTTTTGGGTACTATTAAATATTTAGAACCTGCATTTTAAGTTGTGTTATTGATTATATTTAAATAACTTAATTAAATTTAATAAAGAACGCAACCTACTCTATAAAATCTTCATCTTTAAAAGTGTCAAATATTTAATTAAGTATGACAATGCCACTGCTCCAGTCGTATTTATTTACATTTATGTTCTTTTAAACTGATTTATAACTAAGAGTAGAAACAAAACTTAACCATTCATCTTTTTTTTTCTAGCACATCGCGGTCCTCGCAATTGTCGAGTGAGTGAATGGGGGGACTGGGGTCCCTGTTCCAAGACCTGTGGCATTGGAGAGGCTGTTCGAACACGAACCATTGAAGTCAAGCCCAAGCGTGGAGGTAAACCCTGCCCGGGCCTCAAATCTGTCAAATGGTGTGGAAGTGCAAGGAATTGCGCGGGAAAATATTTTGATTGGTAGAGAGGGGCGAATTATTTTTCCCGCCAGAAAAAGTATAGGGAAGAAGATTATAACAATATTTATTTAAATTTCCCTTCCTCCCCCAAAATATGACCCCATATTTCTCCTCTCTTTTTTTCTTTCTTTCTCGTATTTCATTCAGTCAGGCCTCCTCCATAGAAAGGATTGGTGTAGTAGACCATAGTCTAATATATGAGAATGCTTCTTTGAGGTATTATCATATAGGAATCTATTTTAGCATGTACAAAAACAAGTTGTTGTTTTCCCCCTTCTTGATATTAACTTTATTCCTGATAGTTCTATATTTTTAACCATTTTAAAACATTAACAACTCGTAATTTTTAAAAATCTATACCATACATATATATATATACCTTTATATATATCCAATAATATTGTGTGTTTACAATTCTGTTGTCAGTAAGTCATTCATCTGTGTCAAATTTGATTGTAATTGTCTCGTATCTAAGCCAGGTTGGGATTTTGAGTAGTCCATACGGCCTAGCTACAACATATATATTTAAATAATTATGTATTGTACTGTCTATGTCAAAACTTAATATATTTCATGTTGATCTAATGTACTGGAATGTTTAAATAATATATTTATTTTTAAACAAAATAGCGTTCCTTACTGGGAGGAGGTTTTCTCTATTTATAAGCTATTAGAGGAAAATGCTTGACGAAATGTGTTATTTATTTGTTAGCATATAAATTGATAAATAATTCCTGAAAAGAGGTTATGCTATATTTTATTGGTATTCATAATTAATATATATTTTCCCCTTTCCTATATCTAAAAATCATTGATGGCATCTTATGGTGTGTTTCCTTATTCTAACTTCTCGAAGCACTCGTACGTTCGCATAGCGTACAATTTTTCATAGTTAAAAAACTAAAATGAGCAATTAAAACAAATGAAGGCTTGCTTAACTCTCAATGTCGAGTGTGTAGTTTCCCACGAGTAAAAGTTTTATTGATTTATCAAATATCCTAGGTTCCATAGGCAAAATTCAAGGTTATTTTTCTGATTCATATGTGTCGTATGGATGAATTCCATCGAACTAAATATAGATGGATGAAGTCCATCGAAAAGCTATAAAGATATCCAAATGTTATTCATGACAATATAGTCATTTGAGTGTAGGTTATAATTATATATTGAGTCTAGCTAGTTGTGGTTCCTGATAACAATGACCAACAAATAAATCCAAAAGTGTGGATAACTGAATGCCAAAATATAATTTGAACATACTAAATACAAATTTCAAGTAGTTTTTCCCCTCTTCAAATAATTGATTCTTTTTTCTTTCTTTGCTGTTACTATTTTCAAATATTTAGTTAAAAAATCAAACTTTTATGATTGTTACAGTATGTCTCTTTAAATTTCATTATAACTTTATGATTCATAACTTTTTATCTTTTTAAATTGAGAACCATAGATGTGCACCTTATTCAAAAGCATGTTTTCTCTCTTTGATATCTGCTTTAATACCTTATATAAAAATATCAATAAAATATTGTCACTTTGTTACTTTTCTGACCAGGAAATGGTCTTACATATGTAGAGTTCCTGATACCCTCTGTTGCTTTTCCGATATTGTGTTATAAAATCGATATGTTGTAAACAGGATATTAGAAAGAAATGACCAAGTAAAATACGGCCATGGAAGAAATGACCCAATAAAGAATGGCCAAAGAAGAATAATCCAAGATAGAAAAGGAAAATTATGGTGCATGAAAAATGGAGACCAATAAATATTTGCCTCCTTTAATCATAGCAACAAGAAATCATTTATCTATAATTACGAAACTGAGTTATTTTTCCATTTTTTACTTAATTCATATGAGAAATAATATTTGCACAATTCCCCTGAAATACTTGCCTACCAATGTATTTGGGCCATTTATTTTTTCATGAGTCCTCATTTTCCATTTCTATATTTGGTCATATCTTCCTTATCCATTTTTCTTGGGCCATTTCTTCCTTGGCAGTATTTTCATGGACCAAATCCTCTTGAGACCTGTAAATAGGTATATTATCTCTATACTATATTTTAGATAGATCTAATACCCATCAATACCGAGCGTTCCTATAAAATGATTCGGTAATATTGTATGTTAATCCATGCTGAGGAAAAAACAGATCCCTAATAAATTTTTCAACATACATCTCGTAATTATATTTATGGAGTAATCAGTATTGCTATTCACTTTTCTTAATTCAATAAGTCAATTTAAACATGTATAAAGAAAAAGAAATACTATAAAAAAACCTGAGATAATACGTGAAGGTACAAATGAATAAATAATATTTTTTTCCTCTGAAGAGCTGAACGATACATACATTATAACACGAAGGACTAAACAATAAACCTTGATGAAAAATTTAATTATGAAATCAAATAATATAATTTAAGAAGATTAAAATGCTTTAAATGGTTGTTATCGTCGTTTGATGGATGGAATTACGGGACGGAAGTATTATTTTATTTCTTTCGACGTCGAAGTCCAGGAGTTCGTCGAAGGAGAGGGTATTTTTGAGGTCCAGAACTGCGTATCTTGCCGCAGCTGATACTTTCACTGGTTTAATTTCTAAGGCTTTATAGTATATTTCATAGCGATGAGGGCCTGATAAGAATCGCGAAATGTATTGCCTTCTCTCGCGGGTGTTTATTATTTTTCCCCAATCCAATTAAAACAACGCATTGCTGTTTTTAAATCAATTGTCTTTTTGAAGTACTTTGACTTGAAGCAAGCAAACCTCCTTAACATCCCAACGGCGTATGTATCCATATATATATATATATATATATATTATAACACAGATGTAATATGATGACGTTCCCCGCATGGACCCATGACTCCTTGTTGTCGGAGGGGATCTTAGGGTGAGGGCGGAATAAGGCATTTTTCTTTATAAGTGAAGCTAAAATTATTTTGTAAATTTAAAAGTGGATGGTAATCTATCGCTTCAAAAATATTAAATTCTTGGCATACATTTGATTCCATTCAAAACCATTTATCCTAAATTTACGCCTTGCAAAAAAAAATTGTAGTACATACAATCTTGTTTTTCGCGACCAAATAAATATAATATGATATTGCTATACTCAACTCTCTTCACACTCCAGTCTACATTTGAATAAAAAAAATGTATTTACTTAAGTTATATTTTTTCTTTATAAAAAATGTTATGAACGTTTTTAAATTCTTGTTGTCAAAATAGTTGTTTCATGACAACAAATCTCTCTACAATAAATGATTAGTACAACACATTTAGAATGATGTAAGGAAAATATTGTATGTTAAAAAAATAGTCATAATAATTAAAAGGGGGGGAATCAGTAAAACAATAATAAAAATTAAAGCATTTAAATTTACATAATACTTAAAAGAGTCATATTATTGCATTTAGAGCTAAAAAAATAACTTTCCTAATAGATTATTTGTAATGATGAAGTTGCTTTATTAAATGATTACTTTTGAATACTCAAGAGTGTCAAAAAGCAGAAATGTTATGTCTTAATTAAGAAATATCCAGAGTTAACAGAAGGACTCCCGATGGGTCTTAATCGTGTCGTCTCAATAAACAAAGAACTCTTACGTATCCAACGTCAACATTTTCTTTTAAAATGCACAGACATTCTCAGCGATGTCCCAGCTCCTCAACGATGGTGCTGGGTTATAGGGAGGAGGAGTTGATGGAGCTTCACACCTCTTTATTTGCCCTGGACGCCTTCTTCATGTATTTATTTATCATCATTGTAACCTCATTACTTATATCATTCTTAAATACTTTTTTTGTATTTACCTGTTTTCATATTTTAATCCCTACGAGTACATTACTTTTATTATATACTCTTAATTGTAATGCTAATTTTAGTGAAATGCATTTAAAATAAAGTATTTTTGTTTAAATATTTTTTTATAATAAAATATATATATATATATATATATATATATATATATATATATATATATATATATATATATATATATCCTTTAAGCATAACAGTTAATAAATTTAATCCATTTGTTTGACCGTTTATTCCAAAAAACCATTTTCATGTATAAATTATGTTTTTTCTATTTATCCCCCCCCCCCCTTTATTCAAATATTTCTTATTTTCTTTAGTCATACGTTAAAATGATACAGGTGTTTTTGGATTGTCTGAGTCTCAAGGTAATAATAGTAATATGTTATCCACGAAGTGCAACTACATTTTATACAATAATAATAACCCATTATAAATCAAATATATAAGAGAAAGCCTTTAAATGGAATATTTCTTTTTAATATATTCATTTTTTTGCAAATATACTCTCACAGAATAAAATAGCCATTTTCCTGGGCGAGCTAGCCCACAAATGGGGATTTGATAAACAAACAAACATTTGCATTAAAATTATGATGTCATGCCTCCCAGACTTAATGTATCTCATCATGCAAAGGTATCATTTAGATTATGATCTTCCTTTTTGCATTTTAAAGGCATGCAAGAAAGTGAGTTTAATTGCAAATCGATTTATAGTATCTGGGTTGGCTTTATTTAAATGGAAAGGAATCCACTCATTTGAAGGATTTTGCGCGTATACGGAAGTTGATAAATAGCTCTGATAGATGTCTCCCGATTCTTAAGCTTGCATTAAGTAGTTTTATATATGTCTGATTAGAAGAGGCATGATTTTGATGTTTTATTTACTAAAACACTTCATGTTTGGTAGCGTGATTGATTACACAGAGTAAGGAGGACTTTTAGTTTATTGAAAAAATATCATTATCGTAAAAATTATCAATCACGAACCGGCATCTCCTATATCTCATTTATCTTAAAGAGCTTTTTCAAAAGTATTAAAAGATTAGGCTATTGGTTGAGATCAATGTTGTCGATAGCGATAAATATTTTTATGAAAATCTGAGATATTTTGATATAATTAGCATTATACAGAGTTTATTAAACGCGTTTAATATGTAACATATTGACACTGACCAACAATTATCGGTACACAATTGAAAACTCTCGTATATTCTTTCGTTATATCTTTATAAAATATAAAAATTGCATAGAAAGAAATAAGTGAATCAAATAAAGTTATAACCCCATTACCTTTATGCTGAATTCGAGCGACTTAAAATCCATAATTTCATAGATTGTCAAGTTTTAAAGACTAAGATCACTTTCTTTGACTTCAACAACTATTTCATCAGTGCTTATGCTATTAAACTTAATATGACGAATATGGTCTTGTATTGAGTATTTCCACGAACCCTTTTTTTATTCTTCGAAAAGTTGTTTCTTTGAAATGCAACAACAGACTTAAATCTAGTCCTTGGATATAAGCGGAGTTTTAAATTTTTAAGTTTTTATCAAGTTTCATATAAAACGATACACAGAGGATGGTGTTTTTAATTATTAATCTAATTACATTTTTCCGAATATCAAATATCTATTAAATGTTATTCGAATTGTAATTTATTGCTGTGCAAAAAAAATCAATTCTGGCTAACTTAGTTTACATCTCTTAACGTAACGCCATACTGTTCAAGAGTATTTTACTCATACGGCGTTACTGACCTTTATAGAGATATACTTTGTCACAAAAATAGTTTCAAAAGTCAGTATGTAATCGATCTGATGTCTTCATTTAATTGATTAAACTAAAGTATTTCAAAAACTGGTACATATCTATATATATATATATATACATATATATATATTATATATATATATATATATATATAATATATATATAAATATATTATATATCTATATATATATGATATAATATATGTATATATCTGTAATAATATATATATATATTAATATATATAATATATAGATAATATATAAATAGCCTCTTTGACAAAAGAAAGAAACAACTGTGACGTATTTTTATAAGAAAGAGAGAGGTCAGATAGAAGCAGAGATACGGAATTGAATGGAGTAGAGAGAGACAGAGATGAGCAAGAAAGGACATATCTCTGCTACAAGTGATATATTGAAAATAATAAACTCTAGTATTACTTTTTATTTCTTGATATCTGACTTTAAGCTGTATTCTTATTTATGGATCACAATATTCTAATCTGAATGAATCTGCTTTAACTAATAATCAATATCAAATTTTATATGTTAATACTTATGCAGCAGATATTAATCTCCACTGGTATTCTGGTGGCCACCAGGTGTCATTAAGATCTAGAGAATTTAGATTAATCATAGTGTCGTTAGCTTGCTTCAGCAATATCTATAAATTGGTTCATATAATGAGTGAGAACATGAAAATGTCCATATTGAATATTATTTGTTTTTTGCGTCAGGTGGATTTTTTTTTTCGGGGCTTTCAATAATGATACGAGAATGCAAAGGATGCTTGAAGTGAGAGTTCTCAACTAGAGAGATAAAGTGCGTCAACGATAAAAATTTTATAACAAAATGTATTGGTTTAAAACGTTGTTTTACTTTGTATGTTTATTTTCATATACAAATTTGAACAAAAAAGATACAAAAATAGTTAATGCTGAATACCCTAACTTTGAAAGGATGTGTAATATTGTCACCTTGCTAAGATAAAACAGAAAAAGTATTTTAAATATGCTTTTAGTGACCATGGTAAGAGCCCTAATGAAAATAGGTCCCTCAGTAGATGGTCGATAGAGAAACATAAAGAGGTAGTTAATTACTCCACAAAATCAAAATTTTTTGATCTCTTCTACTTATATATTTCCTTTTATTTCACTAACAACTTTGTAATTTATATACATGCAATTCATAAGTATGTATTGATAATATTAATTTAACTATTTATAATTTAGATTATGAACTACCTATTTCTGCGTTATACATATTTTTATTCAATGGACCGAGCCTTGTCAAGTATTCTTAAGATACGGATTCCGAGATAGGTTATAGCCATAGAAAATGAGACATAGGTCCGAATCGAATTATGACTATCCAAGGTTACCGTTCTCGTAGTGTTACAACAATAAATCAAGAAGTAATTTGATATGCTTAACAGACAAAATATGTTTTTTTTTTTTTTTTTCCTTAACCCACAATTTTTATTCATAAATTTCAGAAACAGTTGAATACATATATTATAAAACTATACTGTCACTCATATAAATTGAAAAAGAATTGGTTTTTGTTCACCAAACAACTTTTTATATTACATTTAATAATAATATTTTGTTATTTGAGATAACCTAATTACATAATTACCATCCGCCGAAGGATGTTTTCCTTTTCCACTGGCGTTGGTTTGTTTGGTTGTTGTCATCAGGAACATCAAAAGTACGGAACAATGCGATGAAACTTTGGGGATTTGTTGGAAATACCAAAAAACAAGTGATTAATTTGCATCTCTGAGTGCAGAATTAAGATTCCAATAATCTAAATACTACTAAATATTTCAAGTTAGCCTACGCTGCCATATGTCGCTTGCTGTAAATTGTGTGCCGGAGCGTCTTCCCTCTCAAATTTCCGTCGAAAGGTGAACCCTCCCCCGTCCCTCTACGCGGCCGCCCCAGTCGTGAAAAATCCTGCCTGAAGGCTCATCAGGACCCCTGACGTGCGGAGGTTTGCACTCTCTGATGTAATATTTTTCAGTATTATTCCTTAAACAAGGTTTGTGGTATTCTTGGAAGTTACTAGGGTGAAGGCCAACCATTACATTTCCAACAATTAACCAAGCTTTTTCCCCCTTACAGTGTTTACCATACTTTAATACGGTCTTCAAAATATTATCATCAATTTTTTTTTTTCATCATATCCTCGATATATAATGTATTTGGAAGTAATTCGCCCGCCCTTGCATCGATTTGACAAAAGAATATCCTAGATGCATTATCATTTTAGGGTAAAGACACGCAGCCAAGATTTTTGCACACCTAATCCTTGGTTTTTCGCCGGTGTACATGGATTGTAATCGACCCCTGACTCTTATTAAGGTGGAAAATACCTGCTCCATGGTACCCCGACTAAGCGAACGAGATTAGGTCTACAAAGTAAAAAAATAAATCGCGCGGAAAACGCTTCACTACAAAAAGCTACGTGACAAAAATACCCACGAGAAAAAACGAACGACAAAAATACTTCCTACAAAAAAGCTTGGCGACACAAATACACGTGCGACAAAAGAAGAACACAAAATTGACTGACTATAAAAGAGCAAGCATGTATTTACCCCGCGACAAAAAAAACGGCTATAAAAGGTCCGCAACGAATTTACGCGCGATGAAATTACTGGACACCCTACCAAGGCAGGCATCAAATTACAGCAATCCTGGCTGTGTTATTCGCCTACACTGGGCTGTGCTTCTTGTGAACTGTACTAGCTATTTTCTGACCGAGGAGCACCGTTTTTGAATGATTGTGGGTCAAAGGAGTAAGAGACTAGGGACATATGACGGCGAAAATCGACACACATTATCAATTTCAATTCATAGAGGAACATGTGCCATATACCACAGTGAAAGAGAATCATGGTAGAATTGACGCAAACATGAGGAGATCTCAGAAATGCTTCGAATTACTGGAAACAGGTACTGGAGCGTATTGTCAATATAACTATCACTCTAACCACTTGTAACTATAGTGATGATTCAGACACAAACAGTCGTAACTTTCTCATATAATACAGCTTTTTTGTTCGATATAACTAAAGCTTTAAAGGAAAGTGGTGCATCAAGAGCTTTTTGTTCTTATTTTTGATTATTTCTTGGCTTCCTTTCGTTTTATTTATCCGCTAGAGGCGTTGATGTAGGAATTTTGTGATATATCAAGTACCCTTGTGACGCATTAGTGACGTAGACTTAAACTATTGTTTCAATAACATTGTCATGTCTATTATTTTTATTGCTCCGCAGAACTTCAAGCTTGATACTCTACATGAAACCTCACCTCCTAGATTATATGTAAACATTGAACTAAAATCATAATACAGTTTGCCTAATGCACTGAAATATTAATTCGTTGTGAAAATAAGTAAAAAAATAAAAGTAGTGAATGCAATTATTTAAATGGATGTGATGAATGAGATCTAAAAACCAGGTATCACGTCATATTTTTAAATGCCATAGCGACATCTGCTGGACAAAAAAAAAGAGACTCAATGAAAACTTTCAAAGCTACCTGCCCCGATGCGCTACTTTACTTTAACGCTTTAGTTATGACCCGTTTCTGAAATAACTTCTTGATAGCCCAATGGTTATGTTAAATACTTGAGTCCTGCTTTTCAAAACAAAAAATAATCTGCATGATTGCCATCAGGGTGAAGTGCGATATTCAGAGGAAATAAGGATGTTCCGTTTTTTCTCTGTCATAATGGATACCCCCAGGATTTTCCAAATTAGACCAGCTTTGCCAGGTTTATAGATATGTTACTATTCAGAGGGATAAATACAGCAATGCTAAAGATATCATGATAACGAGGATTTTCTAAGTTTTGAGGTAGCTGTGGATACCATAGTCGCTGAGCTGTAGAAAAAAATTGTGGACAGCATATAAGGTATACCTTATATGCTGTCCACAATTTCCCTTGCTCCCTCTGCTTGCCTGGCAGTAAAGTACTTGTTTAATTTTGTCATTTAGCTTTGCTCTCTTCCTGCTTCTTACTTTTTACATGATGCTTTTCTTCTCTTTCCATACACAACAACACAGTAACGCCCTTTTTTTCTCCTCGTCATTCATGGCCCTCTGCGCGTCTGGGCCCTGGTACCGTCTGAACCGTCGATATTTACGCCGCTGGTACAGTATCATTTTTGAATACATTACAACTTTTTTTCTTTTTTCTATAGCACGTCGAAAATCAACGCACAGGTTCTAATGTTCAATCCAATTGTGAGACTATTTTAATATATTTTGAGAAGAATGGAAAAACACTCAGTCTGTAAAATACTGAGTTATATACTAATCAAATCAATTCCATTAATCATACATCTAACATCGTAACGACAATGCTTTTGTTCTACATTAGTATTAAATAATACAAGGAGAACATAAATGAATTATTATAGATTTATCTTCTTTTTTCGTATATGAAACTTCTGGGGTGTGATTATTTTAGTTGTATTTAGTATAATTTGATACAAATTTAGACATTTATAGTTGTATTTTTAATCGGAAATAATATTAGTTTTGTATATTTTGAGATTTAAGGTTTTAAAATAAAACTTAAGTTTAAACTACGATATTTGTTTTAGCTAGCTAATTATAATAAAATAGTTCATTATAATTAGTGTTATTATAATTATTTTAGTTCTATATAAATTTATTTCGTAAACAACACATCAAATATTTACATATGTCTTTTACAAATTGGGTAAAATATAGAATTTTGAAGCCTCGAAAATGAATCGCTCTAATTTTAAATGATTATTTCAGAGTCTTGATTACATGAAATGAATCCCCTTACTCCCGATACGCCCTTCTTTTTAAGAATCTACTGAATACCGGTGCCGTCTTCACTTAGTAAGCTTGTAAAAAAAATCTAACGTCACCGATTAGATAAAACTTAAAAACAACTTCCAATATGAAAAAAATTTTTTTTACTGAATCCCAGCTCTGCAAACTAGTTATGTTTATTTACCTATAAAGTTAACGTATTTTGGAACTATGCATGATTAAATTCACATGGAAACTGCATTTTTTTTGTTTTTCTCAAATTTCATTTAAATGTGCAAGTCTATGAGTTTGCTAGAGTTAAAAAGTACAAAGGTTTGCATAATATGAACGAAAACGGTTGTTATCTTCTTATCTATGAGATATAGGAATGCAATTGCAGAAACAAAGACGGCTGTTATCAAGCTGCAAGTTAAAAAATGCATGATTAGGAGTCATTTATAAGAACATACGCAATTAGGGGCTTGCAATATTTTGTAAATGCAATGAATATCCATTCAAAAAACATTGCGTAATAAAGGGAGGAGGATGAAAACGGACGCAAAGAATGCGTAATATTATCATGAATATCTGAATAACCAACAGAGCGACACTAATAGTCGGTCTCTCTAAAATGTTAAGAACGTAAACAATCACATAATTCGCTGCTAATGTTGGAGGTTTCGTGATTTTTTTTTTACGTTTATCATTATTTTTATAGGGCTTATTTTTTTTTATTTTTTTAATCTAAAGCCATCAATAATAAAGTTTTCATATGAGGTTAAGGCATCACACACCTTCAACCATCATCATCTGGATCTTCATCCGTTCCTAATCTCAAGTACGAACGAGTTCGATGGAAACAAATTATCACTGCCATCTATTCAATGTTCTAGAGTTAATTTTTCTTACACTAATCTACATAATGGACGATATTGTATATCTAATTCACAAAACTATACCATAATTGGACATTCAACCTAAGAGAGAACCAATTATTAATCCATTATTGACTACTTCGATTATAGTTTCATAGTAAGCGTACACCTTTTTCAGAACGCCCATCTATACAATATGAGATTAACTTATAACTAGAGAGCGGAAAAAGTATGATTTTTGCCAAAAAAAATGTTTTTTTAATGTTACCCAAAATGAGCAAAAATGTTAAGTGTTAAAATGTTAATAATGTAGACTCCCAATTTGATTTAATGTGAATTTATTCTTTTATAAAAACAGTGACAAACAATAATCTCTGCCAAATTTTTCTCAGTGAAGATTTGGCGACGGTCGGATAAAACATTTTTCAGCCTCAAAAATTATCTCTCGACATCTACTGAGGCAATGGGCAGTATTTTAGAATAGCTCCATCCATGGGCTCATCCCATGACGTACCTGTCTCAATACTGGCAGAGCAGATTTTTCTTTACAACGTAATCGAACATAGTTTCAAAAACCTCTCCGCGTTACCTGGAATCTTGCGGATCTTTTCCTCAGCATTTTCAAAGATTTTGAGTCCATCTTCGAGTGTAATTCCTGTGGTCTCCAGGCTGGTAATTGAATCTGGCAGAAACGAAAATGACTTGCAATAAATGTTGTAAAGTCAACTATGATTCTTTTCATTTTAAGAACCCGCTGACTATTGAATATACATTTGACATCGTCAGGGTCAAACATATCCACGACTGCTTTGACTTGCTCGAAATTCAGACCATACCAAACAGCTGCGCGGATCCAGGTTCCCTATCTGGCAGAGCTGGGATTCGGTACCGCCGATTCGGTTAGATTTATTATATATCTACCGAATATCGATCGGTGGGGTAGATAAGAGAAAGAGAAATTTATTTATGTATCTGCTCTGTGACTTTTTAATATGCATTTAGTTGTTGCTTGTATGATTTTATACGGAGCTAATATAACTCTAGCCTTCATGGCTACTAAAAAAATATATCTTTATATAACAAATAAATAATAAATATTACTTAAAAATAACAAACAAAAAAATGTATATATATATATAATTAGATTAAACTTAATCCTCTCCAAGGGACACTTGTCCACGTTCATAGCCTTCCAAGCGGATATGGCAGCCTGCTCCACTAAAATCTCATTTATAGATGGAAGATGTGACCGGTCGAGAAGGTCAGCAACACGCAACCGATCTGCTCTTCGAACTTCCAGCTAGATGCGTGCGAGATCGTTGATGATAAGTTGCGAATCTGAGCTTGCCTTTGTCATTGTAGGGGTGTGAGGGGTTTCAGCAGCGGACGAGAATTTTGCATTTCTAGTCACCCAAGCAGACATCTGAGGTTTCCCGATCACTATCTAGCTATCTCGGTCAGCAGTGTCCCTTGCGATACCGTGATGCAGAGCCGGTGAATGACTCCGATACTTCCCTTACATTCTGAACATTCTTTTCGTGGTGGGGCCTAAATGTCAGGTTCCTGCTAACAGTTACCCCCAGAAGGTCGAGTGTAGCGGTCGAAGGAGTGTATGGAGCACCCAGACGTAACGTTTGGGTCTTCCCAACGTTAGGTGGAGTCCATTGATATTTGAATACGCCTCCAAGGCCTTCGATGCCGAGCCCATAGCGAATTCGACCTGTTCCCAGGATGGAGCCGAGATGACGGTAGAAGTATCGTTGGCATCATTAGTATTTTATTACAAAAGACAATTAAGTACATAATTTTTATAACTTTTTAAGAGATTATTTGAAATTTGATACATGTTATTTTTATATAAATCATGTTTCTAGGAATCGCAGACAATCACCCCCCGGACTAGCCCCCCCGACAATCACCCTGGACTAGACCCCGTGCCAATACTGGATTTACCCCCCGGTAATATTTCTTATCAATAGTCCACTTAAGACTAACTATGTAGTTATTAACAAAGATTTCACTGGTAGTACTCTCGCCTTGGAATTGGAATATGTATTAATAAATGTGCACATGCAAATTTCTGTCTTAGACCTATATCTGGCTACTTATGAAACTAGACAATCACAGTTTTGACCGATCAACTCAAGTCGTATTTATCTCTATAGGTCCTAACTATTTCGATAATTTCATCAGCCATAAATCGAAACTATGATCAAACCATCCATCAAATAAGTGACATATAAATTTTATTCTCAATCTATTATCTTCTTTCTTCACCCCAAAAACGTGTTCCTGTGGCTTTTTTTAAGATATCCAAGTCATTAGTTTCGCAGCAGCGGAAAAGGAGAATCAGAAAGTGTTAACCATGACAATCAACCGTTTTTAATAGCTGAAAACATAGGAACTTCTAAGTGGACTTTAAGAGATCGAAATATTACTAACGGTAAATTCCGGGGGGTGTGCACGCTAGTCCAGGGGGTGATTGTCGGGGGTGCTATCCGGGGGATGTGCTATCCTGATCGATAATCTATATGCCACTCTATTCTGAAGGAAATGGAAGGCAATAGCAACAAATTATTTCCTTACTGTCTTTTGTTATACGTTGTCCGAATTAAATGCGCTTTCGCTCCGGAGTTGTGTATTATTCGGCAATGTTCAATCTCACTCCAGTACAGCTTCCGTTCAAAACCGACTTACATTCGGTAGTCACAGCTCTGCTATCTGGTCATAATTGGATCAGAGGGTAGTCCAGCCAGGGCAACATTATTCTGAATTCAGCGCGTCGAGATGGGCTTTGAGGATTACTTTTTTCACCGAAGAATGAGACTATTCACGTCAGCAAAATGGTCTTTGACCTTATCGCCACACGATGAAGCAAATGACAAATACATCTCACATGCATTAGAGACGGATAAAATACCCTAAGGTCTCGTCAACACTCCCACATACACTCTGCGTCAGTCGTTATTATTTTTGCCACAAGCTTGCCTAAAACTGAGGATCAATCATTCTGAGAGCATCATTGACGATCCTAGCCATGGTGTTTGAGTCAGAAGCTTAAAAAAATTTGAGCTATAAATTGTGGATCAATAAAAGGTCATTGGAAGGAGGATATTTTGAGGCCTTCCATGAAACAAAAATGCATATAACTATCTGTTGCGAGAGAAAGGAAAGATTTTATGATGATTCTAGTCAAAGAAAAAGAGTAAAAACGATGAAATCTACATGCTAATTTGCTTTTAAACGGAAGAGGTGTAAGTAGCTTTTTTTAAATTGAATTGATGTACCTTAGCAGCCCTGGATTATAGTAACCACAAAAGGTCTGTTTAGCATAACTCTTCCTTTTATAGGGAAAACGTGGATTGACCAAAAGCCTCACTAGAATTATATTTATTCAAAAGGCACCATAAATTTAGACGTCCAATATTTCCCACCAAAAATCAACAAAATAACGGGAATTAAAGAAAAAATTATAAAAGTGATGCAAGTGGGGATGAAAATAAGTTTAACATTTTTTCTAAAGAGAGAAAAAGTGTTTATTTCAGGGATATTATGAAGAAAAATGTTTTTTTCTTAAATTTCCAAAAAAAATTTTTATTTGTAAAAAATAGAAAATATGTGAAAAATAGTTGTTATGTGATTCACATTTTTTTCCGCTCTCTAATTATAACTTGGCTGGCCGACTATCTAAAGAACACGATGAACTAGAATCCAACTGACTTATGAGTTCTTGAACAAGGAAAGTCATTGTAGGAACTGGCGGAGCAGATAAAGAAAATAAATACTATGAAGTTAGTTCTTTTGGAATACTTTTTTATTCTTATGTATATGTAATTTATTTCGTAATAAGGATAAGCTTCTGACAGTTCATTACCGCCTGATCGAAGTCTGGCATGACATGGTTGATCAAGAAGCAAAACAAATAAATTCGTTATAAGGCTATAAAATATGTACATTCTTTAAAGTATCACACGTCAGTATAAAAATGGTATGAATTGAGCTTTTCACCAGTGTCTTTTTTCTTCTTTCTCTCTTCAAATAATAAATATTAATAAAAAACAATGATCACTCATACAATCAATGTTTTTTCGAACACATTACTCTGTTATTAATATATTAAATAGATTATTTCATGATTTGCATTTTATATTGGGGGTGTTTTTTGTTCCTTCATTGAGTTGGAGAGAAGGGAAGAGGCTCCAGTATCTTGGTGGACATTTCTTTGATCAATGGAACGGTTTTGGAAACAACGGTGTTCCATTCGGGATGATTCCATGTGCACTCACGGCATGATTTCCGATCAGCTAGGTCCTTGTAGCACCTATAAATAAGTTGGAGTGAGTATGAAATGAGCAATCAAATCAAATAGTGTATATACAAACAAAACTGTTTCTTAATAAACGCTTTATTTAGTGATATTATTTTTTTAATTAAAAAATGAAGTCAATTATTTAAAAAAAGTGTAAGTACACCATGAAAAACAAAACAACTTGTGAATTTCATGTCTTGCACATATTTGTCAATCTAGGATAATAAAATGACAACATTTTTGTAATATTAAGAAATTATTTCTTGAATAAAAATAATAAAATTAACAAAAACCTTATTACAGTCATTTGTTTAAGAAAATCAATCTTACAAACACAAATAAAGGTTAAATTGTGAAAGTAATCGAATAACATAGGACTACTTTAAAAATATACCGAGATCTACTGAGGCTACAGAATATCATAGATGAAATGGTAGTCTTTATAATTATATTGGTTAAAAGAAAAAATATTCAGACTCTAAAGACATACACTACCCCAATCAACCCAGTTGCTGTAATGAACAAAAAGCTATGATAAAGCTTTTTAAGATATTCATTTGTGGACTCGTGATTTAAAAATATATTTTTGAAGGTGTTAATTTACAAAGGTATCTGTAAGGACCGTACTTTTCAGTGGTTACTTTATTCAAAAATAGTATTTAATAACAATGAAATGAACCAAGATATTTAAAACAATATTTCAAATATATGTGAAAAGTTTAGTTGTGCTTCTAATCAAATATATAATTTGAACCTATAGTATGATATATATATATATATATATATATGATATATATATATATGGTATTATATTATGGTATATATATATATATAAGTTATTGAGCGCAATGAGTCCGTTAAGCTTCTTTAAACGTAGTCATTTCCAAATAGCTCGTCCGAAAGACGATTGTGTAATGCCAACAATCTTCCTAATGAACTATTTATTACGACGTAACTTAGAAAATCATTTATGAAAAATCCATTTTGGGGCTAACCAAACAGTTTAACATACATTTATAAACACTGGAGTCTGTCATTATGAAAATAATTCAAATATGTATTACCAAATATGATAAATCGTATGCAGCTGTCCTAGTTGCGTGAAGAATCCCCCATATGGAATATCCGGGCGGACTTGCATTCGACATCGAATCCCATTGGACCAATAGTTTGCCCAATCATACATACTTCCTATATTTTTAAAATATGACACATATAACTTAAATTCGATAAAAATTCTGCTGGAGTTACACAAATCAAAGTGAGATATTTTTTTAAAACGTGATTAAATTGGATATAATTTAATCTTTAGCATATTCTTATATCTTTAATTATTTAAGTCAATATTACAGGGGTGGGGGGGACTTTTGCAAGTGTGAAAAAGTGAAGAAATACAAACTTTTGGTGATCAGACTGATCCTAAATAATAATTATTGAAAAAATAAACCAAATTCAACAATAACATATTATTCTGTTTCGGCAGTCTAACTTTCGGCAAAAACGGATGCAATTACAATAATTCAATGTATAGGGGAAGATATTGTAAGAGGACAATAAAGTGGGACAACATATTTTGATTCAAAAGCTTTAAATTACAGTTTCTTTGTTTATGTAACTTTCACTAAAAAAGCATATTGCATTTGTACAGTTAATGATAATCAAAACAAAGTGCAAAATACGATTCCACTCCTTCCAATTATCCAAATTAGATTGACTAATATGTAATATAAATTGTCCCGCATTATTTTAGTCCTCAAAGCATACTTAAGTATTGGTGATCAATACATACACAGACATTATAAGTTAAAACCAAATTCTTAGATAGATGAATAAAACTAATATACACATTACAACAAAATTTTAAAAAACCTTCAGAATCAAAAATATACTTTGCAATTAGAATAAAACAATAACTTAAGATATTTAGTCGACAGTTATGATTGATTTTTACAAGTAATTGTATACAGAGCAATATGATAAAGAAGTCTAACCTGGTTTCACGATATAGCTCCGAACATCATAGACATTGGACGCATCCCGAGCCACCGGCTCGGGCCAAAAGTTGAACGCCTTGACGATGGTATTACTCTGTGCTTGATGAGAGGGAATCCTGCCTTCAACTCTTTCTGATAGTCTTGGCTCATTTTCCGAGCATTCCTGGATTCATCCACATTCCGGAAGCCTCCCCGATACTTGACCAAATGCAAGACGTTGAATTGATCGCCGCCAATGGCGGTAGCCCAACTAGCTAAATGCTCTGACTCAGAGGTATCCACTTTATTCATCATTTGAAATATACGATCTATATTCGAGTAGAAAGTAAGAGTTGATTGCGTCATAACAGCATGGTTTTATACAACCTGAATGCGATAGATATTTATCCCAGTCTCCAGGGTTCACATCTACGGAGAGAAGTTCATAAATCTCAGGATCTGGAGCTAGAAGAGATGAATGCCCAGCCATTCGGGAGTCAATCTATAAAAGTAAAGATGCATTTCAAGGATCTTTTGATATCTGCAAGGACACGGACGGACCTGTGATGACATCCATCCCTTGTTACCCCTATCCAAGGAGAAATGACGGATGGTGGGATGCAAAAGGGATCTTTGGAAGACACGAAGACTCATTTTTGGATGGGCAAAGAATGACACAACAAAGGGGTCTTTATAACCAAAACTATTTAACAAAGCCGTATTTTATGAGAGTTCATGAATTCAATACTATATATAAAAGTGCAACAACAGTTGATAATATAAATGAACGGAAGGTTCCTAAACTAGCTCTCACGAAACCTGAAAACATTTTTTTAAATATTTGAATTTGTATAAATGTATTTCAATGAGTTAAAAAATCAATAAAAATAAATTATCATTTTTAAAACCCCTTAATATTCATCTTCTTAAATAGTACAAATCTTGGGAGAACACAGGTAAAATGTTCTATAAAGTAATGTACTTTCAATAAAAAATATTGAATTAACCCATTTTTATGTTCTAAAGGTTCACTTAAGAAATATGTTTTAGCATTAGCGTACCAAACATTAAATATTTTTTGTACCTCACAGGATTTACATGAAAGAGGTTTGAATTATTAAGATCTAATATTTTATGTTTTTCAGTATCTTTTTCAAAAAACAAAATTAACGTGAATGCAATATATAAAGTTAAGGCTTTAAATAAACACATTTGCTCTATGTGTACATATATATTTTTTTTTTTGACTGGAGCATATCATTTAATTATATACCATTTTCTGAATAGAAGACACTGTAGGCTTGAAAAGCAGAGGGACTTTTTTTATTTTATCTAATTAAAAATATATTCTTGAGTCCAAATAAACCATTCAAATAATTTTCAAATCAAATCGTGATATAAGATATTTAAAATTTGTTAATACAAAAAAAGTAAACTTATAATAAAGCCGTGTTAATGTAAATTACACATAACTATTGACAACTAGGTTATTACCGTCAAATTATAAAAATTATTAATTGTCCAGTATATTATTTTGTTATATTTTGTTACATAGAATTTTAAGAATAAAAGTAAAAAGAATTAATATATTGTAAACTATGACAAAAAAATATATATATATTTTTTTTTTTAATTTTCTTATATTCTAAAAAAATAACTGAAACACTTAAATATTATAAAAAAGAACAATTTTAACAAAGAAAATTTAATGAAAAATATTTCATTTTGAAATCATGGACAATTTCTGATAAAACCAAATAGCTCATATAATGAAAAAAAATGTTGTCGTTGTTTTAGATCAAATGACAATAAAAATTTTCAAAAAAATCCTCAATACAATGGTCACTTCAGTCTTTCGGATTTTGTTGGAATCAAATCCAATATTAGTTTAAATAGAAGAAAAGACAAATTTGACTAATGCCAAGATTTAGGCATGGATAATGTATTTCAACCCTTTTTATGAAATTATGTAAAATTTACCTCTTATTCAAAAATTCATTTTTTTGTTAACTTCAGAAGCAAATAATAAAACATTCTTTTTATAAAAGTCAGAAATTTTTCTGATATGCATATATTTTATTTATATGATGCTTTTTAAGGTTTTGACGTAGAGAGATATGATGAAGCATCATTCAATTTGTTTTGTTTAAAACTAAGTATTTTATTACATTATATTTTAATGCCTGTTTTAATATGAGGTCAAAATGACGTCCCCCGTACTCCATGGTAGGAGTATATCTGCCGGCTTCTAGTCCTAATGTATATGTTCATGCTTTAGTGTAAATCATACGTTATTTCTTGTCTGAATTTTTAATTCATAATTTTGATATATTGAAGCAGATACAACTGCGGGTCTTATACTTTTTAATATAAATCCTTTTATATACAAGTCTTTTCTGTAAAAAAACTTTCTTGGACGCTGCACGTTGCACAGATATAAAGTCGCATTTAATTTTAAAAACAGAATTCAATGCATAATCTGCTGTTAGGGTACATAATTCAAGGCCAGGAGGAGTAATAAGTAGTACATTTAAAAAATAACATAATCGTGCCTTCTTCGTGCTATGCATCTGCCAAATCTTATCATTGAGCAAATTTTAGGACACAGGAAAATGGGACAAAAATAGTTCTTGGATCTAGGTATAACATAATTATATCCGGCAATTATCGCTAATGTAAAGTCACTTCCATTTAGTCTTCAATGTAAATTTTCTCGCTACTTTATGAATAAATATCCTCTCGGTCGATGTATAATGCATTTCCGATGAGATGTTTTAATCTATAATAAATAAATGATAATATTGCACACGAATAACATAGATAATTTAATTACATGAAATGAAGCCCTTTGGTCCTGAACGAGTCTTGTAGGTTTCTTCTTTTTCACGAGTTATTTTTAGTAATAATTATAATACATAGATTTAAATAATATATACAATAAACAGTTGAAGATTAGTCGAGCCAGTACTTCTTGATCTCCACCCCTGTTATT
Source organism: Caligus rogercresseyi (assembly GCA_013387185.1). Taxonomy (NCBI): domain Eukaryota; kingdom Metazoa; phylum Arthropoda; class Copepoda; order Siphonostomatoida; family Caligidae; genus Caligus; species Caligus rogercresseyi. The sequence continues at coordinate 17,678,609 of CP045897.1, read as the reverse complement.
ACAAGATTTTCCTGAAGTGACTGTAATAACGTGATCATAATGACTGGTCGACATATCTCCCAGTATTAGGGTTGTATAATTTTTTAGGTTTCCTAATCCGGGACGATCTTCTTGATTGTAATATGGGTGTGATGACTGTCTGTTCCTTAGGATCTTGTGTGGGAATAGATGGAACTCCGTCTTCAAGCCGAGGGTAGATTCTACCAACAGGTTCGGATTTATTTACTGTATTCGTAACCTCTAGTCCATTGGAGGATGGCATTTTCTCTTCAGACGCTTCATAAGAGTCTCGAAGAAGCTTTTTCCCTGCAGAACAAATGGTTAGGTACTGGTTGGTTTCTATCTGGGTTGTCCTGAGTGGGTCCATGAACATTTTAAAGAAACTTCTGTTTCTTAAAGTGATCCTTCCTGAGCCGTCGACTTTTATAAGGTATTGATCGTGGGGCATTTTCTCTAAGACAGTCCCACTCCTATCCCATTTTGTAGGATGTGGTCCCGTCTGATTTTGAATTAAGACTTTTTCCAGGGTTTAGAGGCTTCAGTGTTCTCGTCTTTTCGTCTTGAATTAGAGATGTGATTGCCCTGCGTCTTAAAGCTTTTTCTTTGAGTTCCCAGGCTTTCCTCCATGATGGGTGAATATCATTATTGAAGAAAGTTGGTTTTTCTTTCCGTATACGTGGCATAGCATCATTCAGTGGATGACCAAATATTATTTCAGCTTGAGATACTCCACATGATGGATCAGGGGTATTACGAAGTGTTAGTAGGGCCCTTAAGAATGAATCGTTGTCCAAATCTCCGCCCCTTCCAGTATTGTCATGTAGGAGTCTCTTTGTCGTTTTCACTGCTAATTCAGCTCTACCATTTGATTGTGGGTAGTAAGCGGATGAAATTTTGTGTTCAACGCCCCATCTTCGGAGGAACTCCGTGGTCGTCTGAGACCTGAACTCGGGACCGCCGCCACTTGAAAGGTCTTTAGCAGTGGTGGGCACTTCCGCTCATTATTCCGCTCGTCCGCTCTGCCTGGAGGAGCAATTGGTGAGCGAATGCAAAGAGCGGATCATCTTTGTGAGAAGTGAGCGGAATGTGGTGAGCGGACCCTCTAAAATTAACTTCCGCTCATCCGCTCACATAAAAAAAGTTTCCGTTATTAAAAAGGATTACTCATAGAAAAAAGACTACTTTTTCTCGCTTTTTGCTCTAAATGTAATGCCGCTAACGTGGCATGGACTAAAAAGGTGCGCCAGAAATTGTTTATTCTTGTCTAGACACGTGGCAGCAGTGTAGCCACGCGTAGCCACTCAGTTCACGTCGTGCAGTTATTGTGTATACGCAGAGAGAATAAGTGACAATCAGTCCTTTCTTAATATATAAAATGTGTACCCCCGTCATAACAAGAGGTTGCGTTCATGGTCCCATATAGAATTTCATTTTATATTCAGAGAAGAGAGAGAAAAGTTACATTATTATAATATAACTTTTCTCTTTCTTCTCTAAATATAAAAGAGATAATTATCTTTGTTATAATTATTAAATAATTATTACATGTAGTATGATTAGAAATCCATCTGAAAAAATGACGTCATAACACATATGTTGATGATGTCATTAAATGGCTATATGGGACCCTACTTAGTACCAGCTTAGTACTTACTCGGCGTACAAGTTTTGTCTCTCTCTGGCACTCTCTTATTCTCTCTGTGTATACGTTTGTGTTCGTGTGTGTTCATTGTCTGACGGTCACTCTGAGTCAGTATACTTTACTTTTTCGTTTTTTACGAATCACGAGTCATGGATAAGTTTGTGACCCGAACCCGACCTCTGAGCGGAGAGAGAAGCTACAGGTTAGCGGACCTATTCCGCCAACCTGAGCGGAAGAGCGGAATGAAGTGAGCGGAACAGCAGTACTCAAAAAATGAGCGAATGAGCGGGAGCGGATCAGTTGCCCAAAGTGAGCGGATGAGCGGTGAGCGGAACAGCAAAAAAGTGAGCGGTGCCCACCACTGGTCTTTAGGTACACCAAAGATTGAGAATAATCTTATGAGGCACTTTGTCCCGGATGCTTCGCCATTTCTCGTCACTCCCTTTATCTCAATCCATCCTGATAGTCTATCGGCGACGACTAAGTAGTATTTCATTTTATTTCGCAGTAGTCTGCCACGATGGCTTCAAAAGTGTGTCTGGGATGTGGGGGGCTGATCTGGCAATGCTGCCTGTGATGGTGCAATTGAGTTACAGACTCTACATTGGTCTCTTTTTCTTTTAATATCTTGAGTGATTCCTGGCCAGAACATTGTGTGACATCATTGCTGATACTGCTTGATGTGCTGAGTGCAGCGTCTCTAATGCCTCATTTCTAAGACTGGGAGGGATTACAATCCTGTCCTTGTAAGTAACGACGTTCCTGAAACCGATAGAAATTCCACAACTGGCCAGTATTCGATCAAGTTAGGTGGCATCTGTTCTCGCTTTGATGGGTGACCAATAGAAATCGTTTCCCTTAGTTCATGTTGCATCTTTGTTGTATTCCTTAACGATTATGTCCCATGAGATCGCCTCAAATCTAACTTGTGACTGAGCACTGATACCATCAATCCTGTCTCTTCTCTTCAGTGCCGTCTAAGGGTTTCAATGACGGATTACGGGAGGTTGCATCGACCACGTGATTAGTCTTTCCTGGTAGGTGGAATATTTGGAACCTCCAGAGTAACGTCCTCTGTTTCAGGCGAAACAACCTCATGTTGGTATCTCATCGAGAGTCCTATCTCCCAAAAGCTTTACCAGTGGCTTATGGTCGGTAACTACAATCAAATTGTCGCAACTGTGGGTGAAGTATCGAGTCTGTTCTAGTGCCCATGCCACTCCCAGCATCTCGCCTTCGATGGGGGCGTACTTCTGTTCCGTTTGAGACAGGAACCGCGAGCCCACTAAAGTAACTCTCCACCCATCATTGCAGGAGTCCGGAGTTTGTGCGTCGCACTCACAATGTTTCTGGCTGAGATAGTAATCTATCCCTTCCTTGGACCAATCTGTTCTCAGGTACTTTTCTTTCCGGGTCATAAATCGTAACTCCATCTCAAATGGCTTCGCTGATCATACTTTTTGATGATTTAAATATCTTGTTAGGTCTTGATTCCATGAAAAAGGTGTTTTGGGACTCAAGAAGGGTTTGAAAGGGTCATTAGATCCCTAAGTTTTCCATAGTGAGCCACTTGGTTGACCAAGCCGAACCACGAACGGATATCGGTGATGGACTTCGGTGTGGGAAATGTGTTAATGGACTCGATGTATTTTGGTAAGGGTTTCACCTTATTATCTGATATTTTGAAACCGGCAAAGGCAACCTCTTTTTTTTTCTTACAAATTGGAACTTTTCTCTGTTAAGAACGATACCTGATTTCCCCATTAGTTCGACGAAGTCAATCACTCTCCACCAGTGTTCTTCTAGTGCTTTGTCGAATAATAGAGTGTCATCAACACACCTAGCTTTGCGCGGGGTATCTTTGATTATCTCATCAAGCCTCCGGTTGTAGCCATCCCCATTTGAGAGGATCCCTGTGGTGCCCGGGTGTATCGGAACCGTCCTATCGGAGTGATGAATGTTGTCAGGTGTCTATCTTCTTCTCTGATTGGTATGCTATGGTACCCGTTCCATGCGTCATTCACTGTTTTCCAAGTCCCCTGAGGTACGGATCTGGCTTGCTGAAAAGGCAACTTCATAGCGTGCGTCTCCCTGGCACAGTGTTTATTGAGGGGAGAGAGGTCAACTGTACGCCTAGGTTCCCCATTATGTTTTCGCGTCACAACCATTCTGTGACACCATCTACTTGCCTCGCCATTTGGGACTCTTTCGATGATGCCCATTTCTTCGTCATTGAGTAGGTCCCTCTCAATTTTATCCTTCCAGTGAATTGGGATCGGAGAGGGCGTGTGCGCAGCCTTCGGAGTTACATCTTCGTCAACGATAATGTTGATGGGGGGGTCCTTTCATGTTTGGGAGGGGTTGATGGGTGCAAACATCGAATGTCGATGCCCCATGTCGATCTATGATCCATTCGCCCATTTTTTCGATGTTACGCTCCTCACACTTCATCGTGAGCCGTTCTGGCCTTTTGGGGGTGCTGAACGTCTCAAACATCCACATTTAGCCCTTTCATCACTGACTCTCAACTGACAGATTCTGGGTCGGGGAACGTCATAGGTATAATATCGAGCTGCTCCAAACAATCCATAGATAAATAGAATGTCTCGTGTTAGGGCTGACGTAAGCCATAGTCGCCCCGTCCTTCTGATCTCCATTATCCTCCGTAATATTTATTCGTATCAGAACCACTCCATCGATTCTAATTCTGTTTCCTGACGCCGAGGTCATCCCATCCTTAACAGGGAATAGGTCTTTTAATCTCAGTCCTGTCTTTAGATACTCTTTCCTACACCATAGACAAGCTTCCGCGCCTGTGTCGGCAACTGCCATAACATTCACAGGTTCCATAGGCGGATATGGTATCCTGTGTCCGTATAGTCTTTTTCCTCAATGGATATCCTTATTTTATTTTTGGGTGAGGGTCTGGTCTTGCTTGATGCCATTTCCTACCGTTGTATCTTATGTGGCCCGTGGCTTGCCCAGCTCTTGGCTGAAGGCCATTGATCCAATGTCAAACTCTATCGCTCCGGCCTCCGAAAGTTTCTCCTTAGGCATGTCATATCTCTTGGCATCTCGCCCCTTTTTTTTGTTTTCCAGCAATCCAAGCCCTCCTTGTGAGGATCTTGTTCCACCCGTACTTTCCCTCTGCGAACAGGTTGAATGTTTTTGAGCATCCTGGGCATTTATCGGTTTTCTTTGGTAGCTGTTTTTTAAACGATGATATCGCCGCTGTGGCGGGTGCTCCTGTGGCCACGTTCCACGCAGTCTCCCTTGTTTTCAATAGCTGGAAAACCTCTGATAAATCCTTTTTATCAATTTCTGGAATAGCAATAACCTCTGAAATATATCTCTATTGGCCAAACCAGCCATTAGCACGATCCGCACAACCATCTTCGTGTAGTCGACGATCCTTTGGCATGTACAATGTACAAATTGTACATGTTACCCTGAAGTCACATGTCGTTGCCTTGCTACTTATGCGCGAGTAAAACGACTTTATCGCTTCTCCGTGGGATTGTTTTAATGTGAAGAGTTCTGTGAGCTTCACACAGTGGATTCTGGGGTCCCCGCAAGTTTTTAATTGCGAGGAGGAAGCACTCTTCATCTTCATTTAGGAGATTATTGTTCGACTTCAAGAGATCATCATCTAACTCCACCTCACAGCATTGGAACAGTTGATCTACAACCTCCGTTTCCGATACGTGTGTGACCCGCTTGAACCAGTTCCACCTGGATACGAAGCTGTTCCAGGTCTCTTCGGTAGTGTCGTATCCTATTTTTGGCCTCTCGCACGATGGGGCTTTTCCAATCCTCGGCGCAGCGGTCTGCGCTAAAGCCTGTGGATGTTGTCTATTATGCACCTCAAAGAGAGCGAGGGCGACCTTCTCTGACTCATGCTCTATGCACGCTCTGCATTCCGGGTACGGACAATCCAACTTCAAAGTCATAGGGATTCTTGAACTGAAGACGCACTGAGGGTTCAATATTAAAACATGAATAAATATCCTCTCGGGCGATGTATAATGCATTCCCAATGAGATGTTTTAATCTATAATAAATAAATGATAAATACTGCACACGAATAACATAGATAATTTAATTACATGAAATGAAGCCCTTTGGTCCTGAACGAGTCTTGTAGGTTTTCTTCTTTTTCACGAGTTATTTTAGTAATAATTATAATACATAGATTTAAATAATATATACAATAATACAGTTGAAGATTAGTCGAGCCAGTACTTCTTCACTTTAGATTTGCATAATCAAAAAGTTTTTTGTCATGTAAAGGAAAACCAAAAGATAATGAAGATATCAATTAAATGTCCAAGAGTGCATAAAGTTGGTCAACTGTAAAAGAAGGTAAGTGTGTGTGTGCTTCTAGCTATTCGCGTAATCATTACATTGAGATAAGTGCTTAAATTATTTTCAATCCATTATATTATTGGTTAAATATTGTGTCAAATTAACTCAAGCAGAGCTTATCAAATATGCATAAACTTGGGAGCTTCTCAAAAGCTCTGACTGGAGCCTGTCGTCTTGGAGTAGACTCACATGGCTTAGTTTGTGCTTCTAGCTATTTGCGAAATCATTACGTTGAGACAAGTGCTGAAATCCTTTATATTATTGGTTAAATAGTGTGTCAAATTTCCCAAGCTGAGCTTATTAAGTATGCATAAACTTAGGAGCTTCTAAAAGCTCTGACTGGACCCTGCCGCCTTGGAGTAGACTAGTATGGCTTAGTTTGTGCTCCCTTCTTATCCAAACCTGGATATGACTCTGATTGATAAGTACATGTGTGTCGCACTCTATGCTTTAAAGCTAGTGTATATACCATATAAGGCTATGATATGCACATAAATTCGATGGGAGATATCTCAGTCCACAATGAAATATTCTATAAGTGACACTGAACTAGTAGAACTTTTTATAAGAATACTAAGAATATTTTAGGCTCCTGAACTGAAGTACTTTATGCTTTAAATTGTATTCCATATGTATGTCTGTTTCTGTGAGGTCGTTTGTCATTGTATTTTATTTTATTTATTTTTTATTATTGAGGCCCAAAATATTTTATGATATAAAACACAACAAAATACAATAAAATATTAGCGAAGAATTATGTGTATGACATAAATAAACATTGTAGTTTAAAATTAATCCTCGCCATAGTTGCCTTTCAAAACATAAAACACAACAACAAAATATATAAACATCAAAACAATACATATCTAAAACTCAAGCACATAGACATAAACATCAAAATAATACATATTTAAAACTCAAAAACAAACACTAAAACCGTAATAAATCATTCAATAAATTAACTTCTTTTAAAAGTTCTATAAGATTAATTATATTTTTTAACATTGTAAATACTTCGCCGAAACTTTGGGGTAAAACTTAAATAGATCCGCCGCATATTGCCATCCAGCACCAGAAGCGTTTGGAATCTTCAATGAGAAGGACGAATAACGAGCAGCAGAAGATATTAGAGTGGCTCTTATTTCCTCCGGGTCCACAGGATCATTTTTGCAGAGTTTGCTCGCAATGAGTGATTTAGCACACCAATAAAGCACACTCTAGTGCCTTCAAATTATCGGGCGGGGCTTGGCCTTCCAATACTCCAAACAGTACACAAGCTTTTAAATTCACCTCAATGTATTATTAACATTTAGAGCTACCAACTTCTTCAAAATCTGAACATGAAGGCAGTCTACAAAGGCGTGCATAGTGAATTATATATCCTTCCGCAGTTTTTGCACGGAGAGCTGAAGAATAGCAGGTTGCCCGAGATCTGAAGTGCGCAGTGAATTTTTGTCATCGTGGATGCTAACCAAGGATTGCTGAATTTTTTTATGCCACTCATCAGGAAGGTCTAAAAGAGTAGAATAAAACTCGCACAGCTTATTGACTTCGTCGTTATGTTGGCGGTTAAAACACATTTTCAGGTGCCAAGGAGAGGATGGCATATGAGTTCTTGCAGTTCTCCCTAGAGGAAAACAATATTTACCATGTGAAAAGTCAGGGGAGTGTCGTTTACTAATATCATGTATTGTTAATATGTCACTTTCTAAGGCTAGACTTTCTAGAAACGGGGTTCACTATGGTTCTTGAAGAAGGCTTTCTTTGATGAATTCTGATGAATGATATCAACTATCGTGTCGGATTTATACATGGGTGTCCAGACCACAAGACACGATGAGCTGCACTTCATGACATAGATAATGACTTTATGGATTCATTAGATAGAATGGTTCCCATCATACAGAGTTTATAGATATTTTTATTTAAGAATGTGATCTCCATTCAGTAAGTGGCTGAAGAGTGATGTCCATAAATATTTTTGGGTACATTCTAGGAACTATTTTAGACAACAAAGCTATTCCACCCCCAATATCCTTCCTAGGTCTTTTAAGGCAGGAGAGGTATCTTCGATGAAAGAGGGTTTCCAACCAGGAGTCTTCTTTGTTTATTGCCTTCTCGGCTAGTAGGGGTAATGAGTGGGCTTTGTATAACACTAGTGGAACGATATGTATATTGTACAAGTCGATCCGCCTAAGTATGTTTAAGTTTCTCCATTGTTTAATTTTTTGTACATATTGAAGAATCTAAAGAAATCCAATTTGATTCAGTTTCACCATTTCTCTCCCATTCAATGCCCAGAACCTGATCTTATTTATCTTTCTTTCTTTAGAAACTTATTTCAAAGCTATGAAGTTCTTGTCTAATTGCTAAAAGATAGGAGTGCTTACTCTATACAGAAAAAGGTGATGGGAATCGAAGATTATTATGATTAGGGAAGCGACACAGAACGTGAATATTGGAAAAAAACTTTGACGTTACAAAAATAAAACATCACTTCATTCGTGGCTATTTAGGAGTGAAAATCAATTCAGAGATGAAATATCATCTCTAAGAAAATTCCTCAGTGGCCTCAATCAAATGAATTCACAAATCCTTTGAATTTCAATACTACTTATGTATTATGTTTATGTATATTCAAAAGGAACTTCTCACACTAAGGAAAATTATTACATTTGTTTTGTTTCATCTATTTCACAGAATAGATCATCCCTCTGACAATACGATGTTGATTAATAAAGAAAACAAAGTGCCAATTGAAAAATAATCTTTACAAGAATTAAATATTTTGAAAATTCAAAAAGTATAATTTGTTTTAATTCCTCAAATAAACTAAAACCCGTCTATAAATCTGATCTTACTCGTACCAATTATTTAGTAAATGCTTTGGTCAATGTTTGACACTCTACTTGTTTTTTTTCAATAATTCCTTTCCTATACACAAACCTGTTAATAGGAGTCACTCAAGGGAACTCGAAAAAGTGACTGACTGCTATTCAGAAGGTTATAATAAGGAATGGAAATTTGGAGCTTAGCCTTGGTTCTTACAGATTCTATGACTGTTTTTTGGCCGTGAAAAAGAGAGGGGGTAAAGAGAGGGATAGAAGGAAAGAGAGAGAGAGAGAAAGAGAGGGAAAGAGAGGTAGAAATAAAAAGTGAGAGAGAAATTCTTTGTCTCTTCATCTCTCTTTCCTTCTATCCCTCTTTTTATCCATCTCTCGTTTTGACGACCAAAAACAGTAACATAATATGTAAGTGCCAAGCTCCAGATTTCCATTTCTAATTATAATAATACTATTTCTTCATTGGTGAACTTGGGTGGTTGCTATGTAGGAGTGACCGCTAAAGACAGGTGGCAGTCTAGGCAGGTTTGACCTTATGTACACTTTTATATCGCTGATGATCTTGAAAGTAGTTACAACGAACACAAATTCAACTTTAATTTTTTTAAAATTTCGATGCCATAATCGACTTCAAACAACCTGCACCCACCGCATCGTTAAATCCCACGAATAAAAACGGATGCAAATCATGAGACTATGGACTGTGGGCGTTCAAAAAACATTCATAATGATAAAATTATCAACTTCCCCAAACGACACATAAATTGTAAGTAATAACTAACTTTATTATGTACAGTTATGAGTGCATGAAGACTAATTATATCCTTGAGTGAGTCAAAAAAAAAATATGTACGAAAAAAACATTCCACATTGTATGTTTATCAAAGTAAAAAGATTCATGATTATAAGTGGACAATAACATAAATTATATTTAATATAATATATACATATAGTATTAATGTAGTCTCAAGGTTGTTGATGGACATGTAAGCATGACAGAACATATTTACTTAAATGAAACTTACTTAAATGAAGTGAATCGCGATGAAAAATTTGTATAAAGTTTGGTTAAAGTATTTCATCATGTTGTTCCCCAAAAAAAAGATTCATATTATAAAATAGAAACCGTAGAGAATAATCTTTTTTTAAAGGTGATTTTATTGATTTTCACAATTAAATGAATTGATTTTATAATAAAGTGACGGAGTCATTTTAATTACCTTAGATTGTATTTCATTACTGCTTACCTTTTGAGTGGACAAATATTATGTTTTTCAGGCCATATGATTTTGATTGATGTTCCAATCGAGAAGTCGAGTGTTGATTTTAATAGCGGAGGCTTTTTTATTCTTTCAGAAACTACATCTTTTTTTTGTTATTCAAAACCATAGAGATATAAAAACATTGAAGGCTTATTGGATTCTTCAGAGGAATACGTTTTGTGTCCAATATAAACAAATCTTTCTATTTCTATGATGAGCTTACGAGTACGTAGTACAAATTACTTTGTTTATATTGGCACAAAAATACAGCTGAACGATGTTTCTCTGCTATTGAAGGGAATAAGCTCTCTATATCTTTATATCATAGAGATCTAAAGATATAGAGAGATGATTCCCTCAACAGCAGAGAACATCGTTCAGCTGTATTTTTGTGTCCAATATAAATAAAGTAATTTGTACTACGTCATCGTAAGGTGATCATGAGATAAACACATAGAGATACATATAAAGATATAGAGATGATTCCCTCAACAGCAGAGAAACATCGTTCAGCTGTATTTTTGTCCAATATAAATAAAGTAATTTGTACTACGTCATCGTAAGGTGATCATAGAGATAAACACATAGAGATACATATAAGATATAGAGAGCTGATTCCCCAATTGCAGAGAAACAACGTTCTATTGTTTCTCTGTGTTCAAAACAAACAAAGTAATTTGTACTACGTCATCGTAAGTTGATCATAGAGATAGATTCTATCTCTATGATCGGCTTACGATGACGTAGTATAAATTACGCCAACAAATAAATCTTTCGTCCATTCATTTATATTCCCTTCAGGCGTTCGATTTTGAATGTGCGTTCGCGAACGGCGTTCCTTTTTCCGTTCAATCCACAATCAATAAGTTTTGACACATCAGCCTATGTAAAAATTTAATATAAAAAACATCAAACAAAGTAAGAAATGGATGCTAGTTTCCTTGTTGATGGTTCCCTTACAAAGCTATTCATTTCATTTTTATTCAATCAAAGAGGCAGCATCAAACATCAAAGTAAACCAGTCATAAGAGTGATTTCATTATTTTTAAATAACAAGGTTAAAAAAATCTATTGATCATTTTTGAATATTTTTTAAAGATTTTTGGGCTTTGTAGGTTAAAAATTGTAGGGAATTATGGTTTGCGAGTATGGCATTATGTATATAATAAGGCTGGGACATTTATGTCAATATTTTTTAAACCATGGGAGTGCCCTTTTATTTAATTCATGGTACATTGGACCCTTTTTATTAATTTTTGTCATTTGCATTTAATTTTTCCTCATTTGGTTAAAAATATTTACTCTGTATTAAATTTTTTACCATATATTTGAAGATTTTGATTGTTATTAATATGTGTTTTAATAAAAAAAATGCACTTTAATAATAATGCACATATATATAGCATCCCATTTAAGCCCTCTCTATTCTCCGGTTCGAGTTGATCCGTCGCTGAGTTAAAAAAATTCCTTAATCTTCCAGTATATTTTTTGTTACTTTACCAAAAAAAAAAAAATTCAAATATTTTGGAAAGTGAGTAAACTACCGCTGAAATATTTATAAGTAAGCATTACAAAAAATTACATAAGATGGTCTTAAGGGGTTAAAAATGATCCTTGCATCAAATATAATGAAACTCGCGCTCACGAAGATATTACAAAGTGTTTGATGTTAGTTATTATCTAAAAAACAATTTCACAACCTTAAAAAGACAGAACTGTAATAAGTAACTTAAAAATATGCAATATTATTTATTTTTCTATAGACTTTTTTGAGTGATCAAGGCATTACATCAAATAAGTCTGTTCTTGAAATATGAGTGTTTGTAAGAAAAAATCCTAAGAGACTTTAGAGATTACTTTTTCAGATTTCCTTCACAGCTAGGACCCCGAAATGGAAGCGAAAGACGTATCTGAAAGGAAAGGGATACACCCCAGATTATAACCAGTCATCCTCAGAACAAAAGGAAATCCTCAATACTCTAAGAGAGATTTCCCTGTTATAAAATGTCCCTCAACGTTATTTTCAAAAAGATGTGACCCCATGAAAGATATGCAGAACAAGAAGTCATAGAGATATATATAGATTCATATATCGTTCTCGTGCCATGTCATTGTTTTTACCTTTAACTTCTTCCTCACACATCTTCCATCGTTGGAGATGATAACAAAAAGGGACAATATACCCAGTGTCAGCTTTAAAACATGGATTAGACTGACCCATAGAGATAAAAAGATATAGAGAGTTTTATTCCCTTCATTGTATTTTGTGTCCAATATAAACAAAGTAATTTGTACTACGTCATTTTAAGCTGATCATAGAGATATAATCTATCTCTATGATCAGCTTACGATGACGTAGTACAAATTACTTTGTTTGGTTGAGAACATGAGTAACATACATTAGTCAATGGACTGTAAGTATGGCGCTCTATGTTATAAAGGTCTAAAAAAGTTCTGGTAGTTAGAAATTACAATAAATATCCTCTAAGACCTGCTAAATCATTAATAACCTTGTACTCTTTTGACTTTATGACAGTGCGATTTCATTTTGATGCTAATCATTGTTATTGTTTATTTATCTGTACATATAAAAATTGTTTTATTGGTGTTATTGGTTTTATCGAACATTGATTGACTAAGATTGTCGTTGATATTTGTTTGTGAAAGGATAGTTATAAGAAGTTATTCTTATTAAACAAATGTGGTATATCCAATCGAATATAGTTTCATCAAATAAAATTTAAAAATCTAT
>CP045897.1:17646121-17657930 GCA_013387185.1 Caligus rogercresseyi | reverse complement strand
GGCCCGGAACTTTTTTAGGAAATTCTTTTCCAGAATTTTTTTTTCCTAAAAAAATTGCACCTTTTTTTGGGAATCTCTTTTCTAAAAAAAAGTCGTCACTTTTTTTGTGGAAATTATTTCTAAAAAAACGAAGGAACGAAAATATACTGCAGTCCAGGCTCGGTTTTGCCTGGCCCGGCTTGAAAAATTAAAGTCCGGTGAAAAAAAGTGTCCCGGTCGTTTCCTGATATATATATATATTATATACTTTAATTATAGTATCAGCTTTGTTTTGTTGAACACCAAGGAAGGCCATTTCCATATGAAACTAAATCCACTAGCATCTTATAGTAGTTTATGTACAAGCTAGAATATTTTACTTTAGTATATCAAAAATATATATTTGTCTTTAAAATTTATAAAGTTGTTTAATTAAATATACGTAAACACAAATATGATGATATATATATATATATATAATAAATATACAAAAAGGTAGTTTTGCAACTAATATTTTAATCAGCATATAAGAATCTAAAGCCAAAATCTTATTTTAGTCACTTGAATCATTTAGATATAAACCCTTTTTAAGTGATATAATAAATTTTTATATTCTCTATATTTTAAATGCTTAAAATGACCAAACACTTAATGTAAAAAACTGAAAACAATATACAATATTTAAAAGTTGGCAGTTTACTATTGTAAATTAAAATATTTACTTATGTGATTTTTCATACATTATCTTAGGCTTTTATGTATTTTTGTTGTACATATCAGAAAAATGAACTGTGACTTAAAAAATGAAAGTGGTAGTCTTAAAGACGATTATCTTATTCGACTTGGCAGAAAATGGACCACCCCACGAGAAAAGGCAATAAAATTTGCAATCTTGAACTCCAAGGCTCTAATTGCGAAGCAAATTACCTCTAGAGACCCTTTGCAATCGTCGGATCTTAGGCCAGTACTCCTATCGGCAGCGGCAAGATATGCTTCCTGGACCTGAAGATCCCCTCCCTTTCGGTTGACTCATGGACTGTGGCCTCGAAGGAAATTAAATACTTCCCTTCCCTTGCAGCCATCCACCGGAAGACATTATCTTCAATAATAAGAATTTAAGAATTGCAAGTAGTGCCATTTTAAAGCTCAAATTTATGTTAATATATTTTAGTACACATGTCTATTAATTTTTTTATTGTATTTTATTGATTGAAAATAGTGTTTTTAGTTCAACCCCGATGATAAAATTGTAAATTAAAATATTTACTTTATATGAATTTTCATACATAATTTTAGGTTTTTATTTATTCTGTTGTACATATCATAAAAAGAATTGCTGAATAAAAAAAGTTGGATGAAATAATTATCAGTAAAACAATTATCAGAAAATAGAAATAAGAAAGAGATCTAAAAGAATTAAGATAAAAAAGTGTATTTAATATCTATTATGGTTTGTCCTAACAAATCTGAATCTTGGAGCCTCTGTCATTTTAGATTTTCCTCCAGGAAGGAAAGCTCACAGATTTCATAATATATTGAGTATAAAAAAATCAAAAACTTGAAATATCAACTTCTATTATATGTGTTCTTTGCTTGTACTTTCTTGACGAGATTTTCCAATGTAAAAATATTTTAAGAAGATCATTAATTTTATTAATCTATATATTAATTCACCAATCTCTGTCCGTCTGTATGTCCGCACGCTATCTCCTCCCACATTTATGGTCGATTTGAACTTTGAAGGTACCTATGGAATCCTTGGGTCAAGATGGACCTAATAAAACTATTTGCAAGTGATTGGACCAGAAATGAAAATGAAAAATTTCAGACCTTTTCTGATTTGAACTACCTACTTTTTGAGGTAAAGAGAGGAAAAAATGAAAAGGAGGAAGATGAGTTAGAGAAATAAAAAAGAAAAAAGCATATCCTGTGACTTAAAAAACCTACCCATACCCGAAGGGCGAACATATGAGCGCCGTATCGCCAAATATGCGAGTACATTTAATTCAATTTTAAACATATTTTTCGTGAAGCGTCTGGCGTTTGTCGATTAGCTTTAACGCATTTCTATCACTAGACCACATTATTTGTGTTTTTATGAAGAAAAAAAAACTATGTATTTATGTGAATATACATCTCAATATACTACTCCTTAGGATATTAAATTGATCATTTTTAATCTACTAAAATATAATATGCCACCTGGAACTTTTTAAAACAGCAATTAAGATATATTATAATGGATGACAGTGCAGTTTTAACACATTTCTTCTACCTTTCTAAAACTTCTCTTTTCTCTAAATAATAACCGTTTAAATGCTTTCTAAATATCCCCACGTTGCCTAAATATGAAGAAGTAGCTCTTTGTGCGTATAAAGTTCACCCATTTAGACCTTTTATACTTTTAATTAGCATGTTTAAAGCTCTTGTATTTGAGAAATTGATAATTACATCATTATATATATATATATAATGGTATTTTCAAACTATTTGCCGCTCAAAATGAAGATATGTTTGCAAGGATTCCACATCAGTTTGTAGTTTTCAGGTACACTCAAAATCGAACAAGATAATAAAGTTTTAAAAGTTATTTCTTGGAGTATTTTCCATAAAAATTTCTCGTTGAATTTTGGATGTACATAAAAAATAAAAATTGATTTGGAATCCTTGCAAGTATACCTACATTTTGCGGCAAATTGTATGAAAATAGCATTGAAATTAAGGACATTAGACGCGATCGAATGGCGAAAAAAAAATACTACATAAGTTTACTAAATAATTTTTGGGTCTGTTGTGCAGACACTTCCCATTATTCGATTTATTCAAACTTTTATAAGATGATATCTATGCACAAAGTAAAATCCAGGAGGAGCCCGACTCTCAAATCCGAAAAACGTTAAATAAGAATACTGTAATATATAATATATATAACCAGGCGTGTGAGCGTTCAGCGTTCCGTTCAGCGTTCAAAAAAAATTAGCGTTCAAAAAAATTAGCGTTCCGTTCAATGTTTTTGCGTTCAGCGTTTTGTTAGCATTCAGCGTTTCGTTAGCGTTCAGCGTTCAAATGTTAAAAACGAATTTCCAAAAAAGTACTGCGCAGTGATGACTTTTTTTTTTAAGAAAATAATTCCCAAAAATACTGCGTAGTGATGACGTTTTTTTAGAAAAGAATTTCCAAAAAAAAGGACTGCGTAGTGATGACGTTTTTTTAAAAATAATTTCCAAAAAAAGTACTGCGTAGTGGTAACTTTTTTTTTTTTAAGAATTTCCAAAAAAAAGTACTGCGTAGTGATGACTTTTTTTAAAAGATTTCCCAAAAAGTACTGCGTAGTGGTGACGTTGTTTTTTTATAGAAAATAATGTCCCAAAAAGTACTGCGTAGTGGTGACTTTTTTTAAAAAAAGAATTTCCAAAAAAGTCAAAGAAAAGTTGGGAAAAATTGAATGCTGAACGCAAAACTCTTTTTTTTTGCGTTCAACGTTAAAAAAAAGTTGCGTTCCGTTCAGCGTTCCGTTCATTGAACGTGCGTTCAGCTGAACGCCGTTCAATTTTGCGTTCCGTTCACAAGCCTGTATATAACACATACAACTAATATATTTTACATGATAATTACCTCCGCCGAAGGAGGTATTGTTTTCACTGGCGTTGGTTTGTTGGTTTGTTTGTCAGCAGGATAACTCAAAAAGTACGAAACGGATTCGGATGAAACTTTTTGGAGTTGTTGGAAATGCCAAAAGGAACAAGTGATTAAATTTTGGCATCTCTGAGTGCAGAATTAAGATGCAAAATGAGCTAAAACTAGCGCTTGCGGTTCCATACTGAACAATTGTTCTGGATTTGGCAATTGTAGCACGGCCATTCTAATAATGAAATTGCCAAAACCTTTCTTATATAATGTTTGAATGATAAATTTATGTGATAAAGTATCAAAGGCTTTAGAGAAGTCCAATGTCATAAGTGATGCATCTTGCTTTGATTCTAAAAAACGTCTGTAAGGTGAAAGTTATACTATCCATTAACTTATCTTTAATAAAACCATATTGACCAGGATGTAAAATTGATTTCAAACTGATTTTTAATCTATTGGCTAAAACATACGTAAAATTTATAAAAATTGTTTTGCATAGTTAAAGTTTTTTTAAAGTCTAGGATCTTTATTTGATTTAGGAATGAAAACTATTCTTCCGGTGATGCAAAATCGGGAAAATATCCAACGGCAAGAACCTCTTCGTAAAACGTAAAATAATAGGAGCTAAAATCGTCGAGGCTTTCTTATTGTATTATAATTATTTATATGAGTATAATTAAGATATTTTCTCTCAGTTGCTTTTTAAACAAAACGACTTTTAAATAGATCTACCATGGCGTCTCTTCTGGTGTGAAGACGTGCTAAAAGATTGTCGTTGGTGAAAGTTGTGGTAATAACATGGATTCATAGTCATAAGAAAAGATAATTTATGTCTTAAAGGATATTACCTCCGCCGAAGGAGGTATTGTTTTCACTGGCGTTGGTTTGTTGGTTTGTTTGTTTGTTGGTTTGTTAGTTTGTTGGTTTGTTTGTCAGCAGGATAACTCAAAAAGTACCGAACGGATTCGGATGAAACTTTGTGGAGTTGTTAGAAGTGCCAAAAGGAACAAGTGATTAAATTTTGGCATCTCTGAGTGCAGAATTAAGATGCAAAATGAGCTAAATACTAATAAATATTTCAAGTTAGCCTACTCTGCCAATAGATGTCGCTGTGCTGTGAAATCGGGTTCCGGGAGCGTCTTCCTCTCGGAATTTCCGTCGAGGGGAACCCTCCCCGTCCCTCTACGCCGCCCCAGTCGTGAAAAATCCGCCTCGGAAGGCTCATAAGGACCCCTTGACGGCGGAGGTTGCACTCTTTGAGTGTATATATGCCTCTAGTATCCTTATTGCTGAATGTGATGTTTGCTCCTCAACAGCCCTAAACTAATAAAGTAATAATTTATTACATAATGCCAACTGCTTCATAAGAAAATGATTCTTCCTTTTTTAACCAATCACGTTCGAGAAAAAAAGTTCCGTTGGTTATCCTTAAGGCATCATAATACTCGTGGCTCTTGAAGTTTAAACATCTACTCTAAGATAAGAATACAATCTTTGAGAACACAAAATGTCAAATCCAAATAGTCTTAAATATTGTTTTGTAATACTTTAAATCAATATCCATACATCTTGATGAAATCACTTTTTTTATCCATAAGTAAATATACTTATAAATAAAAAGGAGATTTTTATTTGTAAAATAGAATCATTTAAGAGCATAGTTTATTTGATTGTAAATGGATTCTTCACTTCTTTACGTGGATTGATTTTTTTCTCATTAAATTTCCATACTTTTCAAATGTATAACCATGTATTAGTTTTTCACTTGATATAGGCTGTTCTTAACATTAATGATTAGTCAATATTCTAACTAAACCATAGTGGATTATCAGATTCCAAGTATACGTTTATTTACATAAAATTTGGTTTGAGTAAATATCTAAGCCTAAGTTGGAATTATACATATACATACTATATATATATATATATATATATATTATAATATATATATATATATATATATATATATATATATATATATATATTATATATATATATATATATATATATTATATATATATATATATATATATATATATGTATATATATCAGGGAACGACCGGGTCCCGGCTGTTTTTGAGCGTCCAGGCTTTTTTAGACCCCGGGCCGGGACTTAAATATTTTTTTTTCGTTTGTCATTCCAAAAATTTTTTTAGAAAAGAATTTCCAAAAAAAAGTGAGGACGTTTTGTTTAGAAATGAATTTTCGAAATATTCATTTCTGAAAAAAAAAGTCCACTTTTTCTGAGAATTTTTTTTTTTTGGAAATGTTTAAAAAAAAAAACTTCTTCACTTAAGAATATCGAAGGAACGATAATATGTATTAAGTCCCGGCCCGAAAAAAGGTGTCCCTGTCGTGTCCTGATGTGTATATATATATATATTATTTATTTATTTATATATATATATCGTGAAAAATGGATTTGGGTTATCCCCTCCTAACTCCCCCAAAAATTTGCTTACAAAGGTTGCGTTATAAATCAAAACCTTTTTGTTATTGCTCATTTTGAAAAAAGTCATAAAATGAACAGAAGTGCTGACACGCCAACCATTTTTAAATTTCAACTCCTATAAGGGTTTTTTTCATGGGATAAAGAAGAGAAATGAATAAGAGATAATGTGATGTTATTTATGATGTTTTGAATTAATTTATAGTACATTTTTCCTTGAAATATGTCACGTTAAAATGCCACTGTATATTTTTTCTTTGTCTTCAAGTTTGGTAGTTTTTTTATGGAATCCATAGTTGATAATAAAAATCCTTGACTTTGATTATATCCGTCAACATATCTTATCAATAGCAGGACCGCATTATATGAAATGCTTTGTAGGATTCAAATGGGCTTTGTATATGTTTATTGAAAAACAACTGTTTTACTAATGTGGTATATTAATCTTTTTACCCTGACACCAAAAATGAAATAGACTAAAAGTAACATTTCTTTATTTTCAACGTTTATTGTAATAAACAATCATATTTAATGTTTGAATTGCAGTTTTTTTTTTCATTCTATTTGGTTTTTGTAAAATTATTACAGGTTCAACATTACCTCCGCCGAAGGAGGTATTGTTTTCACTGGCGTTGGTTTGTTGGTTGGTTGGAAGGTTTGTTTGTCAGCAAGATAACTCAAAAAGTACCGAACGGATTCGGATGAACTTGTGGAGTTGTTGGAAATGACAAAAGAAATAAGTGATTAAATTTTGGCATCTTTGAATACATAATTAAGATGCAAAATGAGCTAAATACTAATAAATATTTCAAGTTAGCCTACTCTGCCAATAGATGTCGCTGTGCTGTGAAATCGGGTACCGGAGCGTCTTCCTCTCGGAATTTCCTTCGAGGGAACCCTCCCCCGTCCCTCTACGCCGCCCCAGTCGTTAAAAATCCGCCTCCGAAGGCTCATAAGGACCCCATGAAGGCGGAGGTTTGCACTCTCTGAGTGTATATTTTTTTATATTTTCATAAGTATAATCCAAAAATAAAGACTTTGCCGAAGAGAAAACATCTACTCTCAAAGTAAACCCTAAGACCCTAACCATTTCATTCATTTCAGTCTCTAATGTACATTATAGGTGCCAAAATAAAGTATATATAATAACTATGAAGGAAACTTCACCACAACGGAGGAATCGATTATCTCTTTTTGCAGAGAAAAAATAAATATGGATCTTCAAGAGCGCCCTGAAAGTTCTTAATTAAGTTTGCAAAAAAGTTTCTTATTAATATTTAAGTGAATATCTTATAAGCATAGAGTATTAATGAATGAAGATAAAGATATAATTAGGAAACATCATTTACATGATAACGTATGTAGTACTTTCATTACCTCAAGCTTATTGTGTTAGATTAGGTTCACGTTAGTTTTTTTAACCTTTAGATGCATAAGTGGGTCAAAAATGACCCGTGAGGTTGTTTTCTTGAAATATCTTCGTAATAAAAATTGTTATTATTTCATATTCCAGGTATTCCTCAAAACATGTTTATGGTATTATGCCATTTACATTTTAACTTACCTTTTATACATTTTAAGAAATTGTAGTTTTTGTATTACAGGTAGTTTGTCTGAACTGCATACAGTGATGAGACAAAACACATTTTCTATTGCTGTTCTGGGTAATTTTCTTTTTCAAAAATGTTAAAAGTTAAAAATAAAGATATTTCAAACATGTAATCATTCTTGTGTGGTCCTAAATAAATACTAAATATTATACAAGTGATTATTCTTAACCAAAATGACAAAATGGCATAAAACACATTGATTCTAACATGGGTCATTTTTGACCCACTTATGGAAGAGTGTAGGATCCAGTCACTTTTGCATCTAAGGGTTAAAAGAAAAAGCCGATAGTTGATAAATTGACGGTAAATCCTTTATATATATATAATATATATATTATATATATAGATATATATATATATATATATATATATATATATATATCGTCTAGATAGTAAAAAAAATAACTTTATTTATTAATAAACGACTGCTTGTCCTTCGTTGCGGGAATAATGATCGTTATCCCTACAGGTTTAATGTTCTTAAGTAATAGTGCCTTCTTTGCTTAAATAGGTAAAATATGAAAGTATGATCTTAACTTTTATTCTATGTCATTATATGTCTTTAGCGAATAGCAAATTCAAGAAGTGGAAAGTGAGGTACAACATCTGTTTTACGATCCTTTTTTTGCATTATATATGGAATCTGTTTTTTAGAGTTATTTGAATGATTTGAAGTTTGTTTTGATGGATTTTGGTCCCTATATTAAAATGCGTAATTTAAAAAAATCATTGTCCTACCTTTTTTCGTCTGAAAAAGTGTTGGGTAGAAATGTAGGGGGGGTTTGAACCTGTATACAATATTTATAACATTTATTTTTGTTCTTCTAATTGCTATTGAATATTATTTGATTTTTGCACTCCCGAAGCCCATTTCTTAATCATGTTGTATTTCTTATTTTTTATCACTGAAGGAAAAAAAAAATTTCTTTGTACTTTTATTCTTCAAATTTATCCAAAATATACATCTAAGATCTTTTTGAGACCTTTAATTTAACAATGAATGTATTTTTTTAAAGATATATTCAAATGCGTCAATTTGTCATTTAACAGATTTCCCTCAACATTTTTACTTATTAAAATAAGGAGTGTTTCTCTAATTTTGAAATATAATGTTCATTACCTCCGCCGAAGGAGGTATTGTTTTCACTGGCGTTGGTTTGTTGGTTTGGTTTGTTGGTTTGTTTGTCAGCAGGATAACTCAAAAAGTACGGAACGGATTCGGATAAAACTTTGTGGAGTTGTTGGAAATGACAAAGAAACAAGTGATTAAATTTTGGCATATCTGAGTGCAGAATTAAGATGCAAAATGAGCTAAATACAAATAAATATTTCAAGTTAGCCTACTCTACCAATAGATGTCGCTGTGCTGTGAAATCAAGTGCCAAGAGCGTCTTCCTCTCGAATTTCCTTCGAGGAGAACCCTCCCCCGTCCCTCTACGCCGCCCCAGTCGTGAAAAATCCGCCTCGGAAGGCTCATAAGGGCCCCGTGACGGCGGAGGTTTGCACTCTCTGAGTGAATATATGCCTCTAGTTTATGTTTTGTTTTAACGTAACTGTCTTCAGATTGTGTTTTTAATCTCCTACTTTTCTAGTGTATTGTTATTTTTTACACTGTATGGATCTGTAGCTAATAAATAAACATCTTAACTTTAAAAAAAAATGAATGTTTATCATCTATAATCTCAATTAGTATTTTTTTACATCAATTTCCGTGTAGATTTTTTTAATGGGGTATATCGGATGGGATACTCTCCATATTAGTCTCTCCTTCATCAACATATATACAAGACGACAAGACGTTCTATTAAAAAAAGTTATAATAGAGTGTTGAAGAATATCATTATTAATCAAATCTAACAGCTTTGCGTATATTTCATAAAGAAAAATGATAAGCTGAATTGAGGCAAGACGACTTTCGTTTTTTGAAAAAATGAGAGACATTATCGGACTTGGTAAGTGAGTGTGGAAGCGTTATTGTAAGCAAATATAATGTGAAAATGACAAGTTCTTAGTTAAACCCAATATTGTGTTTTTGATGTATTCAAACACAGGATACGCCTGAAACAAACTATTCTGAGCCTGAAAACGACAGCATTCTTCCCTGTAAGAAAATTGCTAGAATTAGAATGCCCAAACATTTAGAACAATTAAGTTATGTTTCTTGTTTTCATTATTTCCTTATTTTTTCCGTATGTATATCACAAAAGTCAATAATCAGCAATAAAACTAACAACAAACCTTTTCCATATAATAAACTTTAAAAAGCATATTAAAACTGGAACTGAGTGTAATAAGATAAAAATATATCAATATAATACAAAAGGTTTTCTTCCAAAAGAAACATCTTGGGTTAAAAGTAGTTGGTAAGAGAGGTTCTAAATTTTAACAAGATAACTTGTAAAAAGCACACACATTTAGGAAACAATAAAGTATGTTTTCGAGTTTTTTATTTTTTTATTAGTATGAAATGTCAATTGGCATCGATTTTGGCTCCAATAGACATATTATTGACATGTACGCAGATGACATTACCCTTTTCTTAGAAGCGAGTTCAGATCTCTCAACTTTTAAAACGCATAGACATTGTGATCAAATATCTTTTAAAATATAGCAGGATCTCCGCATAAATAGTAAAAAATATGTTATCACTCCGCTGGGGAATTGGATGCCATTCAATGGTCAAAGAGTAGCTGACTTATGTGTATAAGATATCATTGAAATATTAGGTATAACATGGATTCGAAATGGTCCTACAAGTCTCAATTGGACTTCGTTACAAAACCATGTGATTAGACAAATTTCTCTTTGGAGAAATTCAACATCCAAAGAGAATCGATTTTTACAATTTCCTTGTTATCCCCTGCAGTCCTCTACAGTTCTACCGCAGTTCCCTGGATTGCTGAAAAGGTTGTCATAGAAGAAGACAAGTGGCTAAGCATAATATTCCACAGAACGTATCTCCCAGCTCTAAAGCGTCCAAACGGCATCTAGGAGGAGGATTGTCTTTATTACAGAAAATAATCCCAAAAATTTACTCAAAGGTCTTAACGGACATCTCATAAGCCCCAGAGGTTGAATGGAGGGCTCATATCTCGAGCATCCCAGTGTTTACCTATTTACTGATGGAACAGACTTTTCTAACGACATGCTTAAAGAGTTTTATCCATCTTTAGAATATTACATAGTTTGATTTAGCGGGAAGTCCTAATCAATCGACATTATACGCCAGAACAGTAATAAAAAGTCCTTTTTCCAAAACCTGGAGCTCCCAAAAGATGGAACAGATAGGATTATCGTCTGACACCCATTCTATACATGACCTATCTTCGGAGTCCATTTTTAAGTGTGGAAGATTCCTGTTTCCTCTTAAACGATCGGCAGACAAACACTTCGTTCCTGTCCCATGGCACCTCAGAATGAACTTTGGCAATAACACAAAATTGAGGCAGAAAAAATCGCTCATAAGTATTTAACCGACATGGAATCGTCTTCATCGTGGAAAAAGATAATTTGTCCTCCCTCCAAAATAGTTTCATGGCAAACGCTTTACGTTCCCAATTTCAAACTTCTACCAGATGTTTGTGCAAGGATTGTGGAAGGTCGTTTAATTCAATCATCCTGCCTTCGCCAATTGTCATGTTCTACGTATCTTAAGGGACTTTGTTCTTCTAATGTTCCTGGAATAACTGGAAAACTGATCGCTCCCATAATTCTCTTCGGATAAATTCTCATCTGCGGACAGCATCTCCGAAAACAACAATTGAGTTTGCGCTTGGAGTTTCCAAAGCTACATCGCAGAGCGTTTATCTTCGGAGAAGGCTATTCAAGAGAGAGACCTAAATCCATTGTATATCAGCAGTAGCTCGATACATGTCGCTCTCCATCAAGATTCCAGAGGATTCAAGCTGGAAATTTGCGAGTGACATCGTTCCTTACTTCCCCTCTTGTTCTGAGAGGACCTCTAAAGTTTTTTAACAATTTTAAAAAATAGTCTAGTTTTAAATTAAATGACACCTATATATTCTAATCACGTTAATGTTATTTTATGTCCAATTAATTTTCAACTTTGTTAATGAAGTTATTGTACTTTTTGTGGGCGTTTAATGTTTTGTATTGACTTTATTTAGTGTAAAACTTTAAA
>CP045897.1:17621377-17646021 GCA_013387185.1 Caligus rogercresseyi | reverse complement strand
GCCCGAGTCCCGGCTGTTTTTTGTACGTCTCGGTCTGGTGTCTAAAAATCACCGAGCCAGGACTAAATATTGTCGTTCGTTCGTCATTCTGAAGTGTCGACGGTTTTTGAGAAACTAATTTTTCCGATTATTATCTAAAAAAAAGTGATGACTTTTTTAAAAAATAATTTTAAAATTTAATTTCTAAATAAAACGTGTCACTTCAGAATTCCAAAAAAAACAGCCAGGTACCCGGTCGTTTTATATATATATATATATGTATTTTTGTACTATTGATCAGACATATTGTTTATAGCCTGTTTGTATATAATATATAAGGTATATATATACATATGTGTGTGTGTGTGCAATTGACCTTATTGGAGAATATAGATGAAAGAAAATGCATGTCCAGGTACTTCCAGACATATTTTCTTAGACGTGGACAGAGACGTTCCTCTAGTTAGATTACCACCAATCACACTCAATGACTTTATGCAGAAATACTCTTAGAAGAAGGAGGTCTACGACTTGTAGAATGATTGCCCTGTAATTTCTTATTTGTCTCAATAGTAGGAGTGTGTGTGGATTATTATTCCCTGCTTTATATCTGAGAATTTGTCCCATGGATATTAACTGATGACACACAAAACAATTGTCTCTTGGGCTCAGCCTGCTGTTGTGATTACAAAGTTCGTGATATCCAATAAGAACATCAGAGGACGACGCAGGCTTTAAGTGTGTACAATACTAGTTGATTCGAAACGATTAATTTTTCAACATGTCTGGTATATGCGTATAGAAGAAGTGAAAAAAAATCTACTAGAGAGGGCGATGACGACGGTTTTTTTAGAAGAGGCCAGAACGGGCAAGAGTCTTTAGACATTCTTGAGCGTTCCGGAACCTCACAGCAATCCAGGAGGAGGGACTCACCGCTATAAATCGATTTTCCACTCCATATGCTTCATCACGTCACATACTATTTTTACTTTTTTAATCTATTTTCTGTATCCTTATTTTATCAATCTGGTGTAGCATTATTTTTCTCTTTATTTCACAGTTCTTGGAATACATACAATAAACAAAGTATAAGGTATCTA
The DNA here is from genome assembly GCA_013387185.1 of Caligus rogercresseyi. NCBI lineage: Eukaryota > Metazoa > Arthropoda > Copepoda > Siphonostomatoida > Caligidae > Caligus > Caligus rogercresseyi. Next base: position 17,644,942 of record CP045897.1, on the reverse strand, counting down.
ATAAGATGTTAATGCTAAAAAAATACATTATTAAACATATTGTTTAAGTTTGTAGCATCCGAGCTGAACAATCTTAAAAATAATTATCAATTAAAAATCACATAAAACCGAAATGACAAAAATAAACGAAAAAACACGGAAAATTATAAAAACTCTATTTGTAGTTTCTAACTTTCCTTAAATGCTTTTTATGGCGTTATTATAAAACAGGGACCGGGAAGGGAAGTATCGGATTTCTTCGGCGGCTAGTGTCCACGAATCCCCAAAGACGGAAGGATTTTGAGGTCCAAAGCGGCGTACCTCATCGCAGCAGAAGAAATATTGGCCTCAGCTCTGAAGCTTGCAGAGACGATATGTTGCTAATCGTTTGGCTATTAAAGTCTTGGCAGAAAGATGGGCACTGTTAATTACTTCAATCTTGAGCAATTCTGACAACCTCCAACTCCATATAATATTGAAGCCTTGATGTATTTCTCTGCATTTTCACATCCATTCCTCGTAAATTTATTTCCAAAAATTACATCAAAATTTGAACAGCCTGGCAACCAACAAAAGCATGAATTACGGAGTTAGATAAAATACCACAGTCCCTACAAGGTAATATAACTTAATAACGTCTGCATAAATCAACAGCTGAGGTGTGAACTTTTTGCCGTCAGCTATTCCACAGAGGGACTCATGATTTTCCTTTTCCAACTTTCCGGAAGTTTCGACAGTTCATATATTTGATCTCATCACATTTCTTCCATCAGACTTTTGAGAACCAGACATTTTAAGGAACCAGGGCTTCCATAAGCAATGATCATTTGCTGATCTTTGCAAAGGATATCTAATCTCCCGTCCTTAAAATGGGATAGAGATCACTACTGTGGAGTGTCAAAACTCCATTTATAATTGTCATTCTTCCAGTGTTTCTGGTAATATTTTGTATATGTTTTTATACGAGATTAAGTCCATAATAACCCACTCCAAAAAAAAGCATAGACTTCGGAAACAACTTTATATAGATATATATAAATTTGTAATCTTTGTATTAATTAAACTTTCAAGGTCTTCTCAAGGTTTCTCTCCCCTTATAAAGAAGATATAATCACACAAAAAAGAGCTCCCATTCATTTTTAAAAATGGTATTTTTAACCATTATCATTCATATTAATTTTGAGCTTTCTCAATACAAAAGCAATTATAAAGCATATATATATATTAGAAATGATAATCGTAAAAACGAGCACAGACAATTAAACCCTTGTTGCTTATTATTTCCATTCTTAGATTTCAAATCAAGGCAACTCGCTTTGAAGTTGAGCTTCCTTTCTTTCTTTACAATTCAGCTATTATGTATTATATATATATAATATATATTTAGAAAGCACAAAGTTGTTTTTTAAGAGTCTGCATAGAGTTACTCCTGCCTCAAGGTATAAATCCTGTGTACAACTACTCGAATAAATAAATAAATAAGACTGTGCGTAAATCAAATGATGATGCTCTACATATATCAGTGATTTATTTGATTGCTTCAGCAAAAATAAATCGAAAATAGCTGGATAATATAGGTGGCCTCCTTTTTTTCCTCCCTCAACTTTTTATTAATTATATTTTATGATTATGAGAGAGTAACGCCCTTTCAGTGTGCCTGCAAAGTGATTGAACTAAAAATATTGAGTTAAAAAAGTTGTTGAAAATATTTTTTAAATTCATGATGTGCCTTGAGAGATCCATTTTTTTTCTTAAATGGTTTTAACATATATATAGTGAGTTAAACAAAGTTACCAAGTTAAAGTATGACAGATCAAGGGGGATTAAGCCTGGCTATTTGTAAATATTGAATGAGGTCATCATCGTATTTTGTAAGTATTTTTGTATGGATTAGTAAAAAAAGTATTATCAAAGGAGTCACTTTTATTCTTCTATATATTTTTTTACAATTCATCATAAAAGTAAATATATTTTTGAAAAAAGGAAACATCGAAATTAATTATAAAAAACCTTTTGTACTTCATTCAAGGCAGTGAAGAAGGGTGATACGATGACGTTGGAGGCACCTCATGAGAGCCAGACATACAGGATCCGAATTTAGATACCTTTTTTCCCACAAGCACGGTCTTTATAGAATAAAATAAGCATCATATGATGTAAAATAATTTAAAAAAGGATAGATACCTTTTGGTGACGTCATTGCTCACATGACATAGCCCATAGAGATATAAAGATATAGAGAGCTGACTCCCTTCAATAGCAGAGAAAATCCTCGTTCAGCTGTATTCTGTGTGCCCAATATAAATAAAGTAATTTGATCTACATCATCGTATGGTGATCATAGATATAGAATCTATCTCTATGATCAGCTTACGATGACGTAGATCAAATTACTTTGTTTACACAAAAATACAGATGAAGGGAATAAGATCTCTATATCTCTATGTATAGATAGCCTCACTATAACTTCACCAAGATGAGCTCACTCTCAATGTTGAGGACACAGGTTTGTCTTTACGAGGGAGGGGGGAAGGGGTTGTTGATCGATTTATTTGATAAACGTCCCATGATCCTTCATGCTATAGGACTTGTTTGTACAAAATTATGTTATTATGGAGCACAATACTATGGACTACTAAAAAGTTACATGGATACATCATTTCCTTTAAAATGCTGACAAATAACACTTAGTCAAGGAAACAAATCTTGAAGGAAAAGGGCGATGATGATGAACAGCATACTTGACTCTCCCTCATCTCATAAAAATAAGTCTTGACAAATTTAATATATTTTTTACGATCCTTAATCAAGCTACATATAATATATTTTTTTGGTTCTCATAATTTCGATAATAAATGGAGCCATCTCTGAAGTATGTCCATTAGCTTTTGGAAACTCAAATAAGAGTATCATTAATTATCCATATTTTGCAACACACACACACTAAAAAAACCTCTTCCCCTCAATGTACATATAAGCTTTTTTCCTTCCGAACAAAGAAGGCATTGTACAAAAATGAGTATAAAATATAGAAAAGTTTTTTATCGAGTAAAGAAAGTGACTGAGGAAATGATTCACGGGATAAGAATGACTCAGAATGGCAACCAGGACTTTGTTCCAGAATGTGATTTGGATGAAAGAAAGCGAGTGTAAAATTAATATTAAAAGCAGATGAATGAATAAGTTGGAGGAGGGTTCATGAGTGGAGTCTCCGTAGTCATCCGAGACCCGAAAGAGGGGGATGGAGGGAGGATTTAGATATTTGAAGACGAATGAGTAGAGATAGGTCATGAGTAACCTCCTGTTTTCAGTATCCAGGTGCCCAAAGATTCCATTTCCATGCGTAAAGTCTCTTTTTTTCGATCTCGAGACTCTTCAGGATGGGAGTAAGTTAATTATCTCTCTCTCTCTCTGTGCCTTTCTCTATCTTTGTGTCTATCTCTGTCTCTCTCTCTTATTCTATCTCTCGAACTCTACCTCTTCTTTTCTTTTTTCCTCTCCCATTCCCTTCAAAATAAAAAAAAAGTCCCTAAAATAGTGGAAGAGGTGTACAAAATAAAACATTAAAAGCAGGTTATGAATAAGGATTATAAATATTTTCCTTTTAAAACGATGGTTGAATGAAGGATTTAATATAAAAAAATTTGGAGTGATGAAATAAAGCAACTCTTCTAATTCGGAATATTCTAATTTTGTCAGCTCCAAGATATTTGGCCTTTGGCATCAAAATTCTATATGTACATTGAAATACACTCAGATATTTTCACTCAAGTGATTACAAGAGTGGCTGTTACGAATATATATATATATATATATATATATATATATATATATACACAAATAATAATATATTTACACACAAATATAATATCTATTATATATATATACAAAATATATATCTATACTTATAAAAAAAGAATTCCGTTCGTTCGTTCGTTCGTTTGTTCGTTCGTTGTGCGTTCGTTAGTGCGTTCGTTCGTTTCCCTATATCTCCCGAACGGGTCATTAGATCTTGACGAAATTTTCAGTGAATAGTTTTGGGAGCTCAGGGAGTGTTTTAGTGGGGTTGTCAACTCCCGGAAAATTCGTCATCGACATGCTTATTTTATTCGCCAAAACGTTTTTTGTTGATTTTTTAAAATTTGCAAGTTAGATTTTGCCCAAATTTTCTGTGGATAAGACTGAGGTACTAAGACGTGTTTTTGTTTTATTGAGTGTTTCCCGGAAAATTCGTTTGACACCTTGAAAAAAGGCTTGAAAATTTTGGTTGTCCATAGTTTGTAAGTGAGATGTTTTAGAGACAGAACGCAAACTAAAAGTTATCTGCATCTCTACTCAAAGAACCTAGATCCGGAAAAAAATTCCGGATCCAGAAACTCCCGGACCCGGATTATGTCATTTCCTTAACTTTTGATTCTTTCCCATTTCGAAAAAACGCTACTCTAAAAGTACATCAAGAATAGAGTTTACAATCGGGTCCAAAAGAAATTTCCCGGAAAACCGGACCGGCCTGTCGGGAAATTCAAGAAAACCTCTGGGACGACTTTTTAATGCGAAAAAAAGTTCAAAACAAAACATACGAAACGAAGGCCTTGCAAAATAAGCCTAGGTTGGTTAAGTCAATGTCCGGCCTCCGGGACATATTTGGGCCGGGATCCGGATTTTTTTCAATTTGCAAGTTTTCGCAATATACTTTTGCACAATCATATTCAGCTTCACAAAGGGAGCAACTTTGATGTTATCAGTATCCGGATCCGAGGTCATTAAGAGCCTCAAATCCGGGATTGAATATTAGGTCGAATTTCATGGACGAAGCGGAATATTTTTGAAATCCTAAATTCTGGAGGGCCTTCTTTGGGTTGTCTGCTGAGTTGATTGCATCAAGTTATAAAATAGTATCTATAGAGTTTTGCATTTCTAATACGTTCGTGTCGGATATAAAATGAATTTTAGTTAATAATTTTTTGAGTTTTGGCATAAAAACTGGCAAAATGGAAAAGGGTTGTTTTCTCCGCTCCTGGGGAACTCACAGATTTCAACTTGAGTTCATAAGAAGGAGCTTAAAAAGCCTGGCAATACATTATAAAAAAGTCCTTCTCAATTGTTTTATATTTTTTCAGAAAACCCAAAAAACTGATTTTTTCAAAAAACTTAAGGGGGTTCCCCATGATTTTGGCATTTTTTATTTTTTTATTTTTGTTAATATAGTTGTTCCCAATTGGGAAGTATAATGCAAATGTGAAGAAATTTTTAAAATTGGATGAAAAACAAAAAAGTTTTATTTGTAAGCATTATTTCATAAGTACATATGCTACATATATATAGCATAGGAGTTGGTTATAATGTTAGTTCTTTTTTGCTCCCTAGGGGGTGCTTATTAACTTATGAATCTAATGTAACCTCTAGGGAGACTTTTTACTGCATAAGTGGTTTTTAAATTATAAAATGCAAAATGAAGCCCTGACCCAATGACACCTGTAGAAGGAACTGATTTGAATATGAAAAGAAAAGCGATGACATCAGTGAAATTAATCGTGTGATTTCTTCATTTTACGATGTTTAAATTCCCAGCCTTAAGGAATACAAAACGGAAAAATGGTAAGGAAGACCCAATGACCACTGTTGAAGGAACTTATTTTAATATGAAAAGTCACATGCGATGACATCACTAAAATTATTCATCTTCTTTTTACGATGTTTAAATAACCAGCCTTAAGGAATATAAAACGGAAAAATGGCAATGAAAACCCAATGATAACTTTTTAAGAAACTGATTTTAAAATGAAAAGTCACACGCGATGACATCACTAAAATTATTAGTGTGATTTTTTTTTCATCCAGACTATTGTCAAGTTGGAAAATCCCGGGCAGCGCCGGGTAATATTCGCTAGTATATATATATATATATTTATATACAATATATACATATAATATGTTATATATACTTCTACAGTTCACGCAGTTCAAATACTTTTGAGGACGCTAAAGATAAGTTCGACGGCGGTGGAAAACGATCTACAGACCTTAGCTGAAAGTTCAGTAATATATATATATATATTTAATATATATATATGTTATATATATATATATATTAGTTATATATAGATATATCAAATATTATATATATATATATATAACCTATATATATTATATATTATACTAGAGAGAAAGATAAAGATAGATATCAATATACTTTGTACAGTTAGTCGTAGTTTCAAATAACTTATGAGGCCGCTACAGATAAGTTCGACGGCGGTGGAAACGATCGTCACACCTTAGCTGAAAGTTCAGTAAACATATATATATATATATATATATATTTATTTATTTATATATATATATATATAGGTATACATATATATATAATCATGGGCATCGTCATTTAATCCTATATTTTTATACTCGGAGAGGTTGATTGAGTTCACAAAAGGGGTATAAACAATTAACATTTATATCTGTCATCACTCTCGCCGCCTCAAATGGAGACACTTGATTCGTCTCTCTCATGGAGTCACCACAATCAAAAGAGAGAAAATACTTCACGTTTGATGGTTTTCTCTTAAAGCATACATATTAAGATATACATATATATATATTCTGTATATTTCTGTATTATGTCATTGAATGAATATCCAAAGAGCACCCGGATAAGATATTGCTAAAATCATATTGTTATCAAAGGAGTGCTCAATTATGATTGTGGTATTCAGATCCAAGGTTCCATTGTAGGCGGGCTTTTCAGCCTTGTGAACCCTTGTCATTTGAGTATATCTTCTAATTAGGTAATGTGTATTTTCCTATAAACAATACTATAAATAATATACATGTAGATTTAGTTTGAGTATGGAGTTATATATATATATATATATATTATATATATATATATATATATATATATATATATATATATATATATTATATATATATCTATATATACATATACAGGGTGGTAAGATCAAATCAGCAGGTTTTCAGGATGACGTCTTCCGATCCGCTCAGTGATTTTTTAGCAGACAGCCAACATATGAGAGATCATTTCAGGTGAATTTTATCATCGTCATGGCCGCATATGGAAATCTACAGCTTGTTATCTGGACGTGAGCAAGAACGCCGGTGTGCCGTTTTCTAGATTCTTTGTTTAAAGGGCAACCCCATCAGCAACACCCAGGTCTCTGAGCTGCTCGGGATCGAACCCTTGTGAACCCTTGTCATTTGAATATATTCTCCTAAAATAGGTAATGTGTTTTTCTATAAATACTACCGGTCATGTCTATTTTAGGTGACTATGGAGTTATATATGAACGTTCAAGATACTGTGGAGGTGATAAATAACCTTGTCTTAAATCATAAATGGTCCACTTTAAGAGAGAGACAAAAGGAAACGAACCCTTTATTCAGCAAACAGTACATGTTTGAAAAAAAGGACTTATCACAGAACAAGAACGTATTAATCTAGTAAATCCAATACATAAAACGATGCGACTACATAATGTAATTCTAAAACTAAAAGGAGTACAATACATTCGTTACCAACCTCCTGTAATGTTCTTTTTGAAGCGCGATCCATTATTTTGCGTTTGAGAATTAGAGGAAGAAAATATTTATTTGAAACTGCTTCTTTAGTTTTTTTTATAGGAAGCAATTATTTTATTATATTTATATATTTACTGGGTTGCTTTTTTGCGTGCCCGCCATTTTCAGTTAACAATGTGGTCGGTTTTTTTTTCTTTCAGACATTTCACATCCCTTTGAGATATTCAAAAATGCTAACGCCAGGATCTTTAGTGTATTCGGAATCAAACACAATAAATGTTTTTCATAGTTGCTTCTTTGGTGGATTGAAAAAACAATGTGTGTTTGATCCAAGTTTCTTTTCTCAAACTTTTTAGATATTGTAAATATTTCACAGTAGTAGTAAAACATATGTTACCATCTCCATTATCTCATATGTCAATATAAACGTGACTAAAATATATTTTCTTCATTTGTGGTATTGCCTACACGTAGAGGAAGCCAAACGAATCATTATTATTCTTTGGAAAAACACGCTTGTATTTTTACATAAACTACATTAACAAATTTATATATTGTATTACAACAAGTAGTCGAATATTATGCACGATAAATATTGCTATTGGTTGCAAAGGATTGATGTAAATTTGAACCATGATAGGTATGTGAATTATTTTGTTAGATTTTTCTTTCAGTTCATTAAAGTCAAATTTGTCCATCCTGAGACTTCCTCTCAATCGTACTCCTATGCTTTCATTTAACGAAGAGTTCGTTAATGTCTTGGCATAGTTGGAAAGATGGTCTTTCGTGGATTAGAATTATAATTTGATTAAGAATATCTTGATGAAACAATTAGTTGATAGTTCAAGAAAGTTTTGAATGCCTTTATTACGTTTCATTTTCTTTTTAAATAGTCCTTACGAAAAGGGGAATGAAAAAGTAGGCCTAATGATATAAGACATCACTTCATTCATGGCTGTTGAGATGTTAAAGTTGACTCTGGGTTTAAAATGTTTAGAACTTAATATTTTTGCATATATCTTCTAAAATTACCTTGCAATAGTTCTTAGGGATTTTCAGGGCTTCATTATGTTTTAAGAAGTAACAGGCAAATCATTGCTGGTATGACCACGTTTGAAACTAGCAAATTATCATTTGATGATCATTTTCCCTTTGTTTTGACTCCCGAGATCATTTGTTCACAGCTCGGACAATGCCATTACACAATTATTTCATTCAACTAGAATCATTTTCAATTTTGGGTGACATTTTGTTAAATGTTCTAGAAACTTGCATGTGTTGTGCAGGAATCATACTCATTGTTTGTTTGTTTAGCTCCTAGATTGGACCCACCTCACCGGAACTTAATCCGGTATCAGCCGGTAGTGATACTCTCTAGGAGCTCTCTTTATTAATAAATATTAGTGCATATATTTTTAAGCATTTAAATGATTTAAAAATGTAATCCTCGAGGGATAAACGTTGCTCCCCGATCTCTCCCTCAAATGTCATCATTTTTTTGTCTTAATGGCGGACAACTAAAAATGAGATGATACAGAGTTTCTTCCTCCTCTTCGCAGAGTCGGCAAATTGGAGTTATGGACTTTCCCATCTTTTAGAGATGCCTGTTGAGACCGATAGGACCGGTGACCATTCCAACGATGATGCAGATTTGGGCTCGTTTATACTTTAAAATCTTGCTCCCGAGATAGGGATTTGGTACGTAGAGTTTAGACTGGCGGCAAGTGCTCGTTGCACGCCAAGCGGCCTGATCAGACTCATTGCTTTGTATTATGCTATGCCTATATTTTCTATTTTGGAATACATGTTTACGATGAAGGCTGTACTTAGTATCATTCACCATATCAAAACTCAATATTAGTGCAAATAGTCTAACTACTCACCATAAAGACAGGTGTGAATATATGTTTTTCATAACGTGCAACTCGTTCTTTTCAATTTGTTTCCTCAATCAATACTCTTTATTTCCAATTGGTTGGCACTCACTAAAGCCCCTAGTATCTTCATATTTTATGCATTCAAAGAGGAAAAACTCCTTAGTTAATATCATGGTTGATTTATTTTATACAAACTAATGTAGAATAACTTTGTTTTTTGACTGATTGACTACATATAAAAATAGGTCATCCATCTCTCTTTTTTAACAATGCATCGCTCTGTTATTCAATATGTAACTTTTGTTAATATAAGGTTATTCTATAAATAAAAGACCATCTCCCACCTATAAGGCACTTTGTTGAAAAATGTTTATATTTTTAAGTTTTACAAAATTATTATTTATTAAAATATTGTTGAACTTAAGTAGTTTTTTCAGCAAATCTTAGAAAGTATAACGTTGATTACCTGATTGGTTTACGAGTTAGAATAATTAAAGTGATATGAGCTGAGAACGTTAATTCGATTTCCGCTTTGACCAAAGAATCTACCTTTATTTGTACTCTGGGATCCTATCCTTTAGCAAAAACAATCCACGAAAATGCGAAAAAAATGTTTAACAAGTTTAATCTTACATAATTTTAAATATATATATATATAAATAGTTATCAATTATATACTCGTATCAGGGGCGTGCACAGCCATTCAATTAGTGGTGCTCAGATTTTAAAAGGGCATTTTAATCGGGCGCGAAGCGCGCCGCAATAGTTCGTCCGCGCGCAGTGCGGTTTGAAAAAAATTGACAAATAAAAAAAAAAACACATCAGTCAAAAAAGGGCACATTTCTCCAGAGGGCAAAAGGGCAGGTGCTCTAGCACCACCTGCTTTTATCTGTGCCGTGCCTGACTCGTATATATGTTTTTAGAAGCAGTCTAGTCTCATAGTTTGAATCTACAGTTGTATCGTAATTTATGTATACATAAAATGATCTTAAATAAGGCATACATATTTAATCAGACATTTTTTTAAATATTATGATTCACTGTTAGAAGTGTACATATAAAAATATAATAAAGATAATGCAAAGCACAAACTATATATATATATTTATAAGTATATGACTAAAGTTTTAGCATCGCTGCTGAACAAACATATATTAAAAACAGTTAAATAATCCCATGTCTGCTCATAAAAGTAAATCTTTAAAGGCGTTTCTTAAAATATTTTATAAGTCTTCTGTAGATTACTTCAAAAGAATGTGAGATCCGGGAAGGTACTTAATCGCACATGCCGCTAAGGCCAATGAAGTGTCATAACCTCATAAGCAGAGGGAATTTTTCGTCTAAAGCTGCGTACAGAGCTGCGGCAGATATAATAATTGGCCTTGATTCAGAAGGAGTAATTGGACTATCTGTAGTTAATCTGCAGGCGATTAAATACAGTTCATGGCTTTTGATCTTACTGAGAGATCCGTTTTCCAAGATCAAGACATTTTATATTTATATAATATTTATTTTATTGTTAGTGTTTCCCAGAGCATACATTTTTAAACTATTTATGTTTTTATAACCCATTTGCTTTGGGTTTTATGTAAATGTCTCATCTTTATTTATTTACATATTAAACAACTGGTTTTAACAAAAAAAAATATGTCATTATATTTTAAATATAATTTGAGCTATAATTTTCGTGTATGTTTGGTTTTACATAATTGTTTATAAGAGTTCTTTGTTTGTTATTCATCTCTATTTATTTAGTGTATATTTCTTTTTACATAATATTGATTTTACAAATTTTTAATAAAATAATTATATACAAAAACACACTCTTTTTTTTTTTTTTTTTTAGTTAGACTTTATTTCCGTTGCCAATATAACCTTTACAGGGAAAAATATATTTTAAAAAAACCATTTCAAAGAAAAACATATTTAAAAAAAAAATACAAGAATAGAGTAAAAATAATATATATATAAAAGAAATAATAACAAACATGAGCACGACCAGCAAAAGGGTATTGTGCTACTACGGAATATTATAAGAATTTTACTGTGTACAATAATTATTTGCCATTATTTTTTTCAATTTTGAAACATGTCATTAACTTTAAATTCGATTATTCCGGCTTCGCATTGCATGGCTTCATATCTTTCTTGGGAAGTACAGGGCATCTGTTGATGGGTGATCGGCTGTCTGCGGCTCTTCCTTGCAACATTGCAGGTTGCATTGAGTTTTTCCATTTTGCTAAAATGAGCCGAAAAGGCCTGTCCGGTGTAGGCTTGAACTAGCAACCGCAATTTTTGTCTGTCGAGGTTGACAATCTTCTTGTTGTTGGGTTTCCAAGCAAACCACGCGTAATGAGCCATGGTCCGTTCATTCAAATAACGTCTACACCAGGCTTTTATAAATGCATCATATAATGACTTCTTAACGAAACTTGGAGATATGCCAACACATTTTCGGTTTTGACTCGTTGTGCCACTTTTTGCAAGAAGTCCGCAAACTCATTTCCTGTCAGATCATTGTGAGCCTTTGCACCATGAAAGTAATATTTTTCTGACTTTTTGCTTTCAATAAAGTTTCCTTGCACTTTTCACTACAACACTGGTAGTAAGGGGATTTAAAATTGCTGCTAAAACACACTCAACTCGACAAAAAAATATTAAAGAGTAGAATGTTTTATTTTTAGAAACCTTCCGCAGAATTAAATATGAATGGTTTGAACATATATTCAGTAAATACACCAAAACTTTCTTCTCAGTATCACAACAATTATGTCTATCGAATGGGGGTTTGTTAGAGACATGGTATCCCCCATTACAACTGGACACAAAAGTTTCTTTTGCAAGTTGTTTATGATGTGCCCGTTTCTGTGTGCTGAAGGTAATTAAAGGAAAAGATGGGCCATGCTTTTAAATTTTAATCTTTCCATCATTCAGAAGAAAAAGTACGTCATCTCATGCAGGGGGAAATTTGTAATTGCCTTTGAATGAAAAGATAAAATGTCTTGAATGGAGATATATTTTTTTTACATGCCCCCTTATCATGGGAAAACTTCAGCTATTTTATTTAATTCTTATTTTTTTTTTATTTAACACATGAAGTTTTAAAAAATTGATAAGTTTTTTTTTACCTATTCTAGCTCCAACTTACCAAATCGCTGAAAGAGTAGAATATTGTCCTCCATTCAAATTGTTTCTGGAAAGCATTTACAGCTAAGTTCCAAATTTTCCACTGAAAACGTGTTCTTTTTCACTCCTTGTTAGGATTGTGGCAACCTTTACAATTCAATCATCCATGCTTTTGTGAATGTCCTATACTCAAGATTTTGAGGATTTTATAAGATGAAATATTAAACACATCGAAGACAAACATATTGCTCCGTTAATTCTCTTCGGTCTCACCACGAATATTCGCAAGGCTCTTATCAAGACGAGGGCCATGGAATTTGCTCTCTCAAGCTGTAAAAGCCTACTGGCGGAGCGCTTAGCCTCTGGAGATCTGGTCAGAGAAAATGACCTGAGAGTGATTATGATATCAGGGGCGGCTCGCTATTCTGCCCTCGGCATCAAGATTCCAGGGAATTCGGCAGGACGTTAGAATTTCGCGGGTGACCTGGTTAAATTATTCCCTTCCTGCACCGAGAATGCAAAGATCGACTGAAGCGACTTTTACGTTTTTACAAAAGATTCTGATTTTAAGTTATGTTGACTTTTGTTCCTTTACTTTGTCTTTTTGTTTTGTATGTGTTTTCTTTGTTGATGATTAATGTGTGATGACTTTTTTTGTGTAATAATTTTAAACTAAAATGTTTATTTATATACATTTATATTTAATTACACAAAATATCAATAAAGTCGATAAAAATATACATTATATAAAATATATTTTATTATTCTTTTAAACCTTTATTCTAAACGTATTAAATTGACATGTTTGAAAACGATCAAACAAGTTTAAGAACATACCTAATAAAATGATCTTCTCCCGCACGTTTCCTGTAATGATTCAGCAAAAATTTATTATTCTTTAGCAATATGATTGAAAATGGAACTTATATGGCGAAGCAATAAAGAGCTGACATTGGAATGAAATAGCTGAGTGTTGGAAAAGTGTATTATCACTATAATATATAACTTTTTTTCAAAATACGAACGAATATCAGGCCTAGCTATCAAAAAGGCAAAGACAAACGATCTACCCTTGGAAAATGGAACCCTAAAGAAAGTGAAATTACTTTGTGCCAAATTAGGAACCAAGTGGACATTCTGGGAATTACCTGGAATAATAAAAGAATTGATGAGAAGAACTGGACGAATGCATTTTCAATCATCCCTCGAACATAGCAAAATGGAGGAGCTTCAACATTCAGAGAAGAATTGAACCTTTATAATTTGAAAGTTGCTCCTCTAATGTTATACAAGTTATAATGTTATGGGCAATAGTCTAACCTGCGCCTTATGAGAGACGAACATGCTTTTTTTGTCCATTTTGTTCGATCGATACAAAGAATATATAAAAAAAAGAAGCACATACATTTTGAACTACATTATTGGTGCTGAACGAATTCAAGCTCTTCTATTAGCAATATTTAACAACCAATAAAAATGCACAATTACTTTTTCTATATTCGGAATTCATTAACGTTTTATCGACAGCCGAGCCTAGCCCTTTATTTGGTACTTTGCTACTGGTTTAATATTTTCGATATTTGAAACGTAATTGGCTATATATATTCCGCGAAGAGGAATAATATTAAACATAAAGAAAAATCGAGTACCCTATCAAAAGATGTATTCAATTATTTTCCTAGCTGAAGAAAGCTATAGACTAACTTTGAAATTCAAAGGCCTTGTTTACGTTCAACCCCCAGTTCAAATACTACACAAGTACTTTCATTACACAAACGACTTTGATCGATTTGAAAAATCGACCTGAGAAGCGGAAGCATTTTGAGAGAGTTGTAAGGGGCATTATCGTGTATAGCTGGACTGTATGCTTCAAGTTTTCTATCCTAATGGTGCTCTTTATAATCCCATTTCATATATTTTCTAAAAATGTCTTTTATAAAAAAAGTGTTCAAACAATGTATTTAAAATTTAGTTATAAATTCGTTAAAATACAAAATAAACATCATAGCTAAAAATAACCTAATAAAAAATACAGAGGGCTAAGGAAAACGGTTGATTATATTCGTTAAGAAGGTTAGGGAACAGAGTGAAGAAGGTACAGTTTTTAAAAAATATATTTTAGCAAGATAACCCTATTAATAGAGTCTCATTTTATTGAGTGTATCATTTATAAACCAATGCATCATTAATTTGAGTGCTTCTTAAAATATCATAGCAATAGTTGTTGTTTTTTGTTGCTGCAGATCCTCAGTTGCACGGTCCGCAAGTCAACCACAGCGATGTGCACATATGCCTTGGATACTTATTGAAGCATGAACCATAAGCATTTGAAAAGGTTTTTAGGTATTATTATTATTATTTCGCAAATACACATATAATGTCGTAGAAAGTTTGGAGAGATAAATTAGGATTTATAGAGTCATTTATGAAGGTTTAATGTAAATTTAGGATTAGAGAACCTAAAAAAGAGTGGTTACTGCAGTTCATGATAAAAGAAGCAGATTCACAGTTCACAAAAATCAATCTTTTTAATCTTTTTCAATTTATTTCAATTAACCTTACAAATTTCATAAGCAAGAAAACATAGAATATATATATATAATATACTTGTTGATTTATTGTTAATTTGTTGTCGTTCGCGAACGACAAAGTTTTTGACGAACAACAAACGATATGGAAAATTCCTAATCGTCCATTTTCATGTGAAAAAAGTCCTTTCTAAAAAATCGTCGTCAATATTTTGCCAAGCTTCATTTGATATATTGGTGTTCTAAAAATCTTAAAAATAAAAAAATGAGAATATACGATTACCATATGGTCACTGCTGTTAGTGTTACCTGGATGTAAGAGAAAAAAAGAAGGGAGAGAAGTGAGGCAAATACTCCCTCCCTTCTCTTTCTCTTTCTATCCAGGTAACACTAACAGCCGTTACCATATGGTAATCGTATATTCTCATATCAAAGATCAATTTTGGGGGAGAGTACGTATTTGCTTATATCTCTTAAAGTATAGCGATTTTTAGAACACCAAATATATCAAATGAAAGCTTAGTTAACCAGCTTTAATATTTTGGTATATTAAGTCATGTCAATTTAATAAGTAGAGAGTTATATGTACATTAAAAAAGCCTATCTTGCGTACAAAATGACGCATATAATGGATTATGTATGCGTCAGAGACAAAGTAAAATTTTGAGAGGATACCTTGACGCAAATCTAAGAAACACATTATTATTTATTTTTTTCATAATCGATTTCTTATAGGTCAATACAGGCTCTGAGTTATATGATGTAAACTCAGATTGTACAGAATTCTGAATGGATAGAATGCAACCAAGGTCATTTTTGGATTTATCATCTAAAGGTTTACTAAGCTTAAAAGTACTATTTTACTCTGAAGCGAACAAGTCATCTTCAACAGGCGAGTGAAGTTAATTGATACAAAAAAGCTATGAAATATGCTAACATTACACACTCCCTTTCTTGCTTTGTTTTTACTGAAAACTTTGTTTTATTAAAAAACATCAAACATACGTCTGGTAGTAAATAGATTT
This sequence comes from Caligus rogercresseyi, assembly GCA_013387185.1. Classification (NCBI taxonomy): domain Eukaryota; kingdom Metazoa; phylum Arthropoda; class Copepoda; order Siphonostomatoida; family Caligidae; genus Caligus; species Caligus rogercresseyi. The sequence goes on along the minus strand of CP045897.1, from coordinate 17,628,874 downwards.
CCTTTAAATCAATAATTATTATGAAGTCTGTAACGTCCACCATTTGAAGAAATTTGCGGAAAACTATATTTTTACTAAATTTTTAAAACTTTGACCTCGTTGCGCGACCTCGTAATGTTGACCGATTTTGTTCAAACTTTGTATGTCGTCTTCTTTTATCACCATGAAACAGAAAATTCACAATGATGCTAACATTTCAAACATTTGAAAAATAAGAACAACCCTATGTATATATATATATATTATATATATATATATATATATATATATATATATATATATATATATATATATATATATATATATATATATATATATATATATATATATATATATATATATATATATATATATATATATATATATATATATATATATATATGCTATTGTATATTCGTATTTAACGGTTTCTAGGATGTCAAGGATTCCAAAATATTTTTAATTTTTTGATACACACAAAAAAATCCGTGTTATTGACATCTTTTAAAATTAAGTTTTGGAACATTTACTATAAAAAATGAATGATTAAAAACGTTAGTTACTCGCATACTTTGTATACATATAAAAATAACAAATATTTGTATATATATATATATATTGATAGATAGATAAATTTTGACTATATCTATTGAATGATTATGGAACATTTGTCAGCAGAGTAGGAATCAATGTACAGCCAAATATTTTTCCCTTTTTGTTGGCCACACTTTCTAAGTTCTTAATATGGGGCCATCAGATATTAAAATAGTATAGTTTACACTTTTCTATGGTTGTCTTATCTGAAAACAACATAATTAATAATCCCATTACTTGGCAATTTTCTTTTTAACCCATTATGTTATATATTTCTTTTGACAATTAATATTCTCAGTTTTCAACTGCAGCATTTTTATTATGCTTACAATAACATTACTTTTGGGTGAGTACAAAAATATTTACTTTCAACTCTTTCTCAGACACATTGAAACGGAGATTGAAGAGAACACAGTCGATACAAGACGAATATTATGCTACATTTCATATTTAAAAAGATCCGCTATTGTTAAATATCCTAAATACCGCTATAAATCTGAGGATGCTATCGGTAAACGTTATGAACACTTATAATTAAGAGAAATAAAAACGTCTTTATATCATGTTATATTTATATAATGCTGCTGCATTCCTTTCATTAATTAGTTTTATTTAGGACCTACTATCTTTATATATTCTAAAACCATAGTCAAATCTTAGGGTCTGGCTGGAACGGTATCTAGTAATATTGCTATATGCATTATTCTCGTGAACACCTTTATCGCACGATTATCGTCGTATTCGTTTCTTGCTTGTCCTTTTCGCACATGCCTTATCCTCGCCCTCTTTTTCAGCTTTATTATTATTAATAACGTGTTAATAATATTTACGCTAAAGCAAATGACAAAGGCACACGCTAAAGAAGCGTGCAAAAAGTATTATAAAGCGTGCGATGAAGGCGTTGCCGCATACTAAAATGTTACAGTAAATCAGATGACACATTATTGTCCTTCATCGAGGAAGAAATTGAACATTCTCTTTCTGGTTCCTGCCCTCTGCCAAGATTTTGCATATGCAAATTGCTGATAGTATTGTTAAAACTATAGTGAAACCACTGCTGGCGGTCAACGCTCGATAGGAGTCACCTAAATCTCTATCCCAGACGAGAGATAAAGTACTATAAGTCTTCTGTGTTTAGCAGCCACCAGTCTATAGCAAATTCCTCTGAGTGGCCACTCTGGACAGGCTTCATTGGGTTGTCTTTTTATTGTTTGATAACGTTTTGAAGTGGCTCTGTGATAGAAATATTGGACGTTGTATATAGAAAGTATTATTATACAATAATATACAACGTATTTCCTTTAATATATTTTTTAATTAATGAGAAGCATTTTTAAAGACATGGGAATCATGTTTTGATGTGTTATTGAAAATATTTTCAATGATTGGTATATTGAGAGTTGATGCAGCATAAGTTAATTATCGAGTTCGTTATGATGAAAAGTATTGACTGACGATGTTCCTAATTAGCAGACAAATCAAAAATATATATTCATATTGAATGAGTTCGTTAGTACATCAAAGGACATGGAACGTTGATCAAAATCCAATATGTAGATTTAATAAAATAATGAGCCTTCTTTGAGCAATTAAAAATGGTTAAGGATATTTTTTTGACAAACATTATTTTGATTTTAGTTACAACGAATACAATAATTTGTTTCATGTTGAATTAAAGATTCTCACGAAAAAGATCTAGTTAGTAGATCTCTTTACAAAAAAAACCTGTAAAACGTAAAAAAGGCCAACAACTAATGCTCTGATGCATCTAGCCTTGCCCAAGCCTACATTAACCTTCATTTGGACGACTCATAAACTATGAAACTAGCTTAGCAGAGCTTTAATAAGTAAACATTCTCACGCCTTAGCGCACTGAGCTATCGCACCCCTTTAAAAACAGTTATCCTGATTATTTTTTATTAACTTTTCATTTTAAATATTAAATAGTTATTTGTTAAATCTGATTATTTTTATATAAAGCTGATATTTGTGGATAGTTATATGTGAACATTTACAATGCTCTTTAAGATTCGTACATATACACATCATAATAAATACGAAGGATATAACAACAAATTGCAATTCAAGCAATGACAATCAATGGAGGAAAGATAATATATTCCCAAAGATATTAGTTTATTTCATTCTTAGAAAAAAAAGCGAAATAGTATTTTATAAAGCCAAAAAACAGATAGAACTCTAAGGACATTTCTTGTAGAAATTCCCTTATACTTAGGTCACTCTACTAATCACATACATGACATAATGACAGCCATTTTGAAATTATTTTTTACGTCATCAAACAATGTTTGAAAAAAATGAGTATTTTTTCCTTTTTGAATATATGGTTTTTATATATTCCATTATTATTAAACAAATATAAAGCTTCATTTTCTTAATAGTCAAGTACATATACAAGAAAGCTCTACTTAGAGACGTCTAAAATACATCAAGTAAAGGAATCAATGAGGACCCTCATTAGCAGAGAGGCTTACTAATCGTTCTCTGTGTGTGTGTGTTTTATATATTGTACAACATATATCCTCATTCATCCCTCAATACCTCTTTTTCTCTTTCTCTCTCTCTTTATGTACGACCAAGGATTAAATATGATGTAGCAGCACAAAGAGATCACCTTCCTGCCAAGTCAAGGAAATCATTAGTTTTCTCTTAAATACCTAAATACATACAGGAGGACAGGTACTTATTACATATTTACACAATAAATCTCCTTAAAAAACTCCATTATATATATATATATATATATACACACACACATATATATATATAGTTACTCTCTCTAAACCCTTTATTACCTCCGCCGAAGGAGGTATTGTTTTCACTGTGGTTGTGTTTGTTGTTGTTGTTGTTTGTCAGCAGGATACTCAAAAAGTACCGAACGGATTCGGATGAAACTTTGTGGAGTTGTTAGAAGTGCCAAAAGGAACAAGTGATTAAATTTTGGCATCTCTGAGTGCAGAATTAAGATGCAAAATGAGCTAAATACTAATAAATATTTCAAGTTAGCCTACTCTGCCAATAGATGTCACTGTGCTGTGAAATCGGGTGCCGGGAGCGTCTTCCTCTCGGAATTTCCGTCGAGGGAACCCTCCCCCGTCCCTCTACGCCGCCCCAGTCGTGAAAAATCCGCCTCGGAAGGCTCATAAGGACCCCGTGACGGCGGAGGTTTGCACTCTCTGAGTGTATATATGCCTCTAGTTATCCTATTAATTTTCGATTTAGAGTTATTATATGAGTGAACAGTAGGGAGACATATCTCTGTCATATAGATAAAAAGATAAAGAGAGCTTATTCCCTTCATCCGTTAATTTTGTGTACAATATAAACAAAGTAATTTGATCTACGTCATCGTAAGCTGATCATAGAGATAGAATCTAGCTCTATGATCAGCTTACGATGACGTAGTACAAATTACTTTGTTTATTTTAAACACACAGAATACAGCTGAATGACGATGTTTCTCTGCTATTGAAGGGAATAAGCTCTCTATATCTTTATATCTCTATGGTCTAAATAAATATGCGGGAAAGAGAGAAAATTAGTACTATAACATCAAGAGAATCCCTCTTTCCGACTTATCTAAGGATATTATTTTTATAATAATGAATAGGAAGCTCTCGCAAACTAAACAATAAACAATTTGGTCAAATGATAACACCAAGGGGACTATTTACAGTTGTTACTTTAACGAAAAAGTAAATTATAATAAAAATAATGAAGATTAATATGGTGACGTCAGGTTATGTTATTGAGGAGGAGATTGTGGAGGCCTTTTTAGTATCATTATTGAGTTGAACATAACAACGTTAAAAGTCACACAATCGCACTCCGTGGAAAGATACAAATAAATATTAAATGGAATGCGGTCTGAACGATTTGCATAAGTAGTTTATAGACACAAATTCAGGATGTTGAATTTTTAACAGAAGGGATAAACTTTGCACTTGAACCAAGGAAAAAAGTTCAAAACAAATGTTTTCCCTTCAATCCACATTCTAGGAGCTGAAGTTATTATTGATAAGAACAACCCTTTCCGAAAAGTGACGTCACCATATTATAATATCTGTAGTATTTTTTTTCTGTAATATGTATATAGGACCTTGGATACCACTTTTTATTACACCGTGTGACAGAGTGATGCCATTTATCGACCTATATATAAATAAACAAAATATACTTTCGTTTTATTTTTGAGAATGAGCTCTTACTTTATTCAATCAATAAATAAGTGAAAACTTATGAGTCCATTCAAATGATGTCTAAATGACTGGGTTCAATTAAAGCGTTAAAGTAAAGTAGCGCATGCAAAATATAAAATTCTTCATTTTTTCCCAACAGGAATTGGCCAAATTTTAGTTCTTCTTTAGTCCGTAAGGGGCGCTGCTTTGATGTTCTTTGAAAATAATAACAAAGTCCGTGTATTATTTATCTCGCACAATGCTGTAGTGATTTGATATATTTCAAATCATCAAACTTAATCCCTTTAAACCGTTTTTAAATAGGATATTGACGTAATTTCATGGACTTGTGACATTAACGTTAAAGAAAATAACCAAAATTTGGTTTTTTTTTTTTTACTTTTTCCTTGCACGCGCTACTTTACTTTAACGCCTTAGGTTCAATGTCCATGAAGTAAAGACAATTTTTACTCTTAATGACGATATTATTTATGATATATATATTTGTAGCACTATGACAACTGCTTTATTAATTATTATTTCTCTTTTTTTCGGCCACCCATCACGTTTTTGCCTTGGTATTATAATTAATATTTGTTGACACCATATTTTTTTCTGCTGTTTATGAGTCTTATAATATTTAATATATAACTCCTGTTATCCATTCTTTTTCTCAGCTAAAGGAGCTGCATATTTTATATATAAATTAATAATAATATACTTTATATAAATGATTTCATTCATATGATTTTTTAATAACGTGAATTGATGCCTATGAGGACGACGTTTGGATTATAATATTATGTCTATTGATACTCACGCAACCACAAGTGAATGATTTATAATGCCATTTGTTATTATTATTATTCACACCTTTCCATTAACCATCTTACAGTCAAGTGGTTCGCTCTCTAAAACTTATGATGGGAAAAATTTACTTCGCAGTTACAAATATCTGCAGATTGCATCAAGTTTTGAAAGCCCTGTAAAGACTGTGGCAGCATAAATAATTCACTATTCAGGCTTTTGTAGAGTGCCAGGCAGGGGGGTTCTTTAACGTTTGTAATTCTAATGTAAAGGTCTTGGAAAGAATCGGCAAACAAAAAATCCAAAGCAATTATTTTATTTGGTATGGGCAACAATGCCAAATCGTCGTGTACCATAGCCATAAACTTCGCTATTTTGAACGCAAAGGCCTTAATTGCGAAGAAAATTACATCGTGGACCCCCTTCATCAGTACTAGCTAAAAGTGGGCTTCTCTCAGCTGCAGCTAGGTATGGTGCGTTGGAATTAAAGATTCCCTATCTTCAGAATGGACTATGGTCCTAGCGTTAAGGGGATCCAATATTATCAATCTTATCCCTCAATCATCGCCGTACAATAATTAGAATTTTTTAAGGTGCTTTTAAGATGCGAATAGTTTATTCATATTTCTTCTGCGATATTTAATGATTCGATATTATTATTGTGATTTAAATTCTTATCGTCGTAAAATATGTTTTATTCATCTCCAATGCTAAAATGTTTAGACTATAATGTTTATTTGTGTTTCATTTAACGTATATCTTTTGTTCTTTTATGTATTATGACATTCTGTAAAATTGAACTGTGAAATATATAAAACTAGAGGCATATATACACTCAGAGAGTGCAAACCTCCGCCGTCACGGGGGTCCTTATGAGCCTTCCGAGGCGGATTTTTCAAGACTGGGGCGGCGTAGAGGGACAGGGGGGGTTCCCCTAGACGGAAATTCCGAGAGGAAGACGTTCCCGGCAGCCGATTTATCAGCACAGCGACATCTATGGCAGAGTAGGCTAACTTGAAATATGTATTAGTATTTAGCTCTTTGGCATCTTAATTCTGCACTCAGAGATGCCAAAATTTAATCACTTGTTCCTTTTGGTATTTCAACAACTCTACAAAAGTTTCATCCGAATCCGTTCGGTACTTTTTGATTATCCTGCTGACAAAACCAACAAACAAACCAACAAACCCAACGCCAGTGAAAACAATACCTCCTTCGGCGGAGGTAAAAAAGTCAAAGGTCCCAGATTGATATCCTTACTGAGCATATTGCAAACAAAATATCATAATGTTAAGGGCTTTATGTACTTTGTAAAGCCCTTAATTTTATATAACTTCTTTGCGTTAGTCTGGCGAATTTATTACTCACTCAAACGCGTCGTTGTTGTCCTTTTAAAGTATGTTATCAAAAACAATTATTTTTTCTTAAAGTTGATTGGAAATATCACAACACATTATTATCTATGAAAAATGGAATAGTAGTCTTCTTCAAACAGTAAAACTTACAAATAATGGCCACCTTTTAACCTCAAATTGTATATTAATGTATTTGTTACAGTATTTGGGACAACTAAGCTAACAGGACCCCTGTTCATTTGTTTGAACTGCCCCTATGACCATGTGACGCCTATTTTGAAACTCTCCAAATTGACATGATTATGATTTCCAGGACACAATGTTCACTAGAGGCCTATTGATTTTCGAATAGTCATTATTATAGGACACAATAAAGCGTTAAGTAAAGTAGCACATGCAAGGAAAAGGAAACAAAAAAATTGGCCAAAATTTTGGTTATTTCTTTAACGTTAGATGTCGCTAGTCCATTAAATTACGTCCAAATCCTATTTAAACCCGGTTTAAAGGGATTAGTTTGATACTACAATATTGCGCAAGATTCCAATATAATAATAAAAGGACTT
>CP045897.1:17595390-17621277 GCA_013387185.1 Caligus rogercresseyi | reverse complement strand
ATATGCAGTGCCTTAAGAGTAGCAGAGTCTGGACGAGATGCTGATGAGTCATAACAAAGCTGACAAAATCTCATAAACAAACAAAATTTCATATCATAAATAAATAGGTGTTTGGATTGAATAGCAAATTTATGTTTTCTTATAAATCAAAGGGGATATATTTAATGTAAAAGATGGCTATTGAGTTGAATTTGCTATGAATTGCATTATTTTTATGATTTTGTCACTATTTTGAGCAGAAATAGGATTTATATGTTGAATAACAATATTATTGTATTTCTAATTTTTATTCGTAATGTGGGAAGCCTTCATCAATCACAAAACCTTTTTGTTTTATATTTTATATCTCTAAGATCAGTCATCAAAATAGGTTTTTCGTAATACTTTACCCAGAATAAGAGCAACAAATGATCGTTCTGGAGTCCAATCAGTTTCAAGAGTAAAATGAAAAAATTGGCAGTAGCCTCATTCTACTCTTGAATTGTGCAATGTACGATAGGATTGCCTTTAGACATAAGTTTTCTCCGATGGCAGTATGTGGGATGCTTCCAAGGTTTTGTTTTACTCCGGAAGATCATTTGTTGCTCTTATTTCTGGGTAAAGTTTTAAGAGAAACCTATTTGAGATGACTGATCCTAGAATAAAAACAAAAAAACAAAAAGGTTTCGTGATTGATGAAGGGCTGCCCACATTACGAATAAAATTAGAAATGCAATAATATTGTTATTCAACATATAAATCCTATTTCTGCTCCAAATAGTGACAAAATCATAAAAAATAATGCAATTCATAGCAAATTCAACTCAATAGCCATCTTTTTACATTAAAATATCCCCTTTGATTTATAAGAATAACATTAAATTTGCTATTCAATCCAAACACCTATTTAATTTATTATATGAAATTTTGTTTGTTATGGATTTTGTCAGCTTTTGTTTGACTCATCAGCATCTCGCCAGACTCTGCTATCTAGGCACTGAAATATGATGATGCAAGGCAATCTAAAGGACCTACTCAATTTCCAAAATGAATCCTTAATTTCTCGCTTACAAAAAACACATCTCTGAATTTTTGATATTTTGTAGAAAAAAGTCTCTTCTATCAACTCAGCCTCAGTTTTTTTGTCCAAAACAAGAGGACACAGGAGAGCCGATTGGCTATAAAAAAAGTGGCATCAAGCAAAAAAAAAGGTTAATTTCATTACCATAGAGCTTTCAATGCTCAAAATGGGGCAATTCTAGTATAAGATATAAACAAAAAAATATGCTCAATTAATTAAGTTTTATCAAGACTCCATAAGGAACGTCGAAAATTTTCAATAAAAAATAAGGCTGGATTTGCCGGGAAAAAAGCCCAATTTAAGAGGCATGTACTTTGCTCAGACAACAATTTCGAACTGAAACTTAAGACATTATATGGAAAAGACTTAATCATTCTATGGTGTAAATTCATTTGATCCATGAACCCAAAATTTCATTGAAGTAATTTTTTTTTTTGGCAGATTCTACCATATATATATATATATATTATGATATAGATATATATATATTAGGGCTGTTCTTATTTTTCAAATGTTTGAAATGTTAGCAACATTGTGGATTTTCTGTTTCTTGGTGATAAAAGAAGACGACATACAAAGTTTGAACAAAATGGTCAACATTACGAGGTTGCGCAACGAGGTCAAAGTTTTAAAAAATTCAGTAAAAATATAGTTTGCAGCAAATTTTTTGAAAATGGTGAGTGTTACAGACTTCCATAATAATTATTAATTTAAAGGAAATCTAATTTACTATGCGACGTATTTTAATTGTTTTTTTACAAAAACAAAGTTTTCTGTAAAAACAAAGAAAAAATGAGTGTGTAATGTTAGCATATTTCATAGCTTTTTGTATCAATTAACTTCACTCGCCTGTAGAAGATGACTTGTTCGCTTCAGAGTAAAATAGTATTTTAAGTTTAGTAAAACTTTGGATGATAAATCCAAAAATGATCTTGGTTGCATTCTATCAATTTAGAATTCAGTACAATCTGAGTTTACATCATATGATTCAGAGCCTGTATTGACCTATAAGAAATCGATTATGAAAAAATAAATAATAATGTGTTTCTTAGATTTGCGTCAAGGTATCCTCTCAAAATTTTACTTTGTCTCTGACGCATTTATATCCATTATATGCGTCATTTTGAACGCGAGATATTTTTTTTATGTACATATAACTCTCCACTTATTAAATTGACATGATTCAGTATACCACAATTTAAAGCTTTACCAAGCTTTCATGATTGTTTGGTGTTCTAAAAATCGCTATACTTTAAGAGAAATAAGCAAATACATTTTTGCACGTATTCTCCCAAAAAAATTGATCTTTGATATGAGAATATACAATTACCGCTGGGTAACCACTGTAACCTGGATAGAAAGAGAAAGAAAAAAGAGGAGCGAGAGAGTATTTTGCCTCAATCCTCTCGCTCTTCTTTTTTCTTAGGGTCCTGAAGGTGGCCAAATTAAAAGGCCGGTCAAGTTCTGCCCTCCTAGTTTTTCCGAGCCGTTTAACAATCCTAAAGTCTTTTCTCTTACTTGGCCGTAGAAATTGTGAGGAAAAAAAAATAATAAGTATTGCTTCTCTCTCTTTAATAGGCTGATCTGTTTGCGGCTGGGGCCTTCATCGTTGTTTAGGATGTTAAAGCACAAACAAAATCCTAATGGAACATCTACTTTTGACCCTAAACTGCTCAATTGGACCTTAATTGGACAACAGCTAAACTATTTATAGTAAAGAATATAATTATAGTAAAAAATACAGCCTTCTTCTTTTTATTTTAACTTAAGACATAGTATGCATTTCGTGTGCCTTACACTGAACAAACTAATATTAAAAGTTTCGTCAAGTAAGTTTTTTTCTCATTTCAACCATGAATGAATTCAGGGTTGTGAATTGAACGGAGAGACGAACGCCGTTCGTGAACGCACGTTTAAAATCGAACGCCTGAATGGATTATACATGAACGGACGAACGCTATTTTTTTTCTTGGCGTTCGTTCGTTCAATTTATATTATGTTTTTAAAGATACTTTCTTTGCGAAAAGTGTGGACATTTTATAAATAAAATATATTCTATCACTCCAGAAAAATAATGAAGACGTTTTTTTACTAACAGAAGTAAATTTAAGTTACTGAAAGTCATTCTTGATTAAAGTGACAACGTTTTTTACCATGCAATTTTTTCTCTTCAAAAATGGGCTATGAAAAGTACTTTTCCTATTTTGGCGCCAGACATTCATGAAGATATATTGAAGAAGAACAAACCGCCACGTTACTCTGTGATTTTTTTAAAGGAACGACATTAAATTTGTCGTTAGCGAACGATTATAAATGAACACACAAAAGTCTGATTTAGGTATTAAATTCAAATTTGAAATAGAAACAAACAAAAATAATTGATATTTTGTTCAACTAACGGACGAACGGTAAAAAGAACACAGACGAACGCTAAAAATGAACACATGACCGCCTGAACGGAACTTTTTTCAAATCGAACGACGAACGCTAAGGTTGCGAACGCTCACAAGCCTGAATTAAATGCAGCCTAACTAATTTACCAAAACCAAAACCAAATAATCTAAAATACAAATAAAGTACTGAACTCAAAATTACTTCACCTTGCCTTTTTGCTAAAAGGCTATAGTTCTTAAGTTAAAAATAAATTCCATGAAGAGAGTGCAATAGTTCAGAGCGTTACGGTCATAGAGATATAAAGATATAGAGAGCTGATTCCCTTCAATAGCAGATAAACATCGTCGTTCAGCTGTGTTCTGTGTGTCCAATATAAACAAAGTAATTTGTACTACGTCATCGTAAGCTGATCGTAGATATATATTCTATCTCTATGATCAGCTTACGATGACGTAGTACAAATTACTTTGTTTACACAAAAATACAGATGAAGGGAATTAGATCTCTATATCTTTTATCTCTAAGGTACGTTCAACTCTCAATGTTGAGGGCGCGGGTTCGAATCCCATTGGTTTCTCCTCATTGATAAGATTCTAGGTACGATAAATTAATTATAATCTATCGCTTAATTGATTATTTATATAGGCCAAAAATAATATACTGCTTTAATTTTCCAAGATACCAAAAAAAGTAGAATCAGAGCTTCCAACCATGTATTTTCTTAACACATTCTTACTCTCATACTCCAGATGGTAGAACTCTGTATGTGCACATATGTTGAAAACAATGTCTTATAAATCCCTGAGAGATAAAAAGAACCATTTCTTCATCATGAAAGAAGAAAAAGGTCTTGTATAGATAAAAAGGCTTAGATGTAAACCTATCATAAGGTATTAAGCCCGTCAGAATGAAGAAAAATAAAGAATGATCTTATCATTTTCGCCCCCCCCCCCCCCCTATACGCTCCTCATTATGATGAATACTTTGTATTAGGGCTTTAAAACAGTCTGTATCTTATCATCCTCATCATAATGTATGTATGTAGAAAGAAAATCCTCCAATGTCAAGGCTTTAGAATCGTATAAAATACTTACTCATAGGACGTGATAACAAAAAAAAAGTTGTTCGCGCAAACCATAGAGATATAGAGAGCTGATTCCCTTCAATAGCAGATAAACAGCGTTCAGCTGTATTCTTTGTGTCCAATATAAACAAAGTAATTGATACTACGTCATATTAAGCTGATCATAGAGATATAATCTATCTCTATGATCAGCTTACGGTATTACTTTGTTTATTTTGAACAATCAGAATACCATAGAGATATAAAGATATAGAGAGCTTATTGGATTCTTCAAAGAAATACGTCATTGTGTCAAGAATACAGCTGAACGATGTTTTATCTGCTATTGGAGGGAAAAGAAATGCATCTTTGTGTCCAGAATACAGCTGAACGATGTTTCTCTGAGAATAAGCTCTCTATAGCTTTATATCTCTATGCAGAATACAGATGAAGGGAATAAGCTCTCTCTTTATCTTTTATCTCTATGGTTTTTTATGGACACAATGACGTATTTCTCTGAAGAATCCAATCAGCTCTCTGTATATTTATATCTCTATGGCGCAAACTCACACATGATTTTATTTATTTGAGTATAGAGTTTTCTTCTTTTCTTCATGTCGGATGATCAGAGTAATCTTTTATCATCATTCTAATTGCTTCTTTATATTCAAAAAAAATATTACAGAAATGAATTTTTATTGAAATGCCTTTATGATTGTTTCCGAATTATTTGAATATTTTTAATACTTGTTTCGTTTCAATAATGATTATTTATTGATCATTTATTCACTACGTATCTGTACAAAGCTTTTTGTATATCTTTGGTTTAACTTGTTGAAATAGTATATGCCCACTGGGCCCAGAAAAAAAACAAAAAAGAACCATTCACTTATTCTAGAAGTATGAACAGTTGTTGTGTTCAATTAATATTGATAGGTGTACTATAGGAGTACTATGGTTAGCATCTCAATTTCTAAGACTTTTCTAATTCATTTCCTGCATTTTAGTTCTCAAAAAGGCCGTTGTAGTGTGTAAATATACACTTTAAGGCCTTTAAAAAAGATACAAAACATATATGGAATATTTTTCAAGAAACACTAACCAAGAGATCATAAACTATCGTCCCATTCGAAAAAACTATTTGTATAAAAAGATATATTGCCAAGGTAAATAAAATAAAAGAAATGTTTATTTATTTCTTTCATGATAGTGAAACATCATTAATTTTAGACCTTATTTTGATTTCATCAATATATAACATTGTGGATATTAGGACTAAATGGCTCAGGAAGGAATGCCCAAAGATAGAAAAGGAAAATGATGGCGCATGAAAAAAAGACAAGAATGAATTTTTGCCGTGTCTAACCGCCATCACAACAACAAGGATATCATTTATTACCTCCGCCGAAGGAGGTATTGTTTTCACTGGCGTTGGTTTGTGGTTGGTTGTTTGTCAGCCGGATAGCTCAAAAAGTACGGAACGGATTCGGATGAAACTTTGTGAGTTGTTGGAAATGCCAAAAGGAACAAGTGATTAAATTTTGGCATCTGTGAGTGCAGAATTAAGATGCAAAATGAGCTAAATACTAATAAATATTTCAAGTTAGCCTACTCTGCCAATAGATGTCGCTGTGCTGTGAAATTGGGTGCCGGGAGCGTCTTCCTCTCGAAATTTCCGTCGAGGGGAATCCTCCCCCGTCCCTCTACGCCGCCCCAGTCGTGAAAAATCCGCCTCGGAAGGCTCATAAGGACCCCGTGACGGCGGAGGTTTGCACTCTCTGAGTGTATATATGCCTCTAATCTATTATTGCTGATGTAAAATTATTTTTTGCCATTATTTGCTCAATTTATAGGAGAAATACTATTAGTAAAATACTTAGTTGTATTCCACTCAGTTACTTGCCTACCCATACATTTGGATCATTTTTTCCATCAGTCATCATTCTCTTTTTCTATCTTGGGTCATTTCTTCATTGGGCCATTTCTTCCTCGGTCGTATTTTTCTGGCCCATTTCTTCTAGACACCAACATTTGATGATTTGCTTCCGCATGTGGGTTTGACGTCATTAACCCCCCCCCCGCAAAGTCAGACCTTGGGCTGTGTCAGAAATACGAATTAAATCCTGAGAAAAATGATTTTTATATTGAATTTGTCATAAACCATTCGAAGGGAAATGTATTTGATCTATTTAAATACTCTTTCTAATACTATCACTCGTTGGCTTCACGCTTAGAGAGTGATTTCTTTTTGTATGAGGTATTGTAGCCCTGAGGAACCAACTTTGCTTGAATATTATTTGATATTAAATTGGTAGAATAGGCATTTCAGAGATAATTATGGTTATTTTGTAAAACTATAGTCTGTTTGTATATCTAGACGAGTGCTTTTGTTCATAAATGAACTTTTATTTCGGGCGTTTTAGCTCTAATCCTTTAGCTACTTAAAATAAATATATATATAAATGCCATGAAAATGAAATCTTGAAAAAGGACATAATAAAAATGCTTTAAACAACAATAATACTCCTCTACCTATACGAAGAAGTTAATTTGGATACTATAAATAAATATAGTTACTTAAAAATAAAATGTATAAAAGGAAGATAATAAAAATATATATGTAATTGAGAAAACTCTGACTAGAAGGATCAACTAATTCTAACAATAGCCATTGCCACACTCCAGGCACCAAATATGGTGTAATCCTCTCTCAATGGGACTGAGAAAGACAACATACCTACTACCATGGAGGGATCAACTGTTGAGACGAAGGTGGTTCAGACCAAGGTCTGTATAATAAGGTCTGGACAATACAAAAACAAACATGAAGCAGAGTCACTACTCAATGACGTCACCGGAGAACGAATATATATATACGTAAGCGTAGGGAAGATGTTAGGTTGGGGGGGGGGGGGGGGCAGCATTCAATTTGCCCGAATTTTAATAAGAACTGTTAAATCGGTGAAAAAATAATCGAATGAAGAAAGTTATGTAGATTAATATTTTCTTTATATTAATTACATATTATTCATTAAATTATATATATTTGGTTATAATTCAAAATCCGGTTGCTTTCAATATTTCATATTTTTTCTTCAACTTAAATACCGGAATACCTCAACCAATTTGCCCGAATTTGCCCCCCTTGCCCCTCTGTCTCCTACGCCTATGTATGTATATAAATAAATATATATATATATATATATATATATATATATTATATATATACATATATAATATATATATATAGCTCTTTTGTTGTTTTCCCCTTTATATATATATATATATTGCATATATTTGTTCTCCAGTGACGTCATTGAGTAGTTATACTGCTAGGATTACATGTTTGTTTTTGTATTGCCCAGACCCTATTATACAGACCTTGGTTGAGACAGGCTTTCGAGAGGCACTGCCAGGGTATGTAAAAAACCCAAAATTTTGAAAAACCCGAAAAAGCCCCGGTTAAAAAACCCGGGTTTACTGTGGGTTTTTTCGAAATTCGGGTTTTTCATTACACCATTAATTAGCTATAGCTAATTATGGTATAATGAAAAACCCGAATTTCGAAAAAAACCCACGTAAAACCCGGGTTTTTTAACCGGTTTTTTTCGGGTTGTTTCAAAATTTTGGGTTTTTTACATACCTTGGGCACTGCAGATGCTCTTGTCAGTGTCTTCAAGTGTCCTTGTGAGAGGACAGTCGTTCACATCAACAGCCTTCCAAGGGACCATGACAGCCTGTTTTACTACAATCTCGTTGACGGATGGGATATGTTCCTTGCTAGGGTGGTAGGAGGACACGTGTAGCCGATATGCCCTCCCAACTTATCTATATTTAGATGAAAATGTAGAGGATTTTTTTATTTGAAGAAAACGAACATTTAACTAATTGTTGAATTCTTACTGCATTGGTTCTATGTACAAATAATATGTTTGACGTTACATCAACGACTATATGTGCATTTGTTTCTGCAAATAGCTTCATCTCTATAATATCTTATTCTACATCTTATCATTTGGGTATCGTTATTGTATTATATATTGTTTATATCCTTCATTATTCGCTCCATACCTTTATAATCCCCTTTTTCACTTTGGAAACTTGACGTCATGCCACTAAGATAGTAAGAAACTTATGCAGTGTCATGTCATTAAGAAAATATATCTATTGATTATTTAACTGCAAAGAAAAAAAAACATTTTATGGATGTCCTTATTTTTTTTACTGTGTGACTTTTAATGTGACCTTCAAAGAATAATACTTTTTAAGTAAAAGAACGATATTAATACTGGTAAATTAAGTAAATGATTGCTGTACTTTCCTCATTCCTTAAGTATTTCATAAGATTTATGCCCCATATTAAAACAGCAGATGATCTTTTATTCTTTTAATGTCATTGCTAACTTATTTTCATCATGATCCTAAATGAAATCGACAGTAGACGGCAATAAAAGGGAGTGGGGTAGCTCCGTATTTGCCTGTTATTTGAATATAAATACTCTATATACATGAACACTCAAATGAATGATTAAGAGAATGCGACAGCTCAGTGCGTTTATTTCATAGAGATATAAAGATATAAGAGCTGATTCCCTTCAATAGCAGAGAAACATCGTCGTTCAGCTGTATTTTGTGTGTCCAATATAAACAAAGTAATTTGTACTACGTCATCGTAAGCTGATCACAGAGATAGATTCTATCTCTATGATCAGCTTACGATGACGTTGATCAAATTACTTTGTTTATTTTGAACACACAGAATACCATAGAGATATAAAGATATCGAGAGCTTTTTGGATTCTTCAAAGAAATACGTCATTGTGTCAAGAATACAGATGAAGGGAATAAGCTCTCTATGTCTTTTTATTTCTATGGCTTATGTGTTCAACTCTCAATGTTGAGGGTTATTTATATCCAGTCGGATGCAATTCTATGAAACCAAATAGACGAAGAATACAATTATAAAGATACAACGCCCTTTAATGTAAGCAATATTACTTACTGGTTATGCAACTATTATTTGTCATAAGTTTCTTTTCCCTCTTCATTTGAATATGACAAGGCAGTTGCTTAAAGTCCGCCAATCCATCTTAAGCGCGGTTGTAGACAGGGATGTCCCTTAGCCCTCTTCTGTTCGTGGCTGCAATTGAAGAATTTGCTCAGAGATTGAAATAAAATATTCGGGCTTTGGAATCAATTTCGGAAAATTCAAGCATCTTCTTGACATTTACGCAGATGATGTCACACTTTATGTGGAAGGAAACTCTGAGCTTCAGCTGTGTAATAGAGTGGCCATTCTAATCTCCTTTTTTAAAAGATTTAAGAAACACTCTGGACTGGAAATCAAGTGCAAGAAAACTGCTATACTCCCTTTGGGACAGTGGTGCCCGAAAGACAATACACATATTATGGGTTGCCCAGTGAGGAACAGTCTAAACATACTCGGTATTGAGTGGAAACGCAGTGGAGATTCGGATTCAAATAAAAATAGTTTGGCCAACTTAATTAGAACAAGTCTAATGGAGTGGAGAAAATACAATCTTCAAACAAGAATTGATTTTTACAATGTTAAATTAGTTCCCTCAGTTCTCTACTTCGCAAACGCTTTACCCAAAATTGCCCTTTGGGTGATAGAGGAAGAGGACTCTTGGCTCCAGAAACTCTTCCACAAAAGTTATCTTCCATCCCTGAAGAGATCTAAAAAACAACTCGGAGGAGGCTTGATGCAACTTTCCAAAGTGTTGCCAAAAATCTACAAGAAAATTTTCATCGATCTTTCGTGCAACCCAGAGCAGGAGTGGAGATCAACAGTCTCTAATAGCCATATTTACTCCATTTTAATGATGGGTACCATAGCCTCCAATGTGCTATTAAAAAATTCTTCGATATGGGCTTCATGTCAAAGAATATTATGGAGTCTTACGCCAACCTACGACTTTTCCTCTACTGTAGACATTATTCATCATAACTCCAAGAAAAGGGCCTTTTTTGGACAACATGCAACTCCCCAGAGCTTGGAATTAGACGCCTTTAGAACAGAAACTTTCACCATCCACGATTTCAAAAAGATGTAGACTGTGGTCTTAGAGCGGGAAAGTTTTACTTCCCACTTCTTAGAGCAGCTAGGCTTCATACATCCCCTACTCCTTGGCATATTAAATTAAGTACAAGGCCCGGACCCGACGAGGACGCTAAGAAAATCTGCCGGGTTTTTATTCAAGACCTAAATCTTCCGCAAAGATGGGAAAAAATAATTTTGGAATCAACCAACGTTAAGGATAGCAAAAAATTCACCGCACAATTTCAAATCTCTACCGGTTGCATCTTTTTCAACTTTCCTTGTAAGGACTGCGGAACAGTCTATAATTCGATCATTCACGCTTTCGCTGATTGCCATGCCCTGTCATATCTTCGTGCTTTCGTCACCCATAACATAAGTCATTTATACAGCTCTGAAAATGAGGCTAAGTTTTTATCGGCCTATATCCTATTTGGTAATCCTCTGAGGGCAGCGACTGCATCTCCTGAGTCCAAGGCTCTGAGTTTTGCACTTGCTAGCGCTAAAGCTCACATCGCTGAGTGTTTAACCTCCAATACACTCATTCGTAATGAGTCGTTTAAAAAAATATTTATTTCTGCGGCTGCAAGATATGGAGCCTTTGCCCTCAAGATTCCACATTCTAAGAAAGTGACGTTATGGGACTTCACCGCGGATATCGTCAAAGTTTTTCCTCAGTGGTCCTGTCATTTTTACTCTCGTTTGAGACTCATTGTAAGAAGATATAAGAGGACTTCAAATGACATCATCGAGGGAGCCGTGCAATAAAGTATGTGGATACTATTTACAATTTTTTTCTTCCTGTATTTCGTGTACTCACTTCCACTATATATAATGTAGATTATGATGTTTTAATGATGTGATGGGTCTTGCCTCAGAGGGTTAATTTTAAACTTCATAAGTTTTTTTCCCTCTTCATTTGAATATGACAAGACAGTTGCTTAAATAAATCTATGTCATAATTTTTTTTCACACTTAAATTGGTTTTGTTAGATATTAAATGCTTAATATATTACACTCTTCCCCAGAAAAAATCTGAATAGTCGTTATTAATAATATCTCTGTACAAAAATAGTATATATATGTTGAAATTGTACATGAATGCTCTTGATATATATATTTATTACATATTACTTAATATAATTCCTTATTTTAAAGCAGTTTAAACTTTATGTAGGAAAACCTGATCGTCTTCTGAGGTTTGTCGACTGAGGAGGGAATAGGGAGTGGACCCATCCGAGAAGTAGGAGCAGTGCCGTAGTTTAGAGTCTTTTAGAATCCTATCATCTGCACTTTTAGACCGCCGATGCTGCTTTTTATGAGATGTCCTTCGATTGACCAACGAACTTGAGCGACTGAATGAGCCATGACCGTGAGTATGCTTCGCCCGCGAAGCCTCATCACTGCCGATAGCAGGGCCGCATCCTGCTTAGGGTCAAAGAAAGAGGCCTTCCGAATTTGTAGGAACCCCGGCGCAGTTCATTTTCCCGAATCAATTTCTTGGCACGGCGTTTAGGATCCTTTGAGCGTCTGGGTAGTCCTCCAGGACCTTCTCCAAGTCTGCTTTCTTGAGTACAAAGAGAGTAGAAAAACCCAAGAGAGATCACGTCTGCCGTTCGCCGATTCATCGTGTCCATTATGCCCAAGAGAGCGATCTCCCCAAACACGGATCCACGCTTCAGAACAACCAAAACCTTCTCTCTGTTCATCACCTTGACTTGTCCCGACTGTATAATGAACATATCCGTCCCCTTATCTCCTTTGCGACATACATACTCCCCATTCAGATACGTGACGGGTCGCAGAAGAACCACCAAATCCTTTAAAAGCCCCAAGTCGCAGTTTCGAAAGAGTTTAACTTTACTAAGCGTCTTGTAATGCACTCGCATGGCAATGTCCGTTCGTATTTTAAGAGGAAGGAACTCCAGGATGGAGTTTTCGTCAAAGGTTTTGTGCGTGTTCCAGGTGAAGTCAAGCCAGGTCTTGACCTTTCCTTGGATATATCGGGAGACTTTGTTGTCGTTCATGAAGACGGAGACGTCGTCCAGCTTTCTTTGGTAGGAGACGACGTTTCTTCTGGCCGTGCCCACGATGTCTCGGATGTCTCCAATGAGATTGCAAAGATGAATACCCCCATAAGCCAGGAGGCCGTCATAAAGAGAATCTCCGAAACACTTTTGGGCTTCTTGTTCTTACCTAAAGAATAAAGAGGGATATTAAACATGATGAGACGATACCATTTCAATACATATAAGGAAACAAAAGCCCAGTGGAAATGATAACAGTCGTTGATCGAACGTTCTTTAGACTTCTTAAAATTGTGTTTAGATAAATAAAGTTTTATATATCACGAACAATCACAAAGTAAATTTGATTAACCTGAGGTACGACTTTTAATTTTGTAAGACAAGCTGGCACAAAAACAGCAAATATTAACAGTGAATGTATTCCCTTCATATTGAATCAATGCAAATTATTTGAATTTTAGCCCCTTCTATCTCGACCAATAACCTTAAAACGTATCAGGCTTGAGATCATAGAGATATAAAGATATAGAGAACTGATTCCCTTCAATAGCAGAAACATCCTTCAGCTGTATTCTGTGTGTCCAATATAAACAAAGTATTTGGTACTACGTCATGACGCGTCATTGTAAGCTGATATAGATTCTATCCATAGAGATATAAAGATATAGAGTAGCTTCAGTAGCTGAAAAAGCGATTAAAGAGGAACAAAATTGGCTAAGGCTATTATTCAGTCAGAGCTATCTTCCGGCGCTGAAGCGGCCTCGCGCTCAGTTGGGCGGAGGGTTATCCTTGCTAGAAGTTATTTTACCGAAAAAATATATAAAAGTTTTTAAGGACATTTTGTACAAACCCAATGTAGAGTGGAGAAATTTTATTTGTCAGTCCAGTATTTTAAACACCTAATGTTCGGCACTACTCTATCAAATGACTCAGTAGACCGAGTACCAAAGGAATGGGGGGCAGCTCAGATAATTGTCTGGTCTTTAACACCTTGTTTTGATTCGAGCGGGATCATCGACATTATTCGTCAAAACTTCCAAAAGGCGCCCTTTTTTACAAACCGACCATGTCCGGATAGACTTGAAAAGACTGCCATTAGTGAAAGTGTGTTTACACTGCATGACCTGAAGAGAGACTCCATCTTCCATACTGGAAAGTTTGTTTTTCCTTTGAATACATCTGCTGCCCATCATCTTCCTTTAACTCCTTGTGTTTCAAATTAGTAACCAAAACAGATGAATGTCTTGATGCTCGGGCGATCCTAAATAACTTTAAAAAAGTCCTTCTTCTTCCTTCCTCATGGGATAATGTGATTATGCGATCTCTGGTGGGTTTAATTGACAGTAGAACATTCACTTCTCAGTTCCAGATCTCTGCTGGGCTGCTTCGATTTTTTCGCCCCTGCAAGGATTGTGGAAAACTTATAATGACAGTGTTCACGCTTTTAGTGACTGTCCAGTTTTAGCTTTATTAAAATCTTTTATTATATTGAATCAGGATTTATCAAAAATTTAGGCCCAGCTTCCTTAATGGATTTTTACTTTTTGGTTTGCAACCATACACTAAGCCCATCTCAGTCGAAGGCAAAGCTATAAATGCTTCAATTTCTAACTGTAAGGCCTATATTGCCAAAAATTTGACAAGCTACACGCCAGTAAATGTTGACCATCTGAGGGCAATTTTTATTTTCGCTGCTGCGACGTATTGTGCTCTTCGCTTACGAATCCCCAAAACCCAGGACAGTTCATGGAATTATGCTTTTGAAGTTACTAAGTTCTACCCTTCTCAATCTGCACGACATCTCCATACTTTGAAAAAGGTGCTACGATTTTACAAAAAATCTACTCCAAGGACAATGGAGACCGCAAGGAAAAAAAATAAAAAATTTTGACCTTTAATTATTTTTCCGCGTAATTTTATTCTTTGTTTTTTAGATATTGTTTTAGTTATTTAGATTTGTATGTATTTGTAAAGATATTTTGGCCTTTTAGTAGAAAATTTATTATAAACTATAATGTTTATTGTTGTTGTAAAACTTAAAATTTTCTATCACTCTTTTAGTTGCTTTAATATGTTTTTTATGTGACTAATAAAGACCTTGCTGCAGAGAAAGAAAAAAAAGATATAGAGAGCTGATTCCCTTGAATAGCAGAGAAACAACTTTCTGTTGTTTCTGTGTGTCCACTATAAACAAAGTAATTTATACTACGTCATCGTAAGCTGATCATAGAGATATAATCTATCTCTATGATCAGCTTACGATGCCGTAGTACAAATTACTTTGTTTATTTTGAATACACAGAATACATATGTTCTTGACACATGACGTATTTCTCTGACGAATCCATAAGCTCTTTATATCTCTAGGATTCTATCCCTATGATAAGCTTACGATGACGCAGTTCAAATTACTTTGTTTATATTGGACACAAAAATACCTATGAAGGGAATAAGCTCTCTTTATCTTTTTATATCTATGCTTGAGATACTTAAAAGAATTTAGTTTTCAGTTAAATGTTTTTTATTCTTACATTCATCCAAGTATGGCCTGCTCAGAAGAAATACATATTTATTACCAGGGATAAGGATGCCATTGCTGTAGCTCTCGCAAATTAAACAATAACCGATATCAGATAACGAGATAAACATTAATGTATTCTCTGAGCGTGGGGATTTGCACTATTCAATTATTATTAATAATATGTGGTATTGGGATATTTAATTTAAAGTGTTCTTAAAATTACTGTTCTTGGAGACTGATACATAGCATATATGAAAAGGAAATCTATATTTCTGAGTTGATGTTATCTCCTTAACAGCGATGAGTGATGTGAGGCCATATTTCATAATTCCAGATTATTTATTTGTTTATTTTAATTTCTTCGGTCTAAGTTTTTAATTAATATTTGCTACAACAATACAGTGTAATATAAAAATACTCTAAATAACAAATAAATAAAACTCTTTTTAACAGTTGCGTAAAAAACATTAATGAACATTTAGTTCAATTTTACTGTTAAAAAGTGATGACCTAAATAAAAAATGACAATTTATTAGTTCCAACACTAGAAAGATGATGAAGTCAATTTGAATGTTTTTTTTTACTTTAGAAGCTAATAACTTAAATGTCAGTGATCCGATATGTTTCAAATTTTATTACTTTTAATAATTTCACATAAGAGAGGTTTTTATTATATATTATATAATAAAATATTTTAACTCAGTGAAGAGTTATGACAATTTATACCTAGAATGACATTTAAGCTATTAGCTTCTAAAGTTTAAAAAAACCCAGTCAAATTGACTTCACCGTGTTTGTAGAGTTAAAAAACTGCGATATTTTCTTAAAATAATCTAGGCTGATTTACAAATTGAATTGAACGGCAAAAATGGCAAGAATTGAACAACATTTCCAGTCCATTTCCAATCATCGGATGTTGCGTTCGGTATCTTAACTTGTAGAGCTGAGTAGCGGGCTCTTGGCCATCAGTCTCGATAAAAGACTTTGTTGTATTTTTTTGCGATTAAGGATTTTTATATTTAAAAGTGCTGTGTCTATAGCTTTGTGACAAGGGGCATTATATTTACGTTTGTAGGCGGCTAAAAGAATAAAGGCTTTTAAAATATTAGGGGTAATTATATTTCTCGCACACTTTTAATTTATATAAAATGCTTGACCACCATAAGGACAGGACAATCAACGAAGGCATGAATGATGGAATTGAATAATAAACCACAATTATTGTATGGATAATAAAATCTAATTAATTGAGCAGAAATCTAGAATTGAGCTGTAAATTTCGCACTATCAACTATGCCACATGTCGTCCGAAAAATCCTCTGCTTCCATGATTGAGGAAGACCGAGCAAATTTAAAAAGATCTCTGATATATATTCCGAAGCAAAGGAATCCTCAATATGGGTGTCAAATTTAAAAACCAAGACTTCGAAGGACTAACATCATTAATTGAATGTTGTAGAGGAAAACGAAGCCTTCCTACATGAAAGACCCGAACCGATTTCAGGTCATGGAGTATAATACCATTATGATATAAGGCGATTCTCTCTAAGGCAGCAGGATGACCAAATTTATTGACAAAATATTTTGTTCCCATTTTCAAAGACTTTATCCACAGCAGTATCGGAAAGGAAATTAGGCTTCCATAAAATTCTTTGTTTCGAAGCTAAAAAGGGAGCGAAGGCTTCCAATTCTAGGTTTCTCAAAGGAGTGCCTATATGGAACCAGTTGTAAAATTTAGATGATGTATAAAATATTCTCCAATCTTTGTCGTATTAAAAACACCCATTTCTTCTACGATTTGTAGATAACATTTAGGTAAAAAAGAACTCAATTGACAAAGTCCACCTCCAGCAATTTTAGATATGCCTTATGAAAAGGAGTACACAACCAAGAGTCTTCTTCCATTATTGCTAATTCAGCGAGAAACGGGACGGATGTGGCTATATATATATAATCAGTGGAATCACTTGGGTATTATATAGGTATATCCTTTTCTGCAAAGAAAGATTGGTCCATTGCCTCACTTTATTGTAAATCATAAATTCATCTGAGACCAATTACTCTCTGCGACACCACTTTTCCTTCATTCATTACCAAAAATGTTTAAAGAACAGGAACCCAACGGAAGTATGGCCGTCTTGTTATGGTAAATTGTCATTCCCGATTTGCATTCGAATGTATTAAAACAGGAGAACAGTATTTCTTAATACTCTTTATCAATCAGTTGATTTTGAATTAATATTCCCACTCCTACTTTTTACGTTTTGATATTTAAAAAATGTACAAATGAGTATGTTCCTTACCTATGGATGTGGCGGTTTTGGTTGCAAAATAAAAGCACCGGATGTAAGCATTCCCTTCTCCATTGTAAATAAAGTCATTATCCTTGGATCCAATGCCCTGAATGTCCGAGAACAAGTAGTAGGCACAGGCATTGAGGTGGATGAGGTACAGCATATAGTTGAGAGTCTTAAATATCCTTAGAAAATAAGGTTTGGCAAGCACAGAGTCCAGCCGCTCAATAAATTCCCAGTAGGCATAGGCTTTAAAGAGCCTCGGAAGCCGAAGAATCACAAAATTAGTACCAAACCAGAAGTAAAATATGTCTGTGGGCAGAAGGGAGAGCAAATCGTATTTGAAGCTTCATTCCGCACATAATGGGCAGATATCTTCTTCTTATTCTTCACCCAAAACCCATTCTCCATATAAAGCACGCGTCGTTTATACAACACGAGGTCTAGGAAGTAAATAAAGTCTCCCAGATAGTCAAAGAACATCCACCATAAAATGTTGACTTCTAGGGGAAATACGGCTCGCAGGGAATGACCCAGGTATTATATAGGAAGATGAGAGCCTGAAGGGAAAGCCAGGAAATATTCACGTAGCCCCGAGGATCCACAAATCCTTGAAGACGTGCCATCCAGAAGGAAAATATCTCACGTAGCCCTTCGTTGCCCATCATGTGAATTGTGGACTTTGAGGCGTAGCGGGAGGAGTTGAAGTCCTCCACAACGAGGTTGCGTGAGCGACAGCCTTCTCGACTTCCGTTTTCATCCAGGGAGGAGGATAAAGAGGAAGTCGATGAGGAGTCGCTGGGGGGTTGCTCCAGGCTGTGTTTGATGACCTCTGCCCTCTTTTGAAGGGTGGATACAAGGTTTCGCATGCGATCTCCGAGGATGGGTTCCGTTTGGAGGACATGAGAGTGGATGGATGTGGAGACACGCTGTCGGAGTGAGCTTGAGGTTGAGGATGATGAAAGCTTGGAGGACAAGGAGATTTGGGGTGAGCAGGAAGTGACCTGTCTTCATTATCATCTTCTTCCCCTACAAAATTATTGATCATGGGCGGAAAGTTTGGACATGTTATGGATGAGCTATCACGACTTGGATGCGTTCGTCGTTATCTTCTTCTTCAACTAGAACTTCTTCAGATTCTACTTCTTCCTCCTCGACTTGACATTCTTTTTTTGGGGCTACTCTGGTTTCAGGAGGAATGGGATGGACTTCTACGAGGGTCCTTCCGGCTTGGAGTCGAATACTATTTGCTAATTGAGCTCAAGTCACTCTCGGAAGAGATACCTGTCGGGAGAAAAAAAAGTCAATTAATAGAGTATAATGCTTTTTATTCAAGGAATTAACTTATTTTTGAAAAATCTTATTACGCAAAACACAAATAAAAATGATAGATTGGTACATAAAATCCACTCTAAATATTCCATAAAAACATATTCCACTCTTTCTTTTTGCTTATAAAAATGAATTCATGGCTGGCATTCGGTGCTTGGGCTTATGTTCTTTACACTTGGCTTTATAATTAAAATGACCTGAGTCAACGTTCCTTCTTAAACAATATTTTTAATTCAACATTTGAATTAACTTTAAACTGTTACCAATTTTTTAAAGTAATAATATTTGTATTTATTAAATCAACATAAACTGAATGTCAACTTCAGTAACTATATTGTTAATTGAGCTCTAATCACTCTCGGAGGGATGCCTAAGGAGAAAATAGAAGTAAAGAGGATAATAATACATTACTTTCAGCTAAAGACATTTTTCTATTTTAAACTTGTTCATCTAATATGCAAATCCAAAAGGAGATAAGTGCATAAACCTTAAGCTTGTGCAATGTGCATAATACAATCATAAATACATATTGAACTATTTATTTTTAGATTAAAAATGAAGTCATGGAGGGCATACTATTTGTTTTTGGCCTAATGTCTTTAAATAATCTGATGGTGGCCGGATGCAAATGATATTACTTTAATATATTTCCTTATAAAAATTAAGAAAACAATATTTTTGACTCAAAATTTTATGGGAGCTCAAATACTTACTGTAGAGCAAAGCAAAATTTTGTGAGCTATTATGTTTTTTATTAATTTGTTAATTGTACTTCCGTCAATCTCTGAGAAGAAACATGTGGAACATAAAATGCTAGAATAAATGCCTTTGACTGTATTCTTTCCGTAAAGACCTATATGACATGTTTTTAATGTTCTTTTGTTAGCATATCCAAATGATTCAAGCTTAAACAAAAGTTTTTTATGAATACTTTTAGATCAAATGCTGAATTTTTTTTCAAATTGACACAGAAAGTGATACGCTATTTTTGGGCAGTATAAATAATCTAATAAATTATTATTATTATTACCTCCGCCGAAGGAGGTATTGTTTTCACTGGCGTTGGTTTGTTGGTTGGTTGGTTTGTTTGTCAGCAAGATAACTCAAAAAGTACGCAACGGATTCGGATGAAACTTTG
Source organism: Caligus rogercresseyi (assembly GCA_013387185.1). NCBI lineage: Eukaryota > Metazoa > Arthropoda > Copepoda > Siphonostomatoida > Caligidae > Caligus > Caligus rogercresseyi. The sequence continues at coordinate 17,601,390 of CP045897.1, read as the reverse complement.
TGGAGTGTTGGAAATGCCAAAAAAAATAAGTGATTAAATTTTGGCATCTCTGAGTGCAGAATTAAGATGCAAAATGAGCTAAATACTAATAAATATTTCAAGTTAGCCTACTCTGCCAATAGATGTCGCTGTGCTGTGAAATCGGGTGCCGGGAGCGTCTTCCTCTCGGAATTTCCGTCGAGGGGAACCCTCCCCCGTCCCTCTACGCCGCCCCAGTCGTGAAAAATCCGCCTCGGAAGGCTCATAAGGACCCCGTGACGGCGGAGGTTTGTACTGTCTGAGTGTATATATGCCTCTAGTTATTATTGTAACAAGTTATTTTATTATGTAGGTAAAAAAACCAAGATATTATTAACTTTAACGTGTGTTGTTCTTTTTATATTAACTTTATTCGTTCATAATATTTTTTTACGGCTTTAATGTACAACTTATTTTGGTGTCCTCTCATGTTCTCATATGTATTGAGTTTTATTGAGCATTATATCGACGATTTTCAACATAATTTAAACTATAATGTTTATTTATGAATGTATATACGCAACTGCTTGTCTGTCATATATTTCAAAAAAATGAAAAAAGAAGAAGATATATACATAAAACCTAAAAGATATTTGCATAAAAACATATTTGCTATAGAAACAAAAAAACAGTATTGTTTAAAAAAAACACTGGGGAGACTCAAACACAAAAAAATCATAATTATATATATATATATATAAAATGCAATAAATTATCTTTTTAAAACCAAATTGCAATCAACTGAACAACTTTATATATATATATATATATATATATATATACATTGAAATATGCCCAAGGCTAAAATGTATTATACCTTCATAAAATCAAACTTATCAGTTTATGATGTTGGCGGGAGAGGCCTGGAACATATTTAATTATTCTTCCTGCTATTTTATCTATTTGGTTCGATATAATAACATCCGACTGGATATAAATAAGCATTATAGCATTAAAATTAGTTTATCAAATTTAGTACCTTATCAATGACCTTGACCAAAATTGACCTTCGTCTTTCGGTATTCGAACCTGCTCTGTCAACATTGAGAGTTGAACACGCCTCAACGTACTGAGCTGTAACAGGTTACAAACAGGCTTGTGAGCGTTCAGCTTTTTTTGCGTTCAGCGTTCCGTTCAGCGTTAAAAAAAAATTAGCGTTCCGTTCAATGTTTTTGCGTTCAGCGTTCCGTTAGCGTTCAGCGTTCAAATATTTAAAAAGAATTTCCCAAAAAAGTAATGCGTAGTGATGACTTTTTTTTAGAAAATAATTTCCAAAAAATGTAATGCGTAGTGATGACGTTTTTGCGTTCAACGTTCAGCGTTCAAAAAAAAGTTGCGTTCCGTTCATTGAACGTGCGTTCAGCTGAACGCCGTTCAATTTTGCGTTCCGTTCACAAGCCTGGTTACAAATAATAATAGGTTAATACGTTTTGGCATTCTGAGATGATAATAATCAATGTCTTCATATTTATATTAATAAAATCAAAATTCCATTTGTTCGTTCATCTGTTCGTTTCCCTTTATCCCCCTAACAAGTCATTAGATCGAATTGATGAGAGCTCAGGGAGACAAAATACATTTTCGCCATGTATATTTTATTCAACAAAACGTTTTTTTTGTTGCTATTTAGAAAAATTGATCAGTTAGATTTGGAACAAAAAATAATCATTAGATAATTTGTGAGTAGATTCCTGAAAATTATTTGGTTGTTCAAATGTTTATTTCGTGCAAAAACAAACTTTCTACGATTTCTTGATAATGTCGCGTTAAGATATGGACAATTTTTTGAGAATTATTTTGGTTTGTTAAGAAGTATTATTGAATGGTTGCTTGTTCCCGGAATAAATTAAATACTAAGGAAAAAGCGATCCGATTAACGGTTTGTTAGGTCCCCTGAGCCTCCTAAGCTCGTAGTCATAAATTGATCATTTTTCTGTGGATGAGTTTGAGATGCCAAGGAAATATTAGGTCAAAGTGACCATTCCCGGAAAATCCTGGGAAACATCGAATAGTTCTTTCATACTATTTTAAAACTGTTATATTAGCTGTAAATTGCCAAATATCTTATTGACATTTATATTCCTTTTTAAGGATATAAGGATTACATTGTCAAATATATTCTTTAAATCTGAAAACAAGTATCGGGAGGTCAAAAAAGTTTGTCTCCACACAAATACAAATATGTAGATCAGGGATGCCAGGGTGAAATCGGTCAGGGGGCCGGACTGTTTTCAAGTGGGACCTCGGGGGCCAAATTACCGGTACAGTTTTGGCCTTGCAACACTAAACACTAAACAAAAGTAGATTTAAATTTGTTGAGATTGTATCATGATATTATTTATTTATAAAAACACGTCTCAACCACTAACGTAACGGGCCAAATGAGATGTCCATTCGGGCCGGTTCCGGCCCGCGGGCCGCCACCATGGCACCACTGATGTAGATTGATGAAAAGAAGTGCAATTAAGATAATAGTCAAATAAAAGAGAACATATATGTCAATGGTGTTAGTCAGCTTTGATGAGACCAATGAAATTTGTAGTATATTTTCTAGCCTTAGGCCATCGCCAAATATGAAAGCTACAAACTCAATTATTATGATTGATATTTTCAATTAACAGCATGCTTTTCCTCCTTAAAACACAGTTAAATTGGAAATATACTTAGATGTGATATTATGATTGATATTTTTAATTAACGACATGATTTTCGTCCTTCAAACACAGTTAAATTGCAAATATACTAAGATGTGATATCATGATTGATATTTTAATTAACAACATGATTTTCCTCCTTCAAACACAGTTAAATTGGAAATATACTAAGATGTGAATTTAAAAATTGTGTTGGTGTACCGTGTTTTTATACTGTTTATTATTTTTTTTGTGCCTAATTGATTCGATAGAATTGCATCCGAGTGAATATAAGTAAGCATTATAGCATGCAAATTAGTCTACCGAATCTAGGATCTTATGATCAATGAAGTAGACCAAAAATGACCATCCCCTCTCGGGATTCGAACCTGCGCCCCCAACATTGAGAGTTGAACACGCCTTAACACGCACGGCTATCGAGTTCCCTTTTTTCCGTTTGTTCGTTCGTTCGTTTCCCTGTATCTTCCGAAAAAGTTCATTAAATAACCAAAAATGACCATCCCTCTCGGGAGTATTCGAACCTGCATTGAGAGTTGAACGCGCCTGTACTCACACGGCTATCGCACTCCCTTAATGTTACATATAGTTTAATATGCATCACATGAAGTTATAGTTTTATCATGATATACATGAGATTTGAAATACATCTTCCTAATGTTTGGATTAATGCTTCAATGAGTTTTTTCTCATAACTTAATCAATCAAACATCAATAAACCGCCACTTCTATAAAATACAATTAAGAATTATAGGTCAAATGCCCTCCCAGAGCAGATATAATTCCTCATTATTGCATGAGCAAGGGAACTAAAATGCTGTATTGATTAAGGATTATTATAAAAAAACATCCTAAGGATATTAACAAAAATGCCACCATTTTTTATCAGGTCGTAGTAAAAGCAATATTCAAGTAATTTTAAAGTCAAGTATTTTATATTTATATAAAACGCTTGTCAGCATTTGATATGTGTGCACTTCATTTGGTTAACTAAAAAAGATGTGACCATATTGAAAGATTTTGGAACGATATATAATTAAATATTTCAAGATGTTATTTAAATTAAATGCTATACTTTGTGTTAGACACTTTAATGTTGAGAGCTCAGGATCGACTCCTCCCGAGAGGAGGAAGAAGGTCAATTTTGGGCAACCTTATTGAAAAGACTCTTTGATAATCATATAGAAATAAATGAAAGTTTATTTATGATATTTTTATTTTTTGCCTCTTGTTTAGATATTTTATTGTACACCATTACTTAAGCAGATTAATTTATCATTATTATCTAAACAGTTAAGGAGATTAAAAACAGTTTAATGTATTTCATCTTTAAATAAAAACTTCATGCTTTGTCAATCAAAATTTAAGAAGGCTATTTATTAAGAACATATTGTTTAAGAAATCAACTTTTTTACCTTTAATATATTCTTTGTCCATCATGTGCATCAATTTCCATAATGGATTTAATATTTGTCAAAGGGAATTACTTAAGTGTATTTTCATCATGGTTGCTTCTTCATGGATGACAGGAAATGTACATTCTGACCAAATAAAGGATGACAGCCATTAGGGGTATTCTCCAATTACATTTGTATAAGCTTAAGAAAGGGATATGAATATAGAGGATAATAACCCCTCAGCCAATATGTAGATGTCGAATACATTATAATCATTTTGATGAGGAGTAATCATTGACCTATGTAGTAACTAGATACTCAACAGAGTAAGAAAAGTAGTCCTTCAAAATAGCGTAACTAAGTATACTTTTTGTAATTTCTTCCTTTTCCTAATTCTTAAGCACCGATTTATATAATAATAATTGGTTCTATAATAGACATAATAAAAAAGAAAACCGCCATCTAGGAGTCAGGAGCTGATGGGAGCCATTTTAGTTCCCTTTGATTATTAAATACATATTACTAAAGTCGATGAACCAAAGAAGAAAAGGAAATAATACGCTTTATCACTTGATATGGGTAGAGAAAATGTGCTCTTTTTGCAAACGTGATTGATTGAAAGAAAAGGAGTGGGAATAATAAGAAATCAGCTGTCATCATGTGTTAAAGTATCGCTTCATTTGCGGCTGTTGAAGAGTGAACATCAATTCAGAAGTGAGGGGGAATTCATCCATACTCATTGATTTACTTCATGGGTCCATGTCATTGTTTTATAACATTAAATGAAATAACTAAATCTACTCATACAAAGAATGTTTGTTCGATCATATCCATCGATAAATAGATCATCACTTTGGCTGTGTGACGCAGGTTTATCAAAAATCATATTTTATTTGTGAATTTGCGAGAACATCCTTTTTGTATCCCTTTGAAGAGTCTAAACACTCCTAGATAAACCCGACCCACAGATATATGTATATAAGGACTGGATGCTCAAAATAAAAAGAGGAAATATCATGTCTGAGTCTGCAACTGATGAACAGAGAAGGAATGGCCATTTGATATCCCTTGTAATGGAAGAAACTACAAAAGTATTACCTTTATTCAGACGTACGCCCTTCTTTACAAAATTGCGTAAATTTATGTTCTCATGTGATTCTTCCTCGATTTTGTAGAATGGATATTTCATATCTTTTCGTATATTTCGATACTTTTTGCCACATGTTTAGCAGTTTTTGTCCGAGATTTTAGGGCTTTAAAAACCCTTCCCCGACCCTAAAATATACGGCCGGACTTTTTGCAAAATATACCTATATCTGTACTTACTTGGGAAATCAAATTCTTCCTGAAAATACTGTGTTGGATCATGGAAGCCGTCCTATCCTTCCATGGCCTCTCTCTTCAGCCTCAAGATCCACAACAACTTCATTTCCGGGGAAGGATCCAACGCCGTTTCTAAGCTCGATGCAGTCTCCATTATGCAGTGAACCTCCTCCGGGATCCTCTTCCTGACAACTGATACCAGTTGAAGAGCTTCTTTATCATCTAAATTCCTTGGTGATGAAGGGTGTCGTTATAAACTCTCAATGCGAAGACCCACTGAAATATAAACATAAGAAAGGCTGTAGGAATCTGGTAAAACACTTTCTGGGTATAAACGACTTTTAAAGGCATATAACGCATATTTGACGCTTTTTTCTGCATATTTATTGCATATTTATCGTTATTTTTTAACAAATTTTTCGAGATATATATATGACTTCCCAGGACGAAACCACTTTTTTAGTTCTTTTACACTAGTCCCAGCGATTCTGGTTCATTTTTGATGCTGAAAAGGAATATCTTATTTAAAAATCTCTAGCATTCTAGAAATCGGCGGTACGTCACTGGGGTTCAATGTTGCGCTCACCTTCCGGTTTCTAGATCTTAAGAGA
>CP045897.1:17562083-17585955 GCA_013387185.1 Caligus rogercresseyi | reverse complement strand
TCACCGAATCCGTTCGGTACTTTTTGAGTTATCCTGCTGCCACACCAACAACAACAAAAACAAACAAACAAACCACACCAGGTGAAACGATAGGCATATATACACTCAGAAGTGTGTACCTCCGCCGATCCCCACAACATTCCATTCAAACATTCTCCCTTCACACGCCCGATTTTCTATCTCTAATCATTATTTCCTCTCTGTTAGCTCTTTTGCATATTAAAAAAGCACTCAAGACGGGAAGAGGAAGAAGTTTAAGCTACGTCACTGGGTTAACATAGTCCTGAGCTGATCTATGAACAATAATACGTCATGAATATTTTTTTCGCGTTTGTTCTTGCCTACTCCTGAATAGAGACCCCATTTCATTTAGAATTTTGCTCATTTTGCATATTAAAAAAGCACTTAGAGATGCCAAAATTTAATCACTTGTTCCTTTTGACATTTCCAACAACTCCACAAAGTTTCATTCGAATCCGTTCCGTACTTTTTGAGTTATCCTTCTGACAAACAAACCAACAACCAACAAACGCCAGTGAAACAATACCTCCTTTCGCGGAGGTAACAATACCTCCTCCGGCGGAGAAATAATCTAGCATCAATGCTTAAGATGTAAGAGAATCGTATGAGAAAAGTACCGCAAAAGTGGAAAATCTTTCAAATTCTCTCAAATAACTCAAACTCATCAAATCGACAATAAGTGACATCAACGTTTTATATTGAATAAGAAATAATTTTTAATAAGTCCTTTATATTATGTTTTATCTTAAGACTGTAATTTGAATTATAACGTTCATTTATTTTGTTTTTAGCATAACTGTCTTAAGATTGTGTTTTTAAATTTTCTACTTTCTAGTGCATTCTTATATTTTTTAAACTGTATGGATTTTAGCTAATAAATAAACATCTTAACCAAAAAAAATCGGAAATTATGTAGAATTTGTCACTCTTAAAATGTAAAACAATTACTATAATAATAAAAAATTAGCTTATATTTTTATTTGACTATTTTTATTGACCAAATGTTATAGTCTCAATATATTTATTATTATTCATTCCAATATCATTATAGTTTGAGAACAAATTTAAAAATGAACGAGAAGTCAAATGATTGTTCCGTCATTCTAGGTAAAAATACTTTGCCGTCTTTGTAGTGTTAAAGTCCGTTAATATTAATTATATCATTATATCATGGCAGGTTTCAAAACATGAAATAGCTTTCTTTGTGAAACTACCGAAACAACCTAGTTTTTTTTCTTGGACGCAGGGGCTTATATTTCACTATGTAGTATTGAAAAAAATACAATCACAAATATATAACTGTATGCATCAAATATCAAAAGGGGTAACGTCCGAATTGTATAACACTAAATAACAATAGTCATATAATAAAACAGAACAGCAATGGTTTTTAAATAAATTATTTGAATTTAATATATATATATACAGTTCATAATTGTTGGGGTACTTTGGAATACAGTGAAGTGATGGACATCATTTCAAGGAGGTTGGCATCTTTAATTGTTCTTTTTTATAAATAACATAGTGAACTTTTGTTAAAACCGCATCACATCTTGGATTGCGCGAGAAGGTGATGAAGTCCTCCTCTGATGGGTTTTCATTGAAGTGACCCATGGTAATTTCTTGAACGGCCCGATATGTTTCAATTAAAGACGAGCATTTCCACAGTAAATGATCTGTAGTTTCTATTTCCCTCTTGCAAAAGAAACAGTTACTACGGTCGTCTTTGAAAAATTTGCTGGCAACTTCCAGTGAACCAGTCAACTTTCTATATTTGAACCACTTTTCTGCCGATGTTAAAAATGGATTTTTAACAGCTTTAATGCATTCGCTGATATTTATTTTTATTCCTCTTCGTTTTAAATAAGATTCAAATGGAATTATAGTTGATATATACGATGTATTTCTTAAAACCCTCGTGGCTATAGTAGAAACTTTTATTCTAAAAGGTAAAAACGGTCGTGGGGTATTTAGTGGGCTACCGAAGACACTAGTAAAATATTTAAAAGCGAGCTTGTTTAAAATTTCTTCAGAATAAATAACGTCACTTGCGATAAAAGCGTTCACTGTTTTAGGGATGGAGGTATTTAAACAATTTAAAACTGGCATCTCCCATGCTAAAGACAGTTCAAACTTTTCGAGACAGGTTCTCGACCCTTCACAAAAAGCTTTCATTCTCTCTGAGAATTGGGAGATAATGTTTAAAACTTTCGACAATCCGTGACAAGGAAACTTTTCATAATCAATATCATTATTGCATAAAAATTGTTTCAAGCATATGGACCAATATTGTTTTTTGTCCCAAAGTTTACGGATCCAAAGACAGTTTTGGGACATCCACATTTTTTTAATATCATGAACGCCTAGTCCTCCAAGTTTTAACGGTGTATGTATTCTAAGACTGGAGATATTCTTTCTTCTGTTGAAGCCAAAAAAAGCTGTTTCCATTTTTGTAATATCCTCCAACGTTCTTTGGTGAAAGGGAGTAACACGGAACAAATGAATGATCCTAGGTACAATATAGGTGTTCCAGGCTTGGATCTTGTCCCATACGTTTAAATGGAGGGTGTTAAAAAATAAACTTGACGCCTTGACGTTGGCTAAAATTTTATTCAAGTTCATCTCAGTGCTATTTGGGCCAACCCAAGATCCAAGTATATTCATGTCTTTAGATGTTTTCAAAGTTGGCCATGATTTAACTAAAATATCACCGTATGGGCTTATTAAGTCTGATTTTTCAATAGTTACACTGAGTCCAGAACAATTTTTGTAGCGTTCTAAAATTTTAAAAGTTGATTTAACTGATAAAAGAGTTTGGAGTGGGCCACCCGAATATGTCACCGTTAGATCGTCCGCGTAACATAAACATTTTAAAATATATTCAGGGGATTTAAAACAGCGAATTCCCGTATCAGATTGGATATTCTGAATCAGGCTATCAATACACAAGACAAACAAGATTCCCGCCACTGGATCTCCTTGGCGAACACCCCGCTTGTTAAAAAAATATGTACTTCGATTGCCATATTCTATAAGAGTCCTGGTTTTACAAATGAAGCGCTTACCATTCTTATAATTAGGTCACCGAACCCTTTTTATATAATGTTTCGATGATGAATTTATGCGATATGGAGTCAAAAGCTTTGGCAAAATCGATTGACATCAGGGAAGTGGTACTGTCGGAGTCTAAAAGTGTTTTTAGGGTAAAAGGAACAGAATCCATAAGCTTCTCTTCTAAAAATCCATGCTGGGCTCCATGTAAAACTTTTTTAAGACCTTTTTAATTCGATTAACTAAAATAAATGAAAATATTTTGTAAATCGAATTTTGCATTGTAAGTGGTCTTAGATTTCTTATAAAATGGGGGGTCTTTTCCTTCTTGGGTATTAAAACAATTTTTCCATCAGAGGCGTATTCTGGGAAGTATCCAACTGTTAAAACTTTTTCATAAAATGTAAGTAAAAGAGGGGATAAATAATGAAGATATTTCTTATAAAACTCAAACGTTAGACCCGTGGGACCGGGTGACTTATTTAACTTAGCGTTTTTGAAACAGCAAGCTCTATTTCCTCTTTACTTAGGTGGACTTCTAATTTTTCGTTGTCTACTTTCGAAACGTAAAGCTTGTCTTCTACGGGGCATCTCAGATTTTCAGAGAAATCGGCTGTTAAAATTTCACATCGAGCGCATGTGTTTGAGCCTCTACAGTCAAAACAACCATATAGATTTGTGAAGTAAGTTTGTATCTCACTACAAATAAATTCTGGGTCGCTGGATATTTCTCCACTAGAGGTTAAAAAAGACAAGTTTTTTTCAGTATTTCGTTTCCTTTCGAGTCCGACGCATTGTAATCTCGAGTGAGTTAGATCCGATATTGCTTCAATTTTATTTTTAACTCTGTACTTGAGATCCGCTTGTCTATAAAGTTGGTCTAGCCTAAAATTAATTTCTTGTCGCGTAACATTTTCTCTGGCCAGGTTTTCTGCCTCATTTAGAAGTCTACGTTTTAGTTTCGCTTTTTCTGCACCGGCATTTCTACAAATATTTTTAACTTGACGGAATAAATTTTGCATTTCAATAAAAATGTCGTTTCCATTTTTAACTTTTGACTTGACTGTTTCGATTCTCGAAATAATAGATTCATCTACTCCGTGGTCATTCAACAATTCATGGTTTAGTTTCCATCGGCCTTTGTGTTTTAAATGCATTGCTCCCAAGTCAAAAGTAGTAATCAAGCCATAGTGGTCTGATAAACCAGTCTCGAAAACTTTGTAAGACTTCAACGAACTTTTTAGGAATCCCTTAAAAAGTATAAGATCAAGTCTTGAAGAAACCGGTCTTGAGAGTCTATCAGCCGAGAAGTAAGTGTGGCTAAAGTCATTACTAACTTCAGCAGCATCATAAAAATTGAATGAAGAGATTAGCGAATTTAAGGCTTTGGTGGCTCTAGGATTCGTACTGGGATTATTTCGATTAGAGTCTCTCCCGGGTTTTAATTTCACGTTAAAGTCACCTGCTATGATTGTAGGTCTATGAGATAAAATCGAAGTAATTTTTTGCGAGAAGAAATCAGCGTCATCTGTGTTTGGCCCATAAATTCCTATTATATCAAATTGTTTCCTTGTTGATTTGCAGTTAATTTTTAAGATATTTCCTTCCGAGCATCTAAACTCAAGGTTAGGTTCTAAGGTTTTGTTGACTAATATAGATACCCCACGCTTAGGATGTACAAGACCTGAATCATACGATGAAAAGGACTCGTATATCAGAGGTAAAGTAAAATGTTTGCTCAAGATACATCTTGTGTCGCACAATATTACAATATCAGGCAGTTCAAGGTATTTGAGTAATCTAATCAAGTTGTACTTACGTTTAAGGGATTGAATAGAGTTCACGTTAAGTGTTAGGAGTGTCGTCATTATTTCTTATGGAATTTTGAAGATTTTGAAGGACTATTCTTTGAATCGTTAGATTCAGATGCAAGTCTTTTTTTGGTTATCGAGGAAGACCTTGAACGGGTTGATAGAATATTTAATTTAGAGATCCCAGGAGGGGTTTTTCTGGATTTTCTATTGTCCGATGTGTCCGGTTGTTTAGTGTTTAATTTATCATTTACTATTATCTTCACAGCTTTGGTCCGAATCAATTGTTGTAATTTCTTGCGAAGTGCTTACGGCTAATTCAGTTTCAATGGAACTAGTTCCATGATTTTGGTCTACCCTCGATGAATAAAACAACCTAGTTTATCTTTTTAATTAATTAAATAACGCAAGTCATTCGTGAAAAATCACTTTATTTCGGTTCATAATATCTGAAAATAAATGGATTCTCCGTTGGCAAAGTATTGTTCAACGAGAAATGGCATAATAGGAGTAGCATAAAAAGTTGTATTATTTTATATATGTATTTACCGTGACAATGAAGGATATCTTATATATTTTGTAAATACGAAAATAAATAAACATATAATATTAACACGATATTCCATGAACTTGGAAAAAAAAATAATCAACAAGGAAAATTCGATCTTTACATAACAATTTTTAAAAAAAATGAAATATAAAGAACGAAACTGAGCTCGAATTATCTTGTTTGTGAGGGACAATTTAGAAAGCACTATTAATTAAAGTGAAGGAATGTAAATACATAATTTAATTTTAATAGTTATTCAATCTATAAAAAATATTTACTGAATAACTTAACTGAATGGTTTCATTAATTTTATCTGTACATATAATAATCGGAAATTTTCAAAATGAAGTCGTTTATATTTCATGAATAAGTTAAATCATTTTTAGGACATTCTCTTGCCAACAGTTAAACTCATTCGGCTACTTGAAATGTCCCCTTGAAACTTTTCTTGCAAAGTGTATACGTACAACGTTGAAGAAGACGATTAGCAGTTTACAAACAAGTTTTATTTAATATTTTAAATAAATAATGAAAAAAGTGACCCTCTTGATTTAGATTTTTCAAACAAGATGATTCAATAAAGTATAACACGAGTTCTATTAGTAAAGTATCGCTTTACCTGGGCAACACTGATTTTAAATTACTGTAGAGATAAAGTTCAAAGTTTGTTATTTACTTTATTAGTTTTTGTTTTTTTGAACAGCAGAAAACGCAATTTAGAGGGTTAGAATAGAGCCATTTTATGTAGATTTACATGTGGGAAAATACGGATAGTCGTCTGAAATCGGAAGAAATTCCGTTGCGTTGTATTCTTATTCCTTTAGTTTTCATAATTCAAAATGGTGGTTTTCCTTTTCATAGCTGCTTTATTGGCCGTCAGCTCATGTGACTCTTGCTTCCTTGAGAATATCATCTTTTCCTTCTTCCGTAGCCTCCAAATCCGCTCTCCCATCAACACCAAAAGGGATACAACCATTCCAAATGAGAGGAAGAAGAAGGCCAATGACATTTGGGGTAGCTTGAGAGCCACGAACTGAGAGGAATGCATGCTCTGAACCTCGACCTTCCCAAGTTCTTCCTTGATTTCTTTATCCGAAATCCCGACGGCTGAGAGGGCTAAAAGGGTGGACTCCAGGATCTTTGGCCAGGGGGAGTGCTTCTTAAATACAAAGTTGCGAAAGATCTTTCTTCGGTCAAAGATGATGTAGTCCTTGTAGCGCTCAAGTAGGTACTTGGAATAACCAATGTTGGACCTAAGGGATAAATGAACAAAACTTGAATCCATGAATTCAACTTGACTCAAGTTTCAGTTAAGAAATCAGCTGTACGCCTTTGGAACTGTTTTATGTGCATATTAATTAAGTTTGAATGATCACGTATGCATCAGAGAGTATCACAAAGAAAAGTGTCTGTCTGTTAATGGTACAAAAGCTCATGTTGATCGATAGTGCCAATTTTCTCTGCCCATCTTATCAATCCAACACCACCGAGGACATAGCAATCCATATGGATATTAGGTTTGAAATACTGGCGTTGGTCAGAGGTGTCAGTGTTGAGGATGTGTATAAACTTGTAGATGTACATATGAATAGAATAATACCAAGGGTTTTCAAAGTTTTTGCAGAGATATACAACTTGAAAACAACAGCAGGGCAGATTTTTTGTGGGACACACACAGTAAACAGGGATTCAGCAGGGCCATGAATAAAGTGATGCAGTTGGTGGAGGTCAATATGAAGAATCAAGTGCTATGATGGGTCTGTATGTAGACAGAAAGTGTTTCATAAAACTTTACTCTACACAAAAATATTTAAATATTTTGTAGATGAATGTATGGCTAAATATAATTCATATAAACAGTGTTATAGTTAGGAAAGCGATAATAATCAACATTTTTGGCAAACATCATAACAAATCCAAATATACAACTTTTTAACCCAACATCTAGAACTCTTCAAAGCTTTGCATAAAACTATTTTAAAAAATCAACTATGAAAACTTTCGATTTCTTACACAATTAAAATTAAATCTTCGTAGAAAACCACTCTCTTCCGTTTGGCACGCTCAAGTGCCTCCACGACTGAGTTAACAAGGTATTTCTTTGGTTCTGCCATGATTTTCTCCTGAAAAATCCGGGCTCTTTCATTCTCGCGGGAAAGTCTTTCCAACTCAATTCGCTCCGTGCCGTTGAGGTAGACGAGCTCCCAAAATGGATTATTGATAACGTCAACAACTGTAATATACAGAAGCAGAGTTAGAACAAAGTTAATTCCTTTGATTCCGTGATATCCTTTGAATTAACTATTTAAATGTTACCTAATAATATTGTTTTTGATAACAACTTCAATGATTGTTAAAAGTGATGCTTAAAAATAAATAAAATCCCAATTGATATGAAATATTATCCAGGACTTACGGCTCTTAAAGAGATGCTTAGGGTATGTAGAGAAGAACATGGTGAGGGCTCCTCCGTAGTAAGCGTTCAGAATGACAAAGAGGAAGGCGAGGGACGTGATCAATATTCGATAGCTTTGTGTTCTTAGATAATCCCGGGTGAGGATCTTGAGAATGAGAATAAGGGCTGTCACAAGGCATATGAAGACGAGGATTGTAATCCAAGAGGCCTTGTTGAAGGGTTGAATAGGAGGAAATAGTTGTCAGAGTACTCGAAGTAAAAACCAGCCGTCTCAGTGTTCATGCACTAAAAATAGAGAAATCGATCCATAAAATGTAAAATCTCGGCATGGATGAACATCGACAAAGTGAATTTTAAAAAAATGTATCATTGGTTTGGGATATTTTTTGGCACTTTTAAGGAATATCGACCTAAGGGATGAGGTTGTTTGATTTTTTTAAAGTTCCAATTGAAAAGCTATCACTGTAAAAAAAAAAGCAAGATAAGAAGAAAGAAAGAGGTATCATTTTAGGGTGTTATTTATCGCCTCTTTATGATATAAAGAAAAAGAGAGAGGATAGAAAGAATCAGTTTCATTTGAACACGATGGAGGCAATCATCAATGCTACAAAGTTTAATATGCATATCTAAATATTATAATAATAAATAAATACCATTAATATTCGTTTCTTTGATTTCATATATATCTCAACTGAATATAGTTATGATTTATTTGAGGGCAGTCGAAGAGATTTGGTTCCTTATCACTAGAGATGCCAAGGGCCTATTAGGAATCTAAGGGTTGTTTCTGTGAAGAAATAAACGCCCAAGGGAAACGGGACTTACATCATGAACTGCCGATAACAGCACCCTAAAATGATGAAAGCCTCTTTCCTTCTTCTTTCTTGATCTTATTTTTACGGTGATAACTCTTGCAATTGGAACTTTAATAATTATCTCGCAACCTCTACCTTCTGGTCAATATTCTAGAAAAATGCCTATTTTTTATGTAACTTTACATGTTTCAATAAGAACATGTAACAAGGGATGACGCGGTATAAGTCCATTGGATGTTGGTATGAAAATTGAGTACATCTTTATTACGACATGTGAAACGGAAAAGAGATACTACTTTTTAAAATCCATTTATGATATGATTGAGTGGCACCTTGAATACACCAGGTGTTCATTGAAGCTACAATGTTTAGTCTAATATGCCACTGAGGGAATCGGTAGCGGTGAGATTGCATTTTATATAGACTCGACACCATTAATATATGTCAAAATAGAGAAATCGTCAATTCATTTAAAGTGTTTTTTTTCATTAATATATTATAAAAATACATAAGCTTATTAAATAATAAATTGTATATAATTAACTTTCTTTGGGTTTTCACAGTTAAAAAGTTGGCAAGAGACCTGAAGTTATATCACTTAAACAAAGAGTAATAATATATAGTCCGATCGGATTTATATGTAATAAAACCAAAAGAACATGGATCTTATATAAAATGATCTGAACAGCTGGTGATAGAGACTTCCCTTGGGCATTTATCATATAATATATTATTCCATAGTCATACAGGGAAGAATCGATTCTACAAATCTCGATGATGGTAAATAATTCACTAAGTTTACTATAGAGCTGATTTCACCTAAATCAAGGCCAATGAACAAGAGTTTGATGTTTAAAACAGGCTATGGTTCTTATTTGTAAGATATGAACCCCCCTCCTAAGAATTGCCTTGAGTGGTAGACTTTTATATGCATGCCATATTGAAACTTGGTTTAATGTAAACAAAGTGTCAAAAAAGCTATTCATGAAATATCATCGCTTTTATAATTGTGACCTGTAGAGTATGATGCATGAACAGCAATAGCAAGGTGTCATTGTTTTAACAAAGATCAAAGCAACAACGCAAAAGCGTCCGTAATAAAATCAAATTTGCATCATATAAAAAGCTACCAGTTCTTATGTTCAGTTCTCTTGTCCTTTCCTAACAAAACAAAAATAATAACAGACTTACTTCAACGAAACTAAAATACGGGTCTTTGTAAGTTGTCGAAGAAAACAGGGGTATGGCCATATCAAAGCTCTCCTCGTAGACCTTCCCAACATCCCTGTCCAATTCGCTACACCTCCCACTGAACCATCTTCATCATAATCGATCCGGTCAGTTCCCCAGTCGCCACTCACTTCCAGGTAGCAGTCCATTGTGAAGTTCATGACGTCAGATAATATGTCAACGAGGTCCATGGAGAGCCCACTGCAATGGCAGGGAAGAGAAAGATCTTCTGAACATTCGATGATCACGTATGGAAACCAGGGAATAGCAACAATCTGAGAATTATAATTGAAAAGCTCAAGAGAGGCTGAGACGGAAAAAATGTAAAAACAAGTGTTTGTTTGCTTCATTATAATACTCTTGGAAATTTTAACATTTATTATTCAATGACCAAATCTATCATAACGACAAACTATTAAAAACGCATATATTTTAATATTAAGCATTAAAATGCACAATGAGTCCCTCAAGTTATTGAATTATCTACTTAGTCCTGAGATGAACAAATGGCATTGTTTTTACAATAAAGCAAAAATCGTATATATTCCTATATGAAGAGAAAAATATGATTGATTTCGAACAAAAAATGTATTTGCTGTATATATACCAAAAGGTATGAAATATGCAAAAAGAAAATACTTCCAATGTATCTCTTTTAAAAAAAACACTAGACGGTATTCTTGTTTTTGTATAAAACGTTCCAAATATGTATAGTAGTAAATAAATATTCTTTAAAATTGTGCAGAAATGGAAAGCCTGTATTAAGCTTGTAGAGTAAATTAAAAGCGTTGACCGATTACGTTCAAAATTTGTATCTCGTCTTTTTCATAACAAAGAATCAAAAAATGAAATTGGTGATTAACATTTCAAACATTTATTAAAAAATAAGCACAGTCCATGTTCATTTTAAGAAAATACATCACATATAAAAATATATATGTATTCCATGAAATGCTTCGGGACTCTATACTCTATATGGATAAAACATAAAAAATAAAGAAATAGGGGTTGACACAGGAATCCTTATGTATAGGGAAATAAGCAGAGGTGGAAGAAATCAGTGAATCCAAAGATACAAAAGACTCAAAAATCATAAAATGCAACCCTTTTCCAAGCTCATCCTTAGGGACTTTCAACATGCTATCCAAAAAATTGTTTTCATAGAGGTGTACAAAGATTTTAGACGGGGGTTTAAGGTCATTATGAAGTGAAAGACCATTTAAAGAAATCATTTTAATGCTATAATAATCCAATTCAGCATTCGCGACTTCTCTTGACAGCTTCACAAAATACTTCTTAATTGCATGAATTGCTTCTTTCCACACAACGAGTCATGAATCAAGGAACACTAGAAATATTCGTAAACAAAGGTATTTAAAGACAATTTAAATCATAACCTATTTTCAAGCAAATATAAAAGTATTTTTAATAAAATACCAAAATAAGAGCAAATATACCTTATCAATGGTTATTCTTCTTAATAAAATGTAAAGTTATTAATAACATAAAATGACATCATTACATTTTTACTCACATGACAATACTCCTGAGACTCGATTATCTATCAAATAATAACAGACGCTCCATTGTGCGACAATGCTTAAAGTCACTGCTGAGCAAGAAATACTAGATCTAAAAAACCGAGGAACGGATAAAGAGGATTAAACATATCTAGTCATTCAGCGATATCATCACATTTTATAACTATTTTTTATTTAGAAAATGCAACACGTGATGTCACTGGACTTTTTACAATATATTTGATATGTCATCATAAAACAGGTTTATTCGAAAAGTGGCTCTGATCAAAATTAATTTCCAAAACTTTGTATACTGAGGCTTTCTTTCCAGGTGTCTAGCGTTCCTTGAATGAACGGACACTCTATCATTTCTTTAGCTTAATTTTTGATTATAAGGTACATACATAAGTTAAACAATTGATTATTTGAAGTCTTGATGTTCTACTTTTCACGAAAAGTCTTCGATTCGCCGTAGATTACAAAATAAAAAAATAGCTTATAAAATTTTATACGGTCACATATAGCAGTTTAGGCAAGTGATTACTTTTTACACGACACGACATATAAAGAGAAAGAAATGCTGTCGATTAAAAACCCAGAGATATCTTTCTTGCATTTCTCTAGCACCTCCTTGATTAAAGTATCACATTAATCAAAAACTTTTCCCTTTTTTATTATTAATCAGCTGTTGGTGTTATTTTATTACATAATATTAAACAGCTAAGTTCTTCTATTCTGGAGGAGGAACTTTAATACGGAGACCCTCCTGTGACTGGAATTACTTATTCCACAGGACTTGTTGACGAGAGGAACAAAACTTCACCTTTTATAAAATTATTAATAACATTTTTAAAGAAATGAATCAAAAGCTGTTGTTGTTTTTATTATTGCGTTATAATAAACGACTTGAGTCTTCTATTCTTCATATCAGGGTTCCTCCTCAAAAATAGAAAAACTCAAGTTATTATAAGAATAGCAACAGATTATTAATAATAGAATAAGGGAGAGGTTTGTGACTAATTTGATACTATAATAAAAGGGATGCCAGAGAGATACAAGAAAAAAAATATATGTTTTCTAATCGACAGCTGTTTTTCTCTTTCTATGTCATGTCGGGTATAAAGTAATTCCTTGTCGCAGTTATATGTAACAGTCGATAGGCGATCGTGGTACGTAATATGGTTCTTGAGAGCCAATTATCCATGGTAAAACAATAAGACTTCAAAGATGACAGGCATTTGATTCATCCGTCTCTATGTATTACCATTTTTAGACTCTAAAAAACAGAGAATAAAAGAATTTTACCCGTAAATGAATTCCTTGCAAATCCATGATTCTTGCCGCAGCTTCAGCTGATTTTCCTAACGTCATGTTGTTTCACAATGGGATTCAAGAGACGACCCAGTTTCAAGACTTCAAAGACCTCATAGGGTCCCTCGATCCAAAGAAAGGAGGAAACGGTGGTCAGGTCCTCAAAGGTATCCTTGAGGGTGTCGAGTGAGGCCTTCTGAGTAGGTTCCATAGGAAAAAGAAGAACGCGTTTGTTGGTGAAGTCCTTAAGAAAGGCATCCACTTCAGTTACATCGAGATCTTGTATACTTTTAAAGATGTAGAGCAAATAGGAAATCTGCTTTTGACTACTATCATTGTTCCATTTTGAAACAGTTATGAAGCTTCTCATAAACGAGTCATCTAAAACAAATAGAGTTACAACATTTATTTATCTTCATATTAAAATAATTTGTATTATGCTTTGCATAGAACGCAAAACGTGTATTATAAAACATAAATAATCTTCTTCAAAATTAATTTCCGTTTTTAGACTCAAAAACTTCATGATAAAAAAAATCATCAAAAAATATTATAATACTAGAAAACAACCATAATGATTTAACAAGATTTAAAAAAATAATGACGTAATTAGATACAATCACCCGTTTAGTAGACCCTTTTATTTTAACACCCAGGAGTGTTTTTGATATATGTTCCATTTTTTATAGCTGTATTTTGACGTGATGTTTAGATTATCCTGAAAATGTATATTTATCATATTTTTATTGAAAATTTTACTTTTAGCCTGATATGAATAAAATATATTTAAGTGAAGTTGATATACTAAAGTTTATACTAAGAAGGAAAAAGATTCATAATGAAATAAGTTAGAGAATGCCATTTTTCTAATATTATAAACAGTATATTTATGAATGGAAATATTTTATTAACTTTCAAAGTTTAAATATATTTCTGTATTCTACGGCTTTTTTCTAATATGTAAGTGTATGCTGAAAACAGTGTTAATAAGTCGTTTTGAATAGTTTATTCTGAATATCAAGCGAAAAAACAAGTATTTATGATTTATCTTACCTAGAGCCCTACCAAGATCCGAGTTAGTATCAATTCGCTCAAGGACGGACAAAGGATAATATCCGTTTTCGAATATAAGCTCAGTCAATAAGTTGACTCTATGTTCCATCTCCAAGCCATGGCCCCAGGAAAGCAAGAGAAGGACCGCTATGAAGGAATACGGGGTCATATCTTCTAAATGATTATTTAATATGTCGCCTAATATGCTATTTATATGTAGGTTTTTTAGAGTCCTTCAAATATTTAAAAATATATAAGAAAAGTGGATCAACTCAAGAGGCACTAAGCGGAGATATTAATTGGAGTTTCATTATGTTAATGATGTGCTTCATAATTTGTGAGAGTTGGTTTAAAAACTGTCAAGGGGTCCGTCCAAGAGCTTCTTGGACTTTTCTAGTTATTTATTTATACGATAGTTTATAATATATGCATCCGACATAATAAATACATGCATTTCTAATAACAGCATAACTTAACATTTCGGCTGAAAAAATTGCCAGGAGAAGATAGATAGATAGATAGATAGATAGATAGATAGATAGATAGATAGATAGATAGATAGATAGATAGATAGATAGATAGATAGATAGATAGATAGATAGATAGATAGTAGATAGATAGATAGTAGATAGATAGACGTAGGAGGATACTTCATGAGTGGAGTCCGTAGTCATCCGAGACAAATCCGGAAGAGGGGGATGGAGGGAGGGTAGATATTTGAAGCCGAAGAGTAGGAATAGGTCATGAGGAACTTCCTCTTTTCACGATCCAGGTGCCCAAAGACTCACTTCTATGTGTAAAGTCACTATTTCTCGATCCCCGAGACTCTTCAGGATGGGAATAAGTTAATTATCACTCTCTCTCTCTGTGCCTTTCTCTATTTGTGTGTCTATATCTGCGTGACTCTCTCTCTGTGTCTCTCTTATTCCATCTCTCTAACTCTCCTTTTTTTCCTTTTTTTTTCCCATTCCCTTCCAAAATAAAAAAAAATATACCATGAGTCCCTAAATATGGAGGCGGTGTACGAAAGTATACCATAGCCCTAGAGGTATATATACACTCAGAGAGTGCAAACCTCCGCCGTCACGGGGTCCTTATGAGCCTTCCGGGGCGGATTTTTCACGACTGGGGCGGTGTAGAGTGACGGGGGAGGGTTCCCCTCGACGGAAATTCCGAGAGGAAGACGCTCCCGGCACCCGATTTCACAGCACAGCGACATCTATTGGCAGAGTAGGCTAACTTGAAATATTTATTAGTATTTAGCTCGTTTTGCATCTTAATTCTGCACTCAGAGATGCCAAAATTTAATCACTTGTTCCTTTTGGCATTTCTATTAACTCCACAAAGTTTCATCCGAATCCGTTCCGTACTTTTTGAGTTATCCTGCTGACAAACCAACAAACAAACAAACCAACGCCAGTGAAAACAATACCTCCTTCGGCGGAGGTAATAAAGAATCTTCCAGATATGACCACTTAAATCAAAATAAAGTGTTGCTAGTAGCAGTGTGTTATAGTTGTAGCACATCGGTATACCCCTTTGTGTGGTCGTGTTCTTTTGCTGTATGTATCTATTTGCTTTTATCAATGTATAATTGTAATATTTGTATGTACTATGGTAAGACAGCAATAAATAATTAACTTAACCTTAACCAGTGTGTTATAAGTTTGATGTTTAGAAAGAGTTGAAATAAAGTTGTATTGTCTACAATTTTTTTACATATCTATGACATCAACAGAATTTCTTGTGCAATTATTTTGAGAAATTAAATAAACAAAGTGCTAACGAATACTCCGGAACGACAACGTTGACCAAAATACTCTAAAAAATACCAATTTCGACCTAATAAAGTATTATTAAGATAAAAACATTTGTTAACATTTCATTTTTTTTTCATAAAGTATTTAATGCACACATCATTAGAAAAACTGAAGGCGATGGCATTATTCTTCCATCCGTTTTTTTCTGAAATACCAACTGTGCAAGTTGTGCCTTTCTGTCATGCAATAGTCAATAGTCTAGATTTTTTTTCTACCCCTACCGATCATTTTGAACTTTAAAAATCTACCTAATAATGCTACCAATTACATTATTAATAGTTGATCTTTGTTGGGTTTTGTTTTTTAAAGTAACACATAAGGGAATTGATACTTTTACCCTATACAAGACTAAACGGGTTGCAATAATCAACTTATAAAATCTCCAGTCAGTTCTTAATGAGGAGGAAATATCGGACTTTCCACATACATTCCCCTTCTTGGGTGCTAATATAATATCGATCATCTAATTCCAAAACTTTGTTATCATACTATATAAAGCATTTTAACTAATGTTACATTGAGCTGGGAAGGAACACCTTTCTCAAATCCAATGAAGACTTTGGTGACTAACCAATCACAAATAAGTATGACTTTATTAATAATACAATGATTGGAGATTAGCTCACTACCACAATATCCTTCAATAATGGTGTGGATAGTAGATGACCAGATGGGACACTATTACGAGGGCACCTCAAGTTGAACTTGTGATCTTTTTATATGTACTTTACGAGTAAGATCTAACTTTTTTAAGCATAGTAGTTGCCACATGCGAAAATGAGTGACAACAGATAATAATTGCTGATATAAATATCGTTTAATACATTTATCGCAAGATATTTTTTCGTCGTTATTGCAATTAGAGTTTTGATTCCTTATCATTATTTTAAGTAGAAACCAAGTACTCGTTTATCACTATTGCAGTTTCCACGCTGACTGTATACCATCTGTCGAGACAAGTGGACTTTGTAAACTCAATTAAGACCCCCCAGACATTCCACTCTAATGATCAACCCAACGTAATACCTTAAATAAAACACACGACATATAAAGGGAGAGGTGCAATCTATATTGAAGATAGATGCTCACTGATGGTGAAATGAATTAAAACTGAGTAACCACCCACTCTTTCCCGCGTAATGCTCCTATTCAAAAAGCATCCCTAAGAGGATAAAGGAAAAATACAACATGAATCACAGGGGCTCCCCTGGAGTGGAATACAAAATGGCTGCCCTCTCTTCCCGGGAAATGTTCATGCCAGAGAACAGACACGATATCTCCTCGTGCATTGAGGCAAGTTGCTATGATGAAATGAACCAAGCTTGTACTAATTAATGATTTATATTATAATATTATACTAAAATGATAGGATTGGCGCGACATCATCTTTGAAAACGATGTTTTCCTCTACGAGAGGAATAAAGTTTCTTAAAAGGAGGACGAAAACATCAGATTGCTCAAATTAATATAAAATTAAACATTATTGTAAATATTTTTATAACTCTATTGGATTTATTTGTATGTGTATGTACAAGCTTTGTATTTGTTATCTATTAAAGTAAGAATTCTGTTCATTCCTTCCCTGAATCCCCAAATGATTAATTAGATCTTGACAATTTTTTCAGGGAATTATTTTGAGGACTTAGGGAATGTTCTAGTTGTGGTGGACGCTCTCACAAAATGCATTATCGCCATTTTTATTCTTCAAAACATTTTCTGCAGTTTCTTCAAATTGACAAGTTAGATTTAGATGAAAATTTCTATAAATGACTTTAATGAGTGAGAGTATATTTATTGGAACCTTTGGTGTTTCCCCCCAAAAAATGTTTCTCATATGTTTTTTTTAGAAACAAAACGTTTTCTACAACTTCTTAATAATGACGCGTAAGATTTAGATAAAATGTTATGGGGAGGATTTTGGGTTGCAAAGAAATATTTTTGAGATTTTGACCAAGTGGAAAAGTTCACAGGAAAAATATCTACTAATAAAAATATCCGTCCACTTATTTGTTTGTTCGGTCCACTTAATACTTAGTTATATAATGATAAGCTTTTCTATAAAAAAGTTTGAGGTATCAAAGAATATTAGGTCAAGGTAGACATTCTCGGAAAATCCCGGTCAACTACGGATAGAATCCGCTAGTCATTAATAAAAAAATATTATTTATTATTATTGCTATTATTATATTTATCTTCATTATTGTTATTTTTATAATTTTTTTATATTGTCATGTTCAGGAACGGAGTGGGAAGAATTTATCCACCGGGGCAATTATGCCCTCGCCGGCCTTGTACAGGCCCCAATATGCCATTGGGAGGCAGTCAACGGCCGTTTATGTTTCTTGAGGCCAGCGGCCACCGGGAATAGTCCCGGTACTCCCGCTGGCCACTCCGACCTGGTCATGTTCTTTCCTTTATCATTATATTTGTAACTCTATCGTGAGCAGTATTAATAAATCTAAACAAAATAACCTTATCTCATTTTTTATACCACAGATAAAATATTAGATATATACTTTGAAACACAGTAATTGAACATTAAAGAAATAATAAACAAAATATATATTCAATACAAATTAATTAAGTTATTTCTGGCCATATAGTAGTGATACATCCACAACGACATCCACTTCTCATTCCATGGTGTTGGGGCAGCGGAAGTTAAGAAGGCGCTCTCAAAACTGGAATCAAAGACTGCAGTGGGGGTCGATGGCATCCCAATAACTGTCTTCAAGGCTGCATAGGATCCATTAGCCTTCCTATCATACACTTGGTGAACCGAATCATCGATTCCTCAAACTGGCCCAAAAAGTGGAAGTAGGCAATTGTCACACCTGTTCTTAAGGCCAAGCAATCTGTGAATCTTACAAATCTTAAATGGTTACATTAATAATAAACTATATTATATAGTTTATTATTAATGTAACCATTAATACAATATACAAAATAAGAATAATATATAGTATATATTATTCTTATTTGTATATTGTATTAATCATATACTATTTATTTTATTACTTACAGCAACAACAGCAAACAGAAAACTTCACTCCAACGTATGACGTAAAAGTAAGTGAAAATGAACAATATGTAATATGAAATTGATGCATAAAAAAAAACATCAGGGAATAGGATGAAAATATATCTGGTCATTCTGTAAGCGTTTTTTGTAGATACATTCATTTTTGTATTATGTACAATGTAGGTAATTAAAAAGACCAAAATAGCTCTATAAAATGTACACATCAACTAAGCACTGCGATATTTATTATGTTAAGAATGAAAATAATTCAATATATAATTTTACAAATAAGTATTCTCTTGTTGCAACATTACTAAACAAACCACATCTAATTAGGGAAAACCAATACACATTCCATCACTCAGAACCAACTCAATAACCACAAAATTATATTTTGTATTGGTGATGCCCAAGTGATGCAAATAATATTTAATTACACCTTAGGTTTGTACAAGTCCAGGTATATGGAAATACGAGGGTTGTCTCCAAATGAGCTTACTTTTCGATTGTCGGAGTTAAATCATTAAAAAGTATTAGCAACCGAAGAGAATAACAATACGTTATTAATTTTTGAGGAAGGGAAAATTATTATTAAGAAAAATGACGAAAATATGAAGTGAACTATACAATGAATATATATATATATATATATATATATATATATATATATTCATCCCTACAAAACAAAAACATTAAGAAAGAAACTGTGTTTTGTTGGGTAGCCGAGACTTAAATAGAAGAATACTTTTATTTATGCGTCATTATGTGCCGTTTAAAGGTAAATTATTTTAGGGGGGCAATGGTTCTGTTTTTTGGATGTCATAGAATGTCATTCTCTTTAAGAGATTGAGTGAAGGGAGAAGTTTCGTGAGCAGTCACTGAATTACGCGGGGAATCCTCAAGTGTGTGTTATTTATTTTTTAGTAGTGAGGATAACTGTTTTTGGTCCTCGTCGTGTTCTAGGGTCCTCATAGTGATGCTGAAGCTGTCTCGTCGTGGTAACAAGGGGTCCAAGGATCGGCAGACTCGGATTTCCTCCTTTTTCAAGTCTCCCTCCAAGGAAGTCCCGGATGAGGATCTCATTCCCCCTTCTCCCATCCCTTCGGAGAAAGAAAACAGCGAGAAAGAGAGTGCTCCTCTTGAGAAGAAGGCTCCTTCGCTCAAGAGGCGCATGCTGGGAGGAGGAGGCAAGTCCAGCAGCCTCTCTGACTCCACCAAGACTCTCTTTTCCAGCCTCAAGGTGGGAGCCGTAAGAGGAAAAAGTCAGAGTCCGAAGAGACAGGATCGAATCCCCCTCAGAAGCGTGCCTCACTCAATACTCACGGACACACACTACTCAAGGAGAGCAAAAGCAATTCCCATCTCTCCGAAGGGCCTCCTGAGCCCGCCTCACCCACACGTCCATCCTAGAGGATCCAGACGATCTCGCACTCGCCTGTCTGGACGACTCGCCTCTCAATTCCCCAGCAAGACGAAGCACATAGAGCACACAAACCCATACAATCGACAAGAGATTAGATCCATCACATTTTCCGATAGAGAGATCCGGCTCGAGACCACGATGAATCGAATTGTGGTTCTCCGTGGATCCTGGGTGAATAATAGCCCTGTCCTACAGCAGGGGATGTCATCCATGTCTTGAATCCTCTGGAGGAAGAAGAACAAGGAGACAGGTTGTCCATCATTGATGACTTGCATGGATTACTCGTCGTTCAACCAGATCATCTCATATCAGGGACTTCTGTGGTGGCATCACTTTTCTGCATGCGGGAAAGCTGTTCTGAATGAACGCTACCGGGGACTTGAAGGTGAGAACATGGAGTTGCCTAGCAAAAAGGCAAAAAACCACTTCAAATGTGTATATATAAATAGTTTCTAGCAAATTGCGATACGAATGGATCGAATCTAAATGTTGGGGTTTCATTTCTTGTTATCTTATAATTAAAGATAAGGAATTATAACAATATATTATGATGATATCATCGTTCATCTCAGTAAAACTCAATACCCCAAGTTAAACATTGAAAAATATTTGTTTTAAAAAGCTAATGTCAAATTCAATATGAGATGGCTTTTTGTTAGTTAAGCAATTGCTTATGTCATGTTATTTTTAGAATGAATGAATATTTTTTTAACCACTTTTTGTTTATTTATTCTAATTGAATGTTGAAAGCTATATTTAAGGCTAATTCTACTTTGAATTTACCCAAAGTATGATAAATTTTTTCATCGGCTTTGTTCACGTTTTTTATTTACTTTTTATTAGATTAATTATTCTCAATGAATGCTTAAATTGCATGGAATACATTCTACTCTAAATTTTACCATAAATATAGTATTTGGTATTAAACAAAATGATTAAAATACATGGAAGAGCACATCAAACATATTATTAAAAGGATAATCAATGATTAGTTTTTTAAGTAAGTTGTTAAAATAATTATGTCTCAAATTATGGAATGGGGTTGCTTTGATTTAATGATGATTTTCTTAAGATTTTAAAATTTAGACAACGTTACTGATATTTATTATTTGTTATATTTATTATTCAGGCCCATCAAAGACCATGTTTATCGGTACGGTGGTCCATGCGTTGCTCCAGGACTCTCTTAAAAATGGAGTGAACTCGTTGGATGGCATTAAGGGGGTTCTATCCGAGATACTGAAGAGTCCACCCATGATATTGGATATGGCTACCCTACAAATGAGTCCCAAGGACCTTGTATTGGAGGTCGATCCCTATATGCCTCATATTTTATACTTTATTCAAAGGTAAGGAGAGAGTCCAAACAGTTATATTAAGCCTTATTTCTTCTCTACGTATAGTTAATTTCAGTGTTTGCCGCGTGCGATAAAATGAGCGATAAACGATAATTATCGCTGAGGTCAAACCTTTTATCGTTATTGTTGATCGCAAAGTTTTTTAAAGTTACCGCTCATTCACTTATCGTAAGTCCCAAAAAATGAGGAACGATAAGTTCAAAGACGACTTTTGTAAAAATACAAAAAAATTCAAAGACGACTTTCAAAGGAAATTTATGGAAATTATTTTTCTAAAAACAACGTCATCACTTTTTTTTGGAGATTCTTTTCTATACAAAAAACGTCATCACTTTCTTTTGGAATTATTTTCTAAAAAAACGTCATCACTTTTTTGGGGAAATTCTTATCGTTTATCGCTTACCGCAAGTTGGGTTTTGAAATTTTTTACCGTTTATCGTTTATCGCAAGTTGGAAAAAAAGTTGTCGCAGAAACCACTGGTTAATTTGACTATTAAAATATTACTTCTCAAAAAAAATTGAACGAAAATATAGTATTTTTGAGCAATTTTGTTTACATTTTACACAAACATTGACAACACTATTTTGGAGTTATGTCCCTACAATTGTTCAATTATTTCGTTATTTTGTAGTCCAATGGCCTCTGGTTCTTTTGCATTTTTAAATCTTAAATATGTATTTACATTTATATGTCAAAAATGGCCCTTCATCAGTACCATTGTTAAATGCTCGATTAAGGTTACTATTGTTTAACTGATCCTTCGCCAAATTCAATAAATGAAAAACAATATAAAAATGGCAAAAGTAACCAATAACATTTCAAGTTTTGCTATGATTTTTCTTAGAGTCACATTTAGAGTCATAATTATTGGGAATTAAATTGTAATACAACTAAGAATTCTCTTTCATGTCTTATAACAATTACTACTTAATATTATTTTCAGATACGTCCAGGAGAAAGATGTGAGCGTACCGGAGCAGGCCTTTGCTCCTCTTTCCCGAAAGGCTCCACCCCTGCCGCCCAGTAAATGGCCTGGCCGTGTGGAGAGCATCAAAGACATCGAGGAGAACATTTGGTCTCCCGTCTGGGGCTCAAGGGCAAGGTGGATCTCACACTACGCGTTACGCTTCACAAAAGAGACAAGCGGGGAAGAGAAAAGAAGATACTCCCCCTGGAACTCAAAAGGGTCGACCCTCGGGCTCAGCAGAGCATCGTGGGCAAGTCATCATGTACTCCATGATCATGTCAGAGCGGCGGGAAGACCCCGAGGCGGGACTCCTACTCTACTTGAGGAACTCCTCTCTCCTCGAAGTTAACGCCGGGATCCACGAAATGCGAGGGCTCGTCCAGCTAAGGAATCAACTCGTAGCACACCTTCTGAACCTCGATTACAGGAGCTTACCCGAACCCATTAACCTCAAAACCGCCTGCGAAAAATGCCCACATATCATGGCCTGTTCCGCTAGCATGAGCCAGAACTAAGCTTTGGAGAATCTCACGCCATGAATATCCTCATTCCTGACTCCCTTAAGCACCTCAACCAAAGAGAACTGGAGTTTTTTGACCGATGGAACCGCATGATTGCCCTGGAGAACGCCGAGAGCCGGGCCTCTAGCCGTGTCAAGGAACTCTGGCTCAAAACCCCCCAAGAAAGGAGGAAAAAAACCATCAAGCACTCTGCGACTTGATTCTTATTCGAGAAAATGAGCTTAAGCACAGCTTCCGAGGCGACATCCCTACTTCAAATCCTCCCTTCATCAAAGGCGAATTGGTGATTGTGAGCACGGAGAGAGCCATTGCTCTGGCACAAGGAACTGTCTACAGAATGGGAATGGAGGTCATCGAGGTGATCCTGGACCGAAACCTCTTCAAGGACGAGGAGTGGAAATCCTGCAGCTTTACTATCGACAAGTATGAGTATATCCCTTCCTCGGCTGCCCTTGTGAACCTTGCAAAGCTTATGAGCGGGACGGAGGCCTCCAAGCGACTCAGATCCCTCATCATCGACGAAGGCCCCGTGGAGTTCCTCCAGGGACTTCCCAAAGAGGTCGCCCTCAATGGAAAGTCCATTCTCAAGACTCTGAATCGCGTCAGCAAAAGGCCGTATTCAAGACGCTTATGGCCAAGGACAGCGTGTGCCTCCAGGGTATGCCCGGCACGGGGAAGACTACGCTCATTGTATCCCTCATAAGACTCTTGGCTCTCACACTCAAGAAGTCCGTACTACTCACGAGCTACACAAACTCCGCTGTGGATAATGCACTCATCAAGCTACTCAGCTTCGGGGACGTGGACTTTGTCCGACTAGGCAAGCGCTCAAGGATCAGTCCTAAGCTATATAATCACTTTTTGACTCCCAGTCCGAGATAGACCACTTGGTCGTGGGCACGACTTGTCTTGGCTAAACCACCCTGCAGTCCAAAGCCGCCGCTTCGACTACTGTATCCTGGATGAGGCGGGCCAGGCAGCC
>CP045897.1:17520793-17561983 GCA_013387185.1 Caligus rogercresseyi | reverse complement strand
AATAATAATTTTATTTGTTTTTCAGCGTAGCTGAGGCTCTGATTATCGTCATTCAACATATATCATTAGCGTGACTGCCTAAATTATCAACCGAAGAGGGATCCAGGACGCCGGACAGTGATGTCGGATTGTATCTTCATCTAAACGTACGGAATGTACATCAAAGACAGTCCTCACGGAGGAGGCATGTGCGATAAACGACAATACTTGATTTCCCTCGAAGCGAGAGTCCTCGAGTTGAAGGTTAACGGAAGTGACTTAGAGGGTGGAGAGCTCCATATCTAGCGACGGCTGTTAGGATAATTCCACGGTGATCCTCGGGACTTCACCCTCAATCGAAGTTATTGTGCTAGCTATTCTTCCCTTAGCATTTAAAACCGCAACATCAATTACTTAAAAACGTTTAAACGATTGTTTTTCCGTTTGGAAAGTCCAAAGAGTATCAAAGTTTTATTTACGCCTTCATTAGCCTTATCCTTCCCTTTATGTAATTCAATTAAGATTTTTTTTTAATAGATACAAATGGGAAATATACAAATTCATGTTTTTATTGGTTGAAGACGTTTCTAAGAAGTTTTTGACTCTAATATCTCATCATGGAACTTTTTAAGACAAAAAAAAATATATTTAAGTATTTTTTCTTTCCTTCCATAACTTGAACTTTTTTCTTCAACGTCTCCTCGTCACTCACCTCTTCTAGATGAATTATGAGGGGCGGTCTTACTGTCTTCCTCCTTCACTCTCGTCGTCAAATCGGCCAAAAAAATGCTAAGAAGAATTATAGCTTTGAGAGGAGCCTAGAGAGCCTTCTGTGATGAGGGAGCATTGAACTACTTACCATAAGAACAGTCAGTCCCGACAAGAGACGATGGAGTTCCCCTCGTCCAGGAATCCTGTCGAATAAGTGACTCCGAACACAGGGGGGAACTCCGTATCAAGGTTCCTCCTCTAGAGTTAACCAATCAACTGTTTATAATAATAATAATAGCAGCTTTGTTATGAAAAGGGAGAGGTTTGTGATTAATTCATACTATAAAAGAGGGCCAGAGAGATGTCTCTATGTTTTCATTTTTTTCCTCTTTCTATGTCAGGTCGGTAATAAAAGCGTCCCTAGCCGTACATAGAGTAGAATAGCTACTGCCACTATCTCATCTACTCTTGAAACTGATTGGACTCCGAACGAAATTTGTTGCTCTTATTCTGAGTAAAGTATTACGAAACCCCTATTTTGAAGACTGATCTAGAGATATAAAATATAAAAACAAAAAGGTTTCGTGATCATGAAGGCTTCCCACATGACGAATAAAATTAAAATGCAATAATATTGTTATTCCAACATATAATCTTATTTTGCTCAAAATAGTGGCAAAATCATAAAATTAATGCAATTCATAGCAAATTCACTCAATGACCATCTTTTACATTAAAATATATCCCTTTTAATTTTTACAAATACATTAAATTTGCTATTAAATCTAAACACCTTTTTATTTATGATATTAAATTTTGTTTGTAATGGGATTTTGTCAGCTTTTGTTATGACTCATCAGCATCTCGTCCAGACTCTACTACTCTAAGGCACTGCCTTGGTCCAGACTCTCCTACTCTAAGGCACTGCCTTGGCTCTACCATTTGTCCCTTTTTGTTATTTAGAGAGGAAAAGAAAAGAAAATGATTGCACACACTTCGCTCTTCTCGACATTGTGCAAGAATATAGTTGTTATGTCTTTTTTTTTCATAGTACATGAGTGCTGTATGAAGGATATTCCTCCTTGGCCTTAAATAAGCAATGCCCTTCGTTTGTGTTGCTCCTGGTTGCGACGTAGGGAGCGGGGTAAGAAACCTGCCGCCAGAATATCCTTCCTTCGTATCCCAAGTAATCCATCCGAAGACGGAAATGGATTGCTGCCTTTAAAAAGGTCCATAAGGACGTTGACAGCTTTCAATACTCACAAAAATTGGCTGTTGTTTGCTCACTTTCATTTACACCTGAGGACTTCCTCCCCGAATCCAAATACAGCCTCCGAAGAGAATAGATTAAAAGAAACTGCCGTTCCTTCGATTTACCCCAACTCTTCCGGTGGGAAACTCTCCTCTCCCTTGTTCGTGCCAAAAAACACCTCATCGAGTGTTATGCCGTCGTCTAATTGCATCAAAGTTGAGCCACAAGAGACTCTAGAGTCGTATTCCAAAGCCTTGTTGGAAGCTGAGAAAATCCCTTGCCCTGGAAAACTCATAACATCCATTAAAACTGAGGAAGTCCCTCCGAATGGAAAACTAATAGCCTCGTTTGAAGCTGAGGAAGTTCTTCCAGCCGAAACACTCAGCTCATTGTTAAAAGGTAAACATATTGTAGGTATGTTACACGAAAATTAAAAAAGATATTTCTTACCGTATTTTGGATCAAACTGTTGAAAATGGTCGATGGAATGCTTTCGAGGATAATAACGGATATTTGTTTGACGGATTGGACGTAATCGTCTTTTTTAGTCTCTAAAAAATTCCTCCTTTTCTCAATAAGCGAAGCATATTTATAAGTCAACTGATTCTTCTTCCTGCTGGCGT
This sequence comes from Caligus rogercresseyi, assembly GCA_013387185.1. Lineage (NCBI taxonomy): Eukaryota > Metazoa > Arthropoda > Copepoda > Siphonostomatoida > Caligidae > Caligus > Caligus rogercresseyi. The sequence goes on along the minus strand of CP045897.1, from coordinate 17,559,418 downwards.
AGACTTAATAAACCATACCTTCTCTCAATTAATCACTAAGCCCTCCTTTTTAAATTCTTGTCACGCAACAAAATAATAGCAAGTAATTGTGTGATGACGTCATTTCTGATTTTTTTCATATAAATTTTGAAAAGGCTAGTTCACTATGAAAAACGAGTGCTAAAGAGTTCAATTAATTGCAAAGGGTAGTAAAAGATTAAATTTATGGCCAGGTAGGAAATTTGAGTGGACACTCATAAACAAGAATAATTTTATTTTTTGAAGAAAAAAAAACATGAATCGTCGAGAAATCTTCAACAGCCAAACGGAAATTCAATTTTTTCAATATGATATTGAAAGTTTATAAAATATTAACCTAATAATTGTTGTTTTTTTCAGTTAAAAAGAGATTGAAGAATCAAATTCTCCAGTTGCACATGACTATCAAGAATATCGGGTATGTTATTGATGATTTTTTTTTCGTTTATCAGAGTTTTAAATTATTTTATGGTATTCATTTTTTTTCATATATATATTATATATATAGCTTATAAAACATAGGGGTGCAATAGGCGTGCGTGCTAAGGCGTGTTCAACTCTCAATGTTTGGGGCGCAGGTTTCAAATCCCGAGAGGGGATGGTCTTTTTGATCTACCTCATTGATAAGATCCTAGGTTCGATAGACTAATTATAATGCTATAATGTTTATTTATATCCATTTGGATGCAATTCTGTCGAACCATATAGGCAAAAAAAAACCATTAGTGTCTCCATGTAAAAAATCTCGTGTTTATAGGTATAATAGAATTTCAAGGTCATTAATATTCAAACGAGAACACTAATTTCTATGTGATGAATTTATTTGAACAAATAGGTAGTTGTTTTCCATACCGGCCGTCAGAATTCGGATAATCGATGAATAGTCGGTGCTACGATATTTTTCTACCATTACAGATATTTTTGGTCTCTTTATGAAACTATCGAACACCGCTACCTATTGCATTATTTATGTCCATCGGCAGCGGTAGATTAAAAAGTTTTAGTATCAAAATCTGGATACTATTTATAAAATATAAAATATTTACTTATATATGTATATATATTTTTATTTTATTTGTTATTTTTCTTTGATTAATATTTTATTATTATTGTATAATTATTTGTGTTTGTATATAAAGATACATGTTTTTTTTATATTAGTAGCCATGAAGGCTAGGCTATAGTAGCTCTGTAATAAATCATACAACAACAACAACTTCCTGTATTGTTTGCACCCACATTATAATTGGGCTACCAATTGATAATCAGTATTTTGCTAATACTACGGTAGATTTCTTCTACCGATTTTTTTGTTCCTTGATTGAACTACCGAATATCAATATATAAACATCCTTTCTGTCAATCTTTAACAATAAATTATATTAATCTAATAAGCGACTTAATACAAAAAAATAATTTAAAAACTAAAACAAAGTTCGTAACAACTTATGTTTAAAGAAGTGCCAAGATAAAATAGTTTTCCTCCAAAACGTTATAAAGATATATTCAGGCGTACAGAAGTTTTAAGAGTGATTAACAATAACTTAAAACCAACTATTCCCTTTATAATTTCAAATTGTGGAACTGAACAAAAAAAGTAAATTTTTTATCATTTTATTCTGCGTTCCGTTCCAAGGGCTATCGATTATTCGCGTCTATTCCTTGAACGAACCTTCCACGCCTTCAATTTCCTTTTCGTCCATAGGCCTGAAAAAAAGTGATTCGATATTATGACAAAATTAAAGGATCTAACCTCAAGCATGGTTTTTTTTTTCTTGGCCCAGTGGGCATATACTTCTACAGATCAACCACGATATACAAAATGTTTGTGGCAAATACTTAGTGAAAAACGATCAATAAATAACAACTATATAAACGAAAATATAAGAAAACATTAAATAATTTGAAAAGAAACATATTAATAAAATTTATATTTCTAATATTTTTTTTGAATATAAAAAGGCGATTAGGATGATACAAAAGGTTGTCTTTTTAACTGTTCGCATTTTATATAATATGTTGTGAACTTTAGTTATGACGGCGTCACATTTGGCATTCTTTTGTGATGTCAGAAAGTCTTCCTCAGAATTTTTGGTCTTGAAAGGTTTTTCTAGTGGGAGATTTGGAGGGCTTGGTAAGTCTCTGTTAATGCACGGCAGTTCCAAAGAGATGATCTGTGGTTTCCGGGTGTATTTTACAAAGAAACAGTTCTTTCGATGTCTTTAAAAAAACTTGTTTGCCACCTCCAGCGAACCATTCAAAAGTTGATATTTGAACCATTTTCTTTGAGGATGTAAGAATATATTATTCACAGCAGCGACACAATCGCTTATACTTCTTTGTATCCCACGTCTCTTTAAGTAGGCTTCAAAAGGACTATTGTTGAGACAGTGGAAGCATTGCGGTAAAATCTTTATGGATAAGATGGAGCTCTTGATCCTGAAGGGTAAAAGCATGGTTTATAGAATAGTGTAATTTATTTGTTCTTCCAGGCTTGTGAACGGAACGCAAAATTGAACGGCGTTCAGCTGAACGCACGTTTCAATGAACGGAACGCTGAACGGAACGCAACTTTTTTTTGAACGCTGACGTTGAACGCAAAAAAAATATTTTGCGTTCAGCGTTCAGCGTTTTTCCAAACATTTCAATGTAGTTTTTGATTAAGTATTTTTTTTCTGGGATATAAACAATGGGATGAAATATTATAATAAGAACTTATAAACTACTCTCCCAAGAACTCTCTATAGAATAGTAAATACTTTCTTTAAATTTTTACCCCAAGTGACAAAAATTTACACACAATTGAATGACCTTTTTATTCATTCATTCTTATTACAAATAAACAACTTATTTAGTATTTAGGTATGAAACTATTGTTGAAATAAGTTGAGATTAAGTCTGACTACGGGATATTCATCTGGGCTGTGGACTAGGAATCATGGATTTGCTCATTTTGATGGACTCAGATTCGTGGACTCGATAACTTAATATTAGGACTTGGATAGGAGGGCTCGAGAGTTTAAAATCTTAGGAATCGGATACGAGGACAGTATTAATTTCTTCAGCTTTTTTTCATTTCGTCATGGAGAATAAATGACAGTCTACGAGCAAACAAAAATATATATTTACAAGGTTAGTCCCTGTACGCTTCCTAGTAATTAGCATAGTTTGGTAAACATTTTATACTCGCACGTCACAATTGTATATTTTTTTATATTTTGGCTTCTCCTGGATATAGCAGATTATAGATTTTTAAGGCGCCATGATGGTCGCAAATGTCTCAACCAAAGTACTCTGAGGAATGTAAGATCAATTCTTTGCACATTCCCATAGGCCCAAGCGACCTATAAACTTGTTGTTGTTGCTTTAAAAAATAATTTGACGCCATTGATCAGACAAAAAATTACCCTTACACAGTTGCAGTTAATATTTTGCGTTTTGTTTTGTTCTTGCATAAATTTAATGTTAATAATTACCTCCGCCGCAGGAGTATTGTTTTCACTGCGTTTGTTGGTTTGTTAGTTTTGTTTTGTCAGCAGGATAACTCAAAAAGTACTTAACGGATTTGGATGAAATTTGTGGAGTTGTTGGAAGTGCCAAAAGAAGAAGTGATTAAATTTTGGCATCTCTGAGTGCAGAATTAGGCGCCAAATGAGCTAAATACTACTAAATTTTCAAGTTAGCCTACTCTGCCAATAGATGTCGCTGTGCTGTGAAATTGGGTGCCGGGAGCGGTGTTTCTCTCGGAATTTCGTCTATGGGAACCCTCCCCCGTCTCTCTACGCGCCTCCCCAGTCGTGAAAAATCCACCTCGGAGGCTCATGACGGCGGAGGTTTGCACTCTCTGATGTATATATGCCTCTAGTTACCTCCGCCGAAGGAGGTATTGTTTTCACTGGCGTTGTTGGTTTGTTAGTTTGGTTTTGTTGTTGGTTTGTCAGCAGGATGACTCAAAAAGTACTGAACGGATTCGAATGAAACTTTGTGAGTTGTTGGAAATTGCCAAAGAAACAAGTGAGTTAAATTTTGGCATCTCTAAGTGCTTTTTTAATATGCAAAATGAGCAAAATACTACTAATAATATAATGAAATGGGGTCTCTATTCAGGGAGTAGGAAAGAACAAACGCTAAAAAATATTCATTGACGTATTATTGTTCATATATCAGCTCAGGACATGTTAACCCAGTGACGTAGCTTAAACTTCTTCCTCTTCCCGTCTCTGAGTGCTTTTTTAATATGCAAAATGAGCTAACAGAGAGGAACAATGATTAGAGTTAAAAAACGGGCGTGTGAAGGGAGAATGTTTGAATAGGAATGTTGTGGGATCGGCGGAGGTACACTCTCTGAGTTATATATGCCTCTAGTTACCTCCGCCGAAGGAGGTATTGTTTTTCACTGGCGTTTGTTGTTTGTTTTTGTTTGTTTGTATTTTGGGGTTATTGGGTTTGTCAGCAGGATAACTCAAAAAGTACTGAACGGATTTGATGAAATTTTGTGGAGTTGTTGGAAGTGCGAAAGGACTAAGTGATTAAATTTTGGCATCTCTGAGTGCAGAATTAAGGCGCCAAATGAGCTAAATACTACTAAATTTGCCAAGTTAGCCTACTCTGCCAATAGATGTCGTTTTGCTGTGAATTGGGTGCCGGGAGCGTCTTCCTCTCGGAATTTACGTCTAGGGAACCCTCCCCGTCTCTCTACGCCCTCCCCAGTCGTGAAAAATCCGCCTCGAAGCTCATGACGGCGGAGGTTTGCACTCTCTGCTGATGTATATATGCCTCTATTTGATATTGAGATTAATTTATTTTCTAATGACGAAGACGATATTAAATTCAATTTAATGTTGTAAATGGTTGATTTGTGTTTATATAATATTAAATGTGTTTTATATTGCAAAGATGATTAAAAAATACATCTCTCTAAATAATATGCATTCATATAATGTTGTTTTATAATATTAATTTGTATTATATAGCTTTGATCTCGTATTTGTCTTGATTTATTACACCTTAAATATGATTATATTTAGAATGTAATGTATCCATTACGGAAGAAAGTAGGGATCCAGTTTACTCATACATCGAAGGTTTAAAATACTATTTTGCAGATTCTTAATATCGAACTCGGACTCACGTTATTCGAATATAAGCGAGTCTGGTCATCTCGACACTTTTTCAAATATATTTGATCTGAAGTTGTTTTTAATAAGATTGAAAATAGTTAAGTTTTTTTCATGCTGACTGGCGTGATTGTCTTTTATATATGGAAAACTATTAATAAATGATTTTTGTTACGGGTCAGGAAAAATATATACAAGTTGGGTTTGATCAGGGTTCCCAACCTTTTTTCTTTTTGCGACCCCCCCCCCCCCCCCCCCCCTATAGAAAAATCTCCAGTCTGGCGACCCTCTTATGTAGTGATATAGACGTTCTGCGGACCCCAGGTTGGGAACCCCTGGTTAGACCATCAACGAATTTATATCATTTGAAAGTCGGTTCGGGCTCATTTTTATTATAAAACCCCTAAATAGTACTTCCATTTTTCAAAATTACACATTGTTATTTTTTAAATATTTGAACGCTGAACGCTAACGGAACGCTGAACGCAAAAACATTGAACGGAACGCTGAACGGAACGCTATTATTTTTGAACGCTGAACGGAACGCTGAACGCAAAAAAGCTGAACGCTCACAAGCCTGGTTCTTCCACGTTTTATTATTTACTTTATATTCTTTTATAGATAAAAGGGAATCAATGAGGGATCCATTGGACACCACGACCTCTTAGCATCCGAACTATTAGACGAACGTAAGGCATTAATAAATAAAAATATACCGCTTTTATAACAAAGTGTCGGGATTAGAGAAAGTCAGAGTACTAATATCCAATGACGTCATGATAAGCATTTAAATACTTATAAAATGCTTATAAAAAATATATCATAAATATTATTGATAATATATTCTTTTTGTTTAAAAATGAAATAAAAAATACTAGGAACAAATGCAGTTCCATTAATATGTCCAAGTAATTGCATGATTTTTGCACTCAACGATCATATTAGCTCTGCTAAAGAAGCTTTTTAGACTTCACATTACGGGTAACAAAAGGTTGTTCATTTAAGTATTTTGGATCACTAAAGCTTAACAATAAAGAAATTACTTTTATTTTCTTTCACCCAAGAACATATCTTTATATTTTAACTTCTATATATCATAACTTTTCCTTCCATAAAACAATTTGGAAACAAACAGGGAGCTCGATAGCCGTGCGTACTAAGGCGTGTCCAACTCTCTATGTTGGGGGTGCAGGTTCGAATCCCGAGAGGGGATGGTCATTTTTGGTCTACCTCATTAATAAGATCCTAGGTTCGATAGACTAATTATAATGCTATAATGCTTATTTATATCCTGTTGGATGCAATTCTATCGAACCATATAGCAAAAACACAACATTTATACCCCGGCCATATAAGAAAATTTCTATGGAACAAACAATACATATTTTTTTAAAATTAATGGATGAAGTGTATGAGTTATTGTGTTCAAAGAAACATTTTTTCGCTGTATTATCCACAAATCTTTGATTTTTTGGGGGGATAATGGCATTTTCCGATTTTTTTATTTAAAAATATATTTTAAGTAGTCATACGTTTAATTATTCCTTAAACTTAGTCTATGTATCCTTAGTTTTGGATGGTTACATGGTTATTAATAGAGTAATAATTAATATTCTAATTATACTAATAAATAATATAAAAATTATGTTAATCTATCATAAATATTTTTAATTTATATAAATGCATCAGAAGTATTGATCAAATTATGTTTTTCTTTGCTAGAGCAGAGCTTTTTCATTAAATAATATTTATAAAAGGTTGCGTGATTACAACGATTCAAAAGTTGAGATATTTAAATCAGAAATATATAGTTTATAGCATTTAAATATTATGAACGGAAATCCTCATATTGCCGATATGCCATTGGATTTTTTATACCAAGCAGTTAATGATTCAGCGATTTTAAAAGTTGGAAAAACATGTAAATATTTAAGTATATTTGATGTTTTATTAAATCATTTTTGTAGGTAATATAAGTCAACTATTGTCCAGGCAAGATATTTTTTTTGGCATCCTATATTTATTGTTTTTATTTAAAGCAAACAATTCAAGCATAAAAATGTCAATGAAACCACAATTTAAAGAGCATCTAAGTTTGGTGTGCTTTTTTAAAATATATTTGAATTCAGATGTTTTAATTGTAAAAATACTAGATGGCATTACTGAATAGATATTTAGCATTCATGCCTTTATTTCATGATACATTAGAACTTTTGTTACCTTTTTAATATTATATATTCAGGATTTGGAAGCAAAGTGTGGGCTGTCCATTACATAGATATAAAGACATAGAGGGCTTATTGGATTCTTCAGAATAAGTTTTTGTGCCTGTGTCGTACTCTTAGGCATAATAAACTCCGGACTTGTTAACGCTTAAATAACTATATTCTCACTAATTCATAAAGCCGCCAAAATGTATATACAAACCCCCTCCTAGTGATGAGACGGCCCAGAGCGATGAGCCGGTCCAGTTCATGGTTCGAACTCTTGCTACACGGCCCCATGATGTTAACATCACCTTTAGTTTTTGAAGCAAGGAAACTTAGTCGATCCGATTCCTCACTCATATGTCTGAAGAGTGTCTTGGTATTCCATTACGTCTGCTTGGAAAGGAGAAACGACTTTTGTAATAGTTCCCTCAAACCATTTTGTCGTGCACTTTGTATTGTTTGGTTTCTCCCCAACTTCATCGCCCTTGACAAACTCTCCTGCCTCCGGTGTAGTTCTTTCGGTCTGCTTTTCATTTATCATGGAAATCCGCCATTCTCTCTTGAAAAGTTTCTCAGCAGGAATCACTTTATCTTCCGATCTTGGTGATGCATTGTACCAGAACACACACGTTGATACCGGACTGCCCGTTCTTGCTACCATGGATTTGATAGTCCTATGGTTTCTCTCCACTATACCGTTGCCTGATGGTTTGTAGGCACACCTGAAGGACAAGGTAACGTTCCAGGATGCCATAAGGTTGGAAAACGCTTTTGATCTTAACGTTCTACCATTATCGCAAAGAAATTCGATAGGAGGCCCCATATGACCAAACAATTTACCCACAGCGATGCACACCTCACATTCATTCTCGCTCCTTATGTAGGTCCAAATGGAGAATCGGCTGGGTACGCAATCCACAGCAGTGAGATATTTTTCTTTGCCATTGTGTGTGACATTGATGGCAATTCTGTCCCAGATCTTCGCCACAGAGGGTTTGGACTAAACTGTGCACCAGAAATAAGGAAAGTCATCATAGTCAAGGTCTTGTCGTTAAACCCAAGAATGAAAGATTCTGTGGATCACTACTATGACGATCTAATAGTTAACCTGGACAAGATATCGGTGACTGACGTACGGGACCATCTAGCGAAATTTGGGCTACAATGCATCCTGATAACGGCCATAAGCGGTAAAACTCCTTGGTGACTTTCTTCGCTCTTGACCAACCATCCACATTGGATCCATCTATTCACTTCACTCTCGAACCTCGTCCTCCACCTCTCGTCAACGTTGTACTCTCCGATCCGACCTTGGATCTTGGGATCGTGAATCCATTCCCTCTCTAAAGACCAACGATCACCACAAAAAGAGGCCCTAAAATTTCTCCCCCGGCAGATCCCTCGGGACTCGGTTCGACCTCACTCACTAATGCTGGAACACTTATAGACACAACTCCTTTTAACAGCGAGAAGTTAGAACGTGCAAGGACATCGGTGCCCAAAACTACGCCAATCCGAGGCATCATGCTAGAACTAAGTATACACTCATCCAGACAGACTTCCCCAAGAGCTCGATCCTCCTCCATGATATTCCTTGGCACACAGAGGTCCTTCCATCGAATGCCATCACCTACGCTCTTCTCCTGCTTCACTGGTTTATACTGGCTGAAGCGTGCCCCCAAATTGTTTTGGAGCAGCCAGTAAGGAGAAGGCCACTAACCTCCTCTCCGTCCACTTTTACTTATATTGTGGGGATGGTTGCGCCTGAGAGCTGTGATAGGCCGCCGTTGGCGCAGGCGCCGGCCAAACTCCGTTCCCGTGTTTCTGCACATTCGCACATAGTGCCCCGTTTTTCCCCAATGTAGCACGCTTTCTTCCTATTTGGGCAACTTTTAATAAAATGAGGCCTCTGCAGAGAAATATGACATTTCTTTTGTAGTTTTTTTGAGATGCAGCCCTAAGACTCTCTACTTGATGGAGCTGGACATTAGGGACTTAGCCATATGAACAACCCCGCTCCTTTCCATAGACTCAATGTTGGAAGTTGCTCTGATATGGACACTCACATCCCGAGGGAGACCCACAACGAAGGCGAATCTCACTGCGTTGTCAGCCTTGTCCATTCCCGATATTCTGGCCAGTCGTCTAAGGTCCTGAGGAAAGCTTCGACGGCCTCGTCCATCCTCCATCTCCTTCCGCAGAATTCCTCGTATGCCGTCCACTTGCTAACAGCAAATGCTCTTGTTAACGCATCCTTGATTTTTCCCTCCACTCCCTTATCCTCCGGAGCCAACTGCTTGAAAACCTCAAACGCCTCCCCGTCCATGAAGAAAGGTATTACCTTCGCCATGTTTGTCGATCTCAAACAAATCCTTGGCGAGTTCTTCCTGCTCGAGCCACGCACTCACATCCTTTCCCTTCGTGCCATAAACCGAGGAAGAATATCCGCTATCTTCATGGCCGTGATAGCTTGTGTCGTACTCTTAAGCATAATCAAGGTAGTTAAAAGTAAGGTAGAGCCATTTTAACCAATGAAGTAAAAAAATACACCGCCACGCAACCTACCTCATGAGCATGCCGTCACATATGCCAAAAGAGGGTCTATTTTATAAGTAAAATATGTTTAATATAATCGAATTTAGCCTTTATTATATCATAGAAGAATTAATTATCACAATTCTATTAGAAAATAGATTTATTTTTTGTGGGTACTCATAAATTTTTGATGATTTAAATTTGCTGAAACTATCCAAAATATTTCATGAAAAAGCAAACTCTTCAATCATTATATGACAAAACACATAAAAACAACGAAATAATTATAAAAAATACTGTTTATAATCATATATTACACAAATATTATTACTAAGACTTATTTAGAAAAAAAGTATATAATTTATAACTATAAAAACAAATACTGTTTATAATCATATTTATTACATAAATATTATTACAAAGACATATTTAGAAAACAAATATAAAATTCATAAATTATAACAAAACAAAATAACTGCTTATAATCATATATTACTTAAATATTATTAGAAAGACATATTTAGAAAAAGTATATAATTTAATTAATCCACTATTTTATTTTTCGCCTCTCTCTTACACTTTTTCTATGACTAACTTTTTGCTCTTGAAGGCGATTTTTTCATATTTTATTTGTAAAATACACAAACTTTTGTAAATTTATTAATAGCTTCCAATGGAACCGACGGTACATTTGACATTGATCTTAACTCTTTTACAAGGTTGTCGTTACTATCCACCCTTCCATTTACTATAAAATTATCTTAAAAAAATTGTTGACATTTCCTCATAGCCTCTAAAAAATCTTTTTTGATTTTTTTAAATAATTGAAGCCATTTTTTGTAAGAAAAGATGCACTAATGATAATTTGAGTAGGGATTTAATACTTATTATATATAGTAAAAGTGATTTCTTTATTTTTCTGACAAACGTGACGTCACACGAAAAATATTTTCGGAACTTAAACGGCGGGGTGTTGGGCACAATAAAACTCCGAACTTGTTAACACTTAAATAACTTTATTCTCACTAATTCATAAGCCGCCAAATATATATACAAACCCCCTCCTAGTGATGAGACGGCCCAGAGTGATGAACCGGTCCAGTTGATAGTTCGAACTCTCGCTACAGTGACCAATATAAACCAATATTTAAATATCTCTATGATCAGCTAACGATGACGTTGTATAAATGGGTACGGTTACTTCGATCTCCTACCTGAGCTAGAAACAAGAAAAACCACACTTCAACACGGTCATCGTGCTAACATTCCTCACAAACCTCTCTATTATTGTACTTATTATAGAAGAAGAAGGAAAAAAGTATTCGTCATGCAGAGTGCTCCTGCCTTGTTCTTATTATTGTTATTGTTTACATTGATTCATCATTGCTTGGGATCAAATTTCTCGAACGGGAGTGGACGGGTGGCATGATTCCAGTCATATATTTGCCCCGTCTCGTCTCATCCTCCTCCTCAATGATCGGAGGAGGAGACGAGACGTTTGGGAGCTCCTTCATCAATGTGGTCGCTCCTAGCACTGACTCGGCTCATGAATATGTTCAACGGAACTCGCGGATCCAGATTGGTCTATGGGACTGACTCGTTCTGGGATGGATGTGTTTATGGGAGATTCATTCATTTGTACGACCCGGGTAAGTACTTCAATGAACTTCTCGTCACAAAACTAGTTCTTAAGACCTCTTAAATATAAAATAATTAAATATATATATATATATATATAAACGTTGACTCTTTTAGTATTTTATGAGCGACCTGACGAGGAAGACAGTGAGGCCTCGTCGTCTGGGACAAGCGATCTACATATCTGGTAGCTCTGGCAAGACATAACTGATGAGAGCGTTTCGCGTCATAATTTCGGTGGGCCCGGAATCCCTCGAAAATAACGGACACTAAACATGCTTCAAAACTCCCCTCCTCAGATTACTTTAAACTCTGGAAGAACCCCACGCAGTATTCCTTCAACAAGGAGGGAAATTGCCTCATCTGCTTCCAAGGAGGAGCTGGACGTCAACAAAGTTCGAGGGATTCACAAGGCATACAAGGACATCTTCGTGCGCTTCTACTTCTGCTTCGCTCAAATCATCCTCTGTTCCACCATCAACGGTATCAGAAACACGATCAGTGCCGGGTCCTCATAATCTTGGTTCTTGGAAGGGTGTTCAGCCACGGAATAGTCCTGAACCTCCTCACATACATGTTCGTTGAGAAGCAGCGAAAAAACGCGGAGTTCCTCGCGAATGCCATTAAACGCCTCGTTCTTAGTTTTCTCGATGGCGAGGAGTTGGCCCTCGTAGCTGCCATGAACGGAGAGGCCACGGATCTTGGCGTCTCCATGTTACCCCTTTTGGGCGTCGTCTTTACCTCGGACACTACTAATGACAGGAAAACTAATTTTTAAAACAGTTTATTAAATTGAACGTGTGCAACCAGTAAATATCTGTTCTAAATTAATAACTGCTTACATTATATTTGGTGCATACAAACGAAAAAATAACGCCCCCCAAAACATAAAGCTTCTTAATGTAAAAGCTTTCATCACACATAAACTGACCGCAAACTCTTTCGTCAACGTCGAAGAATTAAAAGCGATTATAATTGGTGCTGCTGCAAGGTACTCAGCGTTCGACAAAAAAACCGACATCGCTATCCTCAACTGGGTGGAAATGGACAGGAGACTTGATCCGTTTTTTTTTACCGACATTCTCAATCAAGTATATGACGGCCATCAAGTCAATGACATCGGCAATTTTTATCTACGAAAAAATATAATTTTATATAAGGTTATTTTGTTACTCGACAGTAATTTTAAACTATAATGTTAATTTATGTATTTATTTGCGCAACTGTCCGGTGAGTTTTTATTTTATATCTCTACATGTTTTTTAGTGTATAGTATACAGTATAAGTATACACTTTTATAGTAAAAAAATAATCGAAAAAATAAATAAAATTGTTCAACTACGACTGAAACGGATCAAGAACAGTCACTATTAAAATGTTGTGTTCAACTTGTTCATTGCGGTATAAGACGTAGTTGGCGAGCGTATAAAATATCAAAGTCCACTTTTGTTTATGATATAAATTCATACAAATTAACCCGTTTTCTCCTAACGTGTCAAGAAAGACACGCAATATGTATTTTCTATTATCTTGAATTTCGTTGTAAAAAATCGGAATATTTTCGTAGGTTATAAAATTAAAAAAATTATACATATCTTTCTGTTGAAGAGGGAGAAAAAAGAAGAATGCAAATTCAGTTTTGAAAAGAGTAGAGAAGCCATTGTAAATTTAAAATCTCTTTTTTGAGATGAATTCACAAAGGTAAGGCGATAAAACTTATTTGGCGATAAAACTTATTGTTCTTTATCTTATTTAAAAATTTCTTTAATTTTGTTCAATTGAAAGAAGCAAATATTAGTTCTTACTTTTGTGTATCCAAAAGTTAACACTAGGAAGATGCATATATAAAATTAGTTTCTTCTTTTTTCTTAGACATTTATCGATGAAGATATCTAGTGAAACGTTTTGGAAAAGCGCTTTAACTGTTTTACTTAATGGCTTAACTAATGACCATAAGAATTTTCCGTATCACATAATATTCGACAACCTTTTCACAACTATACCTTTACTTAGTGAACTTCAGGAAAGAGGATATTGATAGAACAGGCACTATGGGAACTAACCGTTTGGATAGGAACTAGTGATGTGTTTTGGTCTGGACCGATTTTTGTTTTTAAGTCCGGTTTGAAGTAACCTTTCCCAGACTTATTTGGACAGATTTTTGTCCGGACAGACAGTCAAAACCGAAATGTTATTCGAGACCGATTCAGACCGAAATGCTACTTTTGGATCGAAACAACTGTCAAGGATGGAAAGATGATCGATGGAAATAGCTTTGTCAGGTTGAGGAGATAGTTCGGTTCATGTAACACAATGCAAAGATATTCTATTGTTACAATTGCATCGGCAATATATCGTACCAAGCCCCAACAAAAATTAAAAGATGGAGTACAGTAACAAATTAAATAATTCAGCTTCCAGTCCTTCACAGCATATACCAATATAACCAGTATATGGAGGCACAGATCTAATGAATCAGAATCTTAATAATTATCGAATAGGTATTAGATGAAAAAAATGGTGGTAATGGTAAGATAACTTAAAAACATCACTTGAGTACCCTCTTTTCTTTTTCCTTCCTGAAACTATAAAGAACCCTAGTAGGAGCTGTTATTTAAAAAATGGTTGGTGCGTCAGCACTTATGTTCATTTATTGGCACTAAATATTATTTGACGAAAATTTGAAAAAAAAACAAAGTCATCAATTGATCATAGCTAAATTTTGTAAAACTAGTTTTTTTCAAAATAAGTAATAACAAAAAAGTTTTGGTTCATAACATAACCTTTGACACCAGTGACGTCCGATTTCTAACATGCTAGAGATTTTTTATTTAGATACTCGTTTTCAGCATCAAAAAATGAACCAGAATCGCTGGGTATATGTAAAAGACTATAAAATGGTTTTTTTGGGAGGTCTAATATATATGTAACTATATATATATATATATATATATATATAATATATATATATATATATATATATTATATATATATATAATATATATTATTATATATATATTTAGACCTGTTCAAATTTAACACTTTTCTTTAAAACATTCAAATAGATGCTTTTCTGGTTCTCCAAGGCTTAAATAATCGAGAGGAAAAATATTTTTAATTTGGGCCGCCGGAATGCCTGCCGCATGGCCATTTAGGGCGGCGCCAATGAAAGTTAAGTTTTATGATGATATAGTAGTCCAAATGAGATTTAAAGAAAAATTATTATACAAAAGGTGTATGACAAACAAAACATATTTTATTTTTTCAAAATGCAATTTGTTTTTTTAAATTTCAAGTTTATTTTAGTAACTGACTACTATATAGAAACACATGTTTTAAGAGAGCTATGCAAGTACGTCGTATTACATATATTCAACATTGGCAAGGAAGGAAATTATTTTTAAAACTAAAATTTAAATTATTTAATTAATAATTTAAACTGCGCATATCAGTTGGTATCATATATACCTATATATTATAGCGTATTTTTATAAAATTAATAATTATTTTAGGAAAAAAGGTAAATTTTAGTTTTAAAAATAATTTTCCTTCCTTTCCAATGTTGAAATATATGTAATACGACGTACTTGCATAGCTCTCTTAAAACATGTGTTTCTATATATGTAGTCAGTTACTAATAAACTTGAAATTTAAAAAAACAATTGCATTTTGAAATAAAATATTTTTGTTTGTCATACACCTTTTGTATAATAATTTTTCTTTAAATCTCATTTGGACTACTATATCATCATAAAACTTAACTTTCATTGGCGCCGCCCTAAATGGCCCATGCGGCAGGCATTCCGGCGGCCCAATTTAAAATATTTTTCCTCTCGATTATTTAAGCCTTGGAGAACCAGAAAAGCATCTATTTGAATGTTTTTAAAGAAAAGTGTTAAATTTGAACAGGTCTAATATATATATATATATATATATATATATATATATATATATTTATAAATATTTATATATATATTTATACATATATATATAGTCCTATATAATAATATATATTTGTTCAATTCCTATCTTTCTAGGCAATATAGAAAGGATCTACGGCAATGAGGACCTGGCAGTGGCCTTTTGTCAAGACCGCAGTATCCTTCGAAAGACTCTGGTTTGCTCCAAGTGCGAGTCTTCTTGTAGAAAGGCATTTCACAGGAGAGTAAAAATATTTTTATGTAGTAATAATAAATGCCGAAAGATATTTTCCATTCGCTCGGGAGCATCTTCGATAAGAGCCAGCTTTTCATTTGGAAGATTCTCCTCCTCATTCATCAATGGTCGCGAGATGTATCCGTCGGTAACGCCAGCATTGCTCTGGAAATCAGCCAATCCAACGTCATTGCATGGTTCAAGAAGTTTAGAAATATCTGCACTGTCCAATTACGTAACCATTCGAAGAATTACGAAGGAATCGACAAATTGATCGAAACAGATGATCCATTGAATGCCGAAGTGAAGATATTCATGAAGCGCTTGGTGTATCTTATCCTTCCAGTAATCTATTACAATCTTACGTTGATCAGTATTTTTGGAGAAAACAGATTGAAAGCTGCTCAAATGCCGATGTTTTTAACCAAATTGGAATCAATAAAAGAACAGTATTCTTTTGATGCTTGAGCTAGATATAATTGAAAGACTGATTAATAAATATTTCCGGTATTATTGTTGATTATTCCTTATTGGGATGTTCGTTGGTCAATGTATTAACCGAATTTCCACCATCAAAGTTAATATGTTATTAGTGCTTTAAGTTATCATTTATATCTTTGTAAAGTCATCAGTTGCAATTGGTTTTGTACTGAAATAAAACTTTATTCGGAACATACAAATCGTATCATTCAATTTTTATCTTTTTCTTCTTCGTTTGTCGTTATTAGACGGGGCACATGATATTTTTTTTTTTTGTACATCGTACAAAACTATTTATTCAACACTTGCAGTTATATACATATAGATTCACATATCCAAAATACAAATTCTTATAATAATATAGGGCGATATAGGGACATGGATATATTATAAAATCATGAACAATTAAAAAGATCAAACGTAAAATATATGTAAAACAAAAGGGAGGTCTAGAGCTTTTTAATTCCTCTAAGAATTTGCAAATGCGATATAGAGTCAAATGCTTTTTTAAAGTCGACTCCTATCACAGCTCCGTATTTCTTTCTATCGGTTACAGACTCAATGGATGCCTCAATGTTCCGAAGCACGTCTGAGATTCTTCTGCCTTTAAGAAATCCTTTCTGAGGAGCACCAATTGTTTTGTTTAGCTCTGGTTCCATTCGTTTGGCCAAAATTCCTGAGAGGATCCTGTAGGATTGATTCAGAACCGTGATTGGCCTCCAATCATTGATATCAGTCCCATTTCCTTTTTTGGAATAAGGACAACCCTACCTTTTGTTAAGGCTCGTGGCAAACTACCTCTCGTCTCCATTGACTGTCCATATTGAAGTAAGAACTTAGAACATTCTTGTGGTAGTAAAGTATAAACTTCTCCTACTACGCCGTCAACTCCCGAAGCCTTGTTAGCATTAAATATTTTTTATATAAGCAGTTATGCTTTCTAAAGTATAAATAGATGCATTTGTGGATCTTCGTTTTCTTGGAAAATTTGGTCTGTTATCATTGACCATGCTTTGAAATTTTGCATAAAATAAGTCTAAAATCTCTTTTGTTTTCGATAAAACTCGTCCATTATGTAAAATTATTGACACTGAAGAGGATGAACAACTGTCCTGTTTGTCTAGGTTCTTGATCCGCCAATTTGAATTTCTTTCTCTCTCTACCTTTTCGGTCATTTCAATTTCTGCCATTTCAAAATCCTAAAAGCATTAAAAACTTCTGAAGTAAAGGTTTGGACGAATGGTGAACGTTGGGTTAAAAGATCTTTCATTTGGCCATTTTGGTTTTCCAGTCTTCTTTTATTATGTGATAAAAACTTCAATGTGGACATTTTAATTATTCGAATAAAAACTTTTGCCGCCTGTTCTGAGGAAAAGGAGCAACTAAAACCTTTAACCAAGTTTCTCCTTAACATGTTCTCAAACTTTGGCTCCTTAAGGATCCATTTGGGAATTTTAAAAGTATATGGTTGTCTGAACAAGTTCATCTCAAGCTCTAAAATAAAATGGTCCGAGAACGGTTCCGGCTTGTAGCTCGCTTTTTTTATAGCTGCAGTACTGATTGCGAAACTAGAGCCATATCTATTCTGGATGACTGGTGGCCTCTTTTCCATGAAATAGTTTCGTGGGGACTAATTCTTTTTGTAGCGTCTATCAGGTCAAACTTAGTAATTAATTGAAGCAAAAAGGGAGAATTCGGGTAGTTCCGCTTATCTAGATCCACATTTAGATCGCCGATAAGTATAATTGGAAGAGAGTATCACAGTTTAGAGTCAATGATTGACTGGAAGAAGGCTGGGGACTTTTCATTTGGACCATATATATTAATCAAACAGAAGCTTATATTATTCGAGGACAGATAAATCTTATGCCAATCACTTTTAACCGAGTAATCTTCGATCAATTCGACCACTCTTATTTTCTTGGTTACGAATGTCAGTACTCCTCTTTTTGAATTTGAACCTGTGAAGAATGAGTGGTAATTGAATGGCTTACATACTAAGCAGTCCTTAGGGCATGTAGCAGAGACTTCACATTTGACGTCTTGTAGACAAAGCACGTCAGGTTTTATTGCGAACAGATATTTTAATAAAGCATGGCGTCTATTCTTATCCTTGCCTCCTCTTGTATTAGGGATAATATTTTTCTTAGTTTCAAACTCATTTTAGTTTCTTTTGAAGTTTGGAAGGGTTTTTCAAACTTTCAGGAGACTCACTTGTATCTTTATGCAATCTTTTTGCAGATTGGGAGCGAGTCCTGTCTCTTAAAATCTTACTCTTGTCAAGAGAAGATGGCAAAGAGTTATTATCTGGTACTGATGCATTTGATTTCAGACTATCTTCTTGATTTGCGTCAGCAGTTGCTTCATTTGGGGAAAAAATCGTTGGTGGAGGGCTGTTTGAGCTTGATATCGATTTAGGATCTTCCATTACAAACGATGCATTCTCATTTGGCAAGGTTGACTTCGGGATCCAAAACATTGTCATTGTTTTGATCTTGAACGTTGCATTGCGATTTTTCATTTGAAACATTAATTTGAGTTTCATTTTCATTTTGAGTTATTTCATGAAAGTCATGCGGAGGGTCATTTGATATATTATTTGATATGGCGATGGTTTGAACTTCTTCTATTTAAATTGGTTGTTCATCTGCCTCTGTATTTATTTCCTTAGGTTCAGAGTTTTTATTTTCTTTCAGTGACTTGATCTCTTCAATGCTGTTCTTCAAAGCTTTTCCATATTCAAAAGTTTTCAATCGTTTTTGAGTACAATTATACTTCATATGACCAAAGTTGAAGCATCTTTGGCATTGCATTCTTACTCCATTGAATTTTAATTTAATTAGAAAGCCCTGAAAAGGGACTATCTGGGGATGCAGGCAGGGTCGGCCTTTAATTCAACAATGTAGTCACTGTCCCTCCATTCTTCACGATATAGAGGATATTTCTCTTCTGCTTTTGGATCAATTGGATTTCTTTTGGGGTAATGATCAATTATTTCTCCGAATTGGCCGAGCCAATTAACCAAACGCTTCTCCTCCACTCTTTTAAAAGTGTTGACCAAAGTGATAGTTAAATTTTTGGATCGATCCAATTGGATCTTATCAACTTTTAGTTTACACGCTACTTCTTCCATAATCCCATCCGAATTCATAAGCCTCTTTTTTAGATGTTTTTTAAAGTCCGATAATCTTGAAATAACGTCTATTGGAATTTCGTGTATATACACGATTGTCCTGGGCCAAATTTCGGGTTGGCGCCTGCGATTTCCTGCTCTTTAAAGCCAAGTTGGATAGCCATGTCATATATATCAATATGCTTCACTTTATCAGTTTTAAACATGTTTCCTTCCATATCCTCCATGAGAAGGACAAAAGTTTCCCATTTAAGGTCTCTGTTCAAATTGAACTGGGGTCCTGCATCATTTTGCTTAATGCCATTTTTCTTTAATGCGTCTGCATATCCACTTTTGATTCTATCTGGGGTTTGTCAGGAGGAACATTATTGTTATTCATGTCTTCTATACTTCTTACCTCTCAACCAAGTATACTATATATAAGGTCGAGGCATCTCAGTCAACACTGCTAACAAGGCGAGTGACGTCACACCCGGGCAGAAATCAAAACAACTCACCGAAGAAACAAATTATCAATTTTTTGCAATTTAATTTACAATGATGGACCCAAATCTTCAAATAGACATGGTAATAAATAAATTTTTTAATGTAATGGAGTTTATTCATCATACAATAATTTATGTTAAAGGTCGTCCTGAAGAAGAATCGTAAAAAAGCTTGTGCTATATATGGATGTAAAACCCCAACGGCATCGTTTACCACGATTTCCCAAAGAACTTGGCTCGACAGAGGATTTGGAAGAATCTGTAAGAGAAAGGACTCATTTAAGCCAGAAAATGCACAAGTGTGCAGTATGCATTTCGCTCATGATAGCTATCAAAGGGATCTAGAACATGAGCTTCTCGGTTTGATCCCACGAAAGAGGCTAAAAGTAGATGCAGTACCAAGTCTGCTACTTCCAACTTCTACTTCATCGTATCTTCAACCCAATTCGGTGGACCAAAGCAATGAAAGACTCCCAAAATTCTTAATGAGTCAACTACCTCTCAATCCCCGGGATCTGAACTCCAAGTTCGACTTGATTCGCCTCGCTCGAGGAGACAAATGAGTAGAGAAGCCAACCGAATTGTAAACGATTTAATGGCAAAGGACGCGGAACATAGGACACGAGATGTCGGTGTACAGACCGACCATTCTTGTTTTGTAGAAAATATAGATGATCTCAAATTAAAATTTAAAAAAGCTAAGTCTGATCTATGTATACAAAAAAAAAAGTAAGAGTTCTCACAAAGAGGCTCATACGACTAGAAACCAGTGTAAAAAAGCATTCAAAATTAGGAAGACTCTTATTCAGAAATGTACTCCAGCCCAGGCAAAGAGAGTTTTAACCCCTGATAAAAAATGGTTCCATTACTCCAAAAAATTATCGTTACAGCTCTGATAGTAAGGTCTATGAGTAAACGTGTATTTGAATATCTCAGGCAAACAAAAGTCTGGATATATTGCCTATAAAATGCAGCACTCATTTCCAAATCTCGGTAAAAAGAGTAATGACATTATACTAAGTAATGATTGTACACCTTGGTTGTACCATTTATCAAGAGGAGGATTGATGGTGCCTTCAGATTCTTTCTTATATGATTGTAAATTATTTGATGAAAAGTTTAAAGAATTCCATTCGCCATCTCTGGATCGTAGTCCTCAAGTCATAAATAGATTTTTTCAAGTCCTGGTGGAATCATTTGGGAGTAAATATGACAAATCTGTTCTTTCTCTTTTTTCCAAAACACGAACTATGATAAGACTACGATATCTTAATGCCCAATTAAATTTAAAAACTGGAGGGAACGAATTAATAAGGGGGAAAAAGCAACTCGGCCAATTTCATTTATAATTATTACTTGTTGTGAAATATTTTGTACAATACAGTTTGAAATATATAAGTCATGTAGAAGTATGGGGAATGGTTTCAATCAGTTTTGACTAATTTATTGAAATATCAACAGTATTTGTAATTTTTTAATGGATCCTTCAAGCGTGATGCTTAAAAAAGTCTGGAGAACTCGGGAGGAATGTAGTGAGTGATTTTTATATGTATCAAGAGTCTGCATAACATACGATTGGTGTAGTGGGTAGCTTGAGGTTCGAATGGAAGATTTGAATTAGTAAATTAAGACCAATTGCACAAAAATTGGAGAAATTTGAGCAATTCTTCAATATTATAATTACATATAAAAATATATGCCCCGGGTGTGACGTCACAGTTTTTTTATTTAGTTTTGTTTACATCAAAATGCTACGACCTTATATATAGGAGGATACTTGCTCTCAACGAAGGAGAGAAAAAAGATGACACGAAAAAAAAATCCTTCTCAAAAATATCAGCCGGCTTGCTCCTTCTATAACGTGTGAAGGAGAAGGTGAAAAAAAGGAAAAACCCTTTTTATTTCGAGCAAATAAGACTTGCAAAGGTCTTTAAAGAAGAGAAGAAATAAAATCACCCCCGAAGCGAGTAACAAGAAAGAAGAAAAAAAGGGGGGGGGAAAGGAAGAAAAATATCTTCTTTAAAGCCCCAAGAAACGATGAAAAACTCAATATTTCACGCCAAAAAAAGAGTTTATGATTCTTCTGGAGATCTCACCGATTGCCACGACTCCAGGATCCCGCGGATATACAAAATTATCTTCAAACGGAGACATTCCGGAGACATTCAATATTTCGGAGGAGCCACAGAACACGATTGCACCACACCAATACATAAACAAGCAACTCAAGTAATTTTTTTTTGTTGGCGTTCGTCCGTTTTTATTTACATTATGTTCTCTTCATACTTTAGATTAGTATTAATGATGGGTTATTTTAAACTATTTAAGTGAAGTTTAGAAAAATTTGAAGAAGAGCATTTGCTAAAAATGTATACCAATCGGGTCTCTTAAGACCCGCTTTCTTGTGAGATACGAATGATTCGAAAAACCATTTGAGAGGAAAATGCATATGATATCTTGGAGATTTTAGGGCACTGAATCCAAATCAAGCCTTATCATTGACACAATGTGAACTGTTACTGAGGTACTTGAATACTAAAAAATAACTAAAGGCATATATACTCTCAGAGCGTGCAAACCTCCGCCGTCCGGGTCCTTCTATGAGCCTTCCGAGGTGGATTTTTCACGACTGGGGCGGCGTAGAGGGACGGGGGAGGGTTCCCCTCGCCGAAATTCCGAGAGAAGACGCTCCCCGACCCGATTTCACAGCACAGTGACATCTATGGCAGAGTAGGCTAACTTTAAATAATTTATTAGTATTTAGCTCATTTTGCATCTTAATTCTGCACTCAGAATGCCCAAAATTTAATCACTATATCATCTAAAGGCTTACTAAACTTAAAAGTACTATTTTACTCTGAAGCGAACAAGTCATCTTCTACAGGCGAGTGAAGTTAATTGATACAAAAAAGCTATGAAATATGCTAACATTACACACTCCATTTTTTTCTTTTTTTTTTTTTTACTGAAAACTTTTTTTATTAAAAAATATCAAACATACGTCTGGTAGTAAATTAGATTTCCTTCAAACTAATAATTAATGTTGAGTCTGTAACGTCCACCACTTTCAAGAAATTTGCGGAAACAATATTTTTACTAAATTTTTAAAACTTTGACCTCGTTGTGCGACCTCGTAATGTTGACCGATTTTGTTTCAAACTTTGTATTCGTCTTCTTTATCACCAAGAAACAAATCCACAATGTTGCTAACATTTCAAACAGTTGAAAAATAAGAACACCCTAATATATATATTATATATATATATATATATATATATATATATATATATATATATATATATATATATATATATATATATATATATATATATATATATATATATATGTAATGCTAATAATTACTCATAGTAGCATTATATAATGCAAAATTGGTTTATATTCTTGGATAGATATATGTACATAGTTTTGAACATTTTAGCATATCCCACATGTTTTATAGAGCATAGAGTTTTGAGTACTCAAGCTATGATTACACATATTTTTATAAATTGGACAATAATAAATGTAATCCACGCAACTTGGTACACCTAGAATTAATATAAATTAGATAAATAATATTTTTTGGAATTGTTTTGATTCTTACAATCATATGCATTGGTCATTTGAGTACATCCAAGAATGAGATCCGTCTTTATTTCCTAATGAGCCTTCTGTGAAGAAGGGGTTATTGTGTCCTTTCCATTTCTAGAATGTCTGTTGTAAAATGAAAGATACATTTTAAAATCTATGGACTCAAAAGTTTCAAAGTATTTACGCCTTTCTCTGATACTGCATAATAGATCCATAGTCATAGGGAAGCCCAAGTGTGACTGCACTTTTCGGAAATAACAGTTATCCTTGGGCTCCAGTCTTCTTGTATTGCATTTGGGAAGGTTTCGTTCACGTACTTGGACCGAGCAAATTGTAAGTAGGTATTAACATTGGATTTAATGTTTGTCCAATTAATCTTGATGAAAGAATCTCTCTATCAGGTATGTTCTATTCCTGCAGGAATCCGAGGACTTGCATTAACTCATGAACTATAGGACCAATCCGCTATAATATATATTAGAGAATACCTCATGAATTAATTTTGCTAATATGGACATTAAAGAACGATTGATTAATTGTTATTTGATAAGTTTAAATACGAAAACCCTTATGTAGAAAAAACTTCTAGCTATTTTATAGAACTTTTGTATATATTTTACTTTGGTTTAAAAGATCTAAGCATAAGAAAGACTTATTGATCTGATTTTTTTAAATGACCATAAATTATGATTATTGCTAATCTTTGTGAGTCTCCTTTTTTTACCTTTACTAGAGGCAAATACAAAATGTATATTATGAGCTTATTCACATGTGATGAGAATACAAAGTCTCTTGACGATTGTCATGACTAAATCTACCGAATCGCCGGTTCAAAATGACTCGAAACGTTATGTTGCCTTAAAAAAGCTTTTTTATTTAAAACTATATGAAGAAGGGTAAATGCTCAAAAATTGTACACATTTTTATATATTATTAATTCAATTACTTCACAAAACTCTCAGTATAATGAACTTGGATAGATATCAATGATAGTTTAAACTTGATACACATTTCAACTCTATAAATTGAGTGCCAAAATAATTAACCATACATGGCTTTTACATCTTCTTCTTTATAAAAAATGTAAATGCAAAACCTAAGGTAAGGTGAACTCTTTAAATGTTATTTAATAATCTAATATGCTTTTCTTCAGAATTAATGCGCCAGAAAAATTATGTATTTGAAAGGCCAAAAGTACCTTTAGTTATTGTTTATATTTCATTATATTTGAGAATGTAATATCCCAATGACACACCATTGCGCAACACCGATTCAGGTGATTCTTGAAATAAATGCCCACTCTTTACAGTATATCAATCGATATGTTGGCAATGGCGTCGCGAATGTTGTATTTGAGGTGACCTTTCAAATAAGTATGTTTCTCTGGTGCACCTTATATAAATTGAACATGACTAAATAATGAAAAGTCTAGTCCCAGTCGTTGTTTATTTTTTTTTTAAAGTTATGTTGATCTTACCTGACAGCTAGTGCCCAGATTTATTACTAATCTTTCTTTCCTTTTATTATACCCAACATCATTACTGAAGCATCGACTGCTCTTGCTGACAATATCAACATAGTTCGAGGCGTTCTTCCAATCGTCGAATTGGATGCAAGACTGGTTTTGAATGTGTTGCAATCCTTCTTTGATAAGGGCTTCATGAGATTCAGAATAGGGTCCGGTGATTTTCACGGGCACGGTACCATTTGGCCAGAAGTTGCCCTTACCGTAGATGACGTTCCTTATCAAACTGGCTGTCTTGTCATATATGATTTCACAATCTAATTGGAGATATCAATAACTTCTTTAAAACTGTATATTTACATAAAAGTGTTTGCTATACAAAAGGATTGCCGCCTAATCTAATTTTATATAAGGCAAAAGGTATGAAAATAGTCATATGACAGTTTGCATATTTTAAGCAATTGTATTTATACATTAAATAAAAGATGATACAATAATTATAGTAAACAAATTTTATATTTTAATTTTTACTTTCTTATTTATTGGCTCGTTTGAAAGATAGTATGATAAAAGATCAATTGTTGGTTCATATTTTAACTGTATCTAATTTTAACGAAAACATATATGACCAATTTATTTTAAATTAGTAATACAAATAATGGAATTTTAAAAGAATTAATATTTATTGTTTCTAAACAAATATATCCTTAACCTAAAAATGACTCACCGAATGCCCGTGAGGTACCAATGATTGAAAAATGGAATAGTGCAAGTAAGCCAACTAACATTGTTCCAAGAGTCAATGTATATTAACCTTGCATCAAAATTTAGCAACCAAAAAACGTTATAGACATGTGCAATTTTGGTATTTTTTTTGTTCTAAGTTAAACTTAAAGATATGTCATGTGTTTCAAAGGTATGGAAATAAAATGTTTGATTATGTTTATATTATATATATATATGTTGCATAGAATGTAGAAAACTATAGAATGTATACATTCTATAACTAAACTCATTCTCTGGATTAAAATAATAAAATGTACACATTCTATGACTTAAATCCATAGAATGTGTACATTCGATGTTTTTTGTTATAGAACAATGGTTATAGTAATGGTGGAAGTACCATTGACTAGAAGGTCTCTAATTGGGCTTAAGCACTTTTTTGGTAAAAGTCTTTACACCGCTTGCAAAATATGATCATGTTGAATAGTGTCAAATGCTTTCGAAAAGTCCACTGCTATAGATGGCTCATAGGTTCCTTTTGAATTTACAGCTTCGGTTACGCATTGAATATTCCTTGACATGTTGAAAATCTCCTGCCCGTAAAAAATGACGGCCGAGTTTTACATTTAAAAGGGGCTCTATTTCACGAGCAATGACATCTGATAAAATTCTATACTTTTATTTAGGATTTTTATAGGCCTCCATTGTTGACATCCGTAAAAGAGCCTTTTTGGGGGATTAACACAATCCTCCCCATTTCGTTAAGCGTTTTGGGAGACTGATAGACTTTTCCATACCCCTTCCTATTGAAGAGAAAAGGTGAAACTTCCTTGATGCAGTCGGTAAAAACTTTGCCTCCAATCCAATCCGGGGCAGAAGCCTTGTCATCATTGTAAATTTATTGATGTGGTGTGTAATAATCTCCTCCGTAAAGATTGAAGGGACTCGTTTTTTAGGCCGAGGGAAATGCCTTTTTTCAACTCCATGTAAGCTTTGGAATCGTCGAAGAAAGCATTTTAAAATTTCTTTTTATCTGTAATTTCACGTCCATTATCTACAATTTTTTTAACCATAGAAGCAGGCTGACGATTATTGGCAAAGAGGGACTTAACTTTTTTGTTGCAATTGATCTCTGCATCTCTTTTTTCAAGCATTTCCGACTCTCTTACTTTAAAGAATTAAAGATACAGTACTGTGTTGGTGGTAATTGTACGGGAAACAGAGACACATCATTAAAAATGCTTTCAAGTTTCTTACGAATAAGGTTTCTCTTCTCTTGATTTGTGTGATGTCTTCATATTTGCTAATATGAATAAAAATATTAGCCTGTTTTTTTGGGGGCCGGCCTAGGAGTTAAAATTCTTTAAAGGTTATCTTGATGGTTATTTATAAAAGAGGTGTTTAAAGATAGCGTGTCCTAATTTCGGTACCCCCAGATCTAGTTCAACACTTCATATGTTTAATCCTGTATTAATATCTGTAAGGGAGGCCTGTGCGACCCACTACAACTTTGAAATCATTTTTCACGTCTATTACCATGTTCATGGAGGCTACAGAGGTGTCCAGGTCCGTAGAGGACTTGCCGTTGACATCTATAAAAGTTGAAATGTTATCATAATTAGCCAAATAAAAATATATTTCTATTGTATATGATATACAAACCCATGTTTATTGACTTGATTAAAAATAATATAGATACAGGGTGTATACGTATAATCCGGACTAATTAAAACAAATTTTGAAATGTTGATAATTATTTATTTATCAATATTTTTCAACAATTTTTTGTTAAATGAAAGGCACACATATAGATATATATTTTTTCAATATAGCCCCCATCAGCGGCGACGACCATCTCGAGGCGGTGCCTGAAGCGGCCGCAGGCTTTGGCTACGACGTTTTTCTTCATATTGGCGAACTCCTCCACGATGGTGGCCCTGAGGAGTCGAGAGTGTTGTGAGCGTGCTTGTTGGTCTTGTTCTCGACCATGCCCCATAAGAATAGTCGAGGGGGTTGCAGTCAGGGGAGCTGGGGGGCCACAAGTCCGGGCTCCAGTGGTAGGGGAGGTTCTCCAACAGCCACGCCTGGGTCTCCCTCGACTTGTGGGCGGGAGCCGAGTCCTGCTGGAAGACATAGGGCCTCCCATTCGCCACCAGGTCCATCCAGGGCTTCACGACGTTCTTCATGACGTCGATGTAGATGGCTGTGTTGACCTTGAGGCCCTTCTCGAAGAAGTGGGGGGGTATGACCTACCCCTCACTGCTGATCACCCCCAGGACCATCACAGAGGAGGGAAACTTCGTGTGCTTGACGACAGGCACCTCGTCAACATTTTGGCAGATCCACCTATCATTTTGCCTATTGCTATTCTGGTCCTGGCTAAAAAAATTATCGTCGGAGAAGAACCTGAGGAGACCGGCCGTCTCGTGCTTGAGGTTGTTGAGCAGGGCCGCCGCCTTGACCCTCCTGGACTCCCTGGTCCCCTCCGTCAAGATCATCCTGTGCCTCTTCTTGTACGAACTGTCTCCTTGGAGCGGCTGCAACTTGGCGTAGGACTTGTTGCCGTCCTCGTTGACCTTACTCTTCACCTTGGCGACAAACTCGTCGGTCCTGGTGGCCCCCAGGGACAGAGAACGCTTTTTGCGATGAACATCATTCTTTTTGAAGAGTTCCAAGCCTTCCACTGGTCGTAGACGGTCGACTTGGGGTAGTTGAAGAACTCTATCACCTCCTTTGGACTCCTCCCGACACGGAAGGAAGCGAACATCGCATGCCTTTTCTCCTCTTCCATGGCTAAATGTTGACTGATTTTCAATCTGTTTTTTTTTTTGCAGATAGATAAGATGCAAGCGCAGTAACGTACATATGTGCGTTGCAATATCTCAAAAAACAAGACGACATAACCGATCAAAGTTAGTCCGGATTATACGTGTACTCCCTGTACATACCTTTTTATTTAATTGTTCATACGCATATTATATGAGTTGACACCCTTTTCATATAAAAAGGAATACATGATTTCTATGAAGAGGATAATCGATGTCACAATAGCATTTCATGTAAAATAAATACAATGAATATTGTAAATATTAATATGATATGATATACACAAATTTATCGACTAAATGAAGCTTATTTTGAATGCAGATATTTATATTAAATCTACTTAATGTAACAGAATAGAAAAACGACTTCTGTCACATTTTAAAGGTGTATTTATTAAATATAGAGGAATTTATAATTCATTTTTCATGGATAGAAGATTAAGTCAACACTATTTTTAATGGACCCTCGGAAGCTTTATGAAGACAGAAACTCTTTATACTCTTGTCAAATTAGAAACTTCTGCATTATGCAGTTATTACCAAAAAAATGTAATAGCCCTATTTAAGGCAGTGAGGTGAAGAAATACGAAATTCAAGTATCTATTTCAACACAACAAAGCGATAGATTGAGGGTTTTTATCCTATTTTGAGCTTTTTTCTTGACTTTATTTGCTTTTGATGATTTATAATGTTTTATAACTTTAGTGCGAGAAGTATTTTTATTTTATATGTCTATCTGTGTCCACATATTAATTTGAAACATAAGGACACAACATTGCACATTATATACAATAATTATATTTAGTTAATAATTGGATTTTATTGTGCCATTAAATAAAAATGTGGAATGCTTTAATTATAATTTTATTAAATTTACATAGTTTTATAAAATAAATTATCCTTAAAAAACTCACCGTTGGTATGGGACGGACAAATGATCGAAAATAGGAAGTATACAAGAGGAGAGATCAGCATTGTTCCTGGAGTAAATAAACATTCAAGTCTCCATCATTCTTGCTATCAAAACAGAAACATTAGCATAAATTTATGCTAATGTTTTTTTGCAACTTCTTCAAATAACTTAATCAGATGTTGCAAAGGAATGTGCCAAGTTTAAATAAATATATATTTGTAAAAAAATCACATTCCAGAATAAATCTAGTCTAAAATCTGGATATGATGACAAAAATAGCTGTCTTTCTTAAGGCAATTTCAATAGTTGAGAAATGGGAAACGATAATCTTAACTTCAAATTTAACCGAATAGCAGGTTTGCTACTAAATTAATATCGGAAGAGAAGGATAAACGTGGCCAACTGCCTGCTCTTCCTTCACGGAACAAGCAAAAAAATATTTGTAGATGGCTGGGATTTGTCCAAAGACTCTTGGGAAACCTGAAAGAGCGGGACGTCTTTATCGCCATAAAACATCCATCCCCTAAGCAACGCCCCTGAGCTTTGTAGCTTCCAAAAACTCACCAGGCCCTTGACCTGATTCTCAGTGAACCATCGCGAGGTATAGACAAAAGTGGCAACATGATTTACTGCAAGAAAGAAAAGTGAATAACAAAAAAAAATTTGGTATTATGCTACGAGATTTACTTCACTACCGGCTGTTGAGGAGTGAACACAAAATCAGATAGAAGAAATTCATATTTTAAAATTCTAATTATCTATAATACTAATTCTTGGCCTACTTCCATGACGTCATTGGCAGATCCTTTGAATGGGCTTCACCTATTAATACATATAATTAGATAAAGCAACTTCCTTTACTCAAGCAAAAAAAAAGTTAGTTTTTTGGGTTCTACCAAAAGATGTGCCTACATGGACAGCCAAGGAGAGGTTTGGTGAAAAAATATGGACACTCATAGCCACTTCATAATTTTTTACTTCTTCCAAGAACCCCAGAATGGAAAAGCATTGCGCAACAGAATAACATTGATTCAATGTATGTTATTTGCTCCTAAAACAGTCACTACGAGGAAATAATCTTAAAATACCTCTTCCTGAAGGATGACTGGGCTTGCAATCAGGGAAGTACGAAGACAGCTAGAGTGTTCTATGATTAAATGTCTCCTACACTCTAACGTATGGCATTCCCCCGTGTTAGGATCCTCTCAATCCTGAGGTTCTTGGAAGAAATAAATAAAGGATGAAGTGACTACGATTGTCCATATCCTTCCACCAAACCTCTCCTATAGCTGTCCTGTATGCACATCTTTTGGACGAATCCGTTTATTCACATCTGGCGATAAATGGGTCATCACTCGGACTATCGGACGTAGGAAAAAATAAGAAAGCAGTGCTATGAAAGGAAAATCATGTTTATTGATGAGTTAGGGATTGCTTCAAAGCAATGGAGTAAATTCCTTAAAAAAGGTCAAAAATATGCTCCTAAGTAAAGTAGAACTTTACAGAGGAAAATATTATTATTTAATTGCACACGCAGCTTGATAGGCCTTTCTATTGGAAAACGTGTCTCTCTAGTTCAAAGAGAACAAATCTGATCTATATTTTTTGTAAATTTGCTTTCTAATTAGATCTAAGAGACCGACATTGCACTTCAACAAAAAAAGCTACGTGACAAAATGTCCCCGAAAAAGGAGAACGAGGAAAAATTTCGGGACAAAATTATCCAATAATAAAGGAGATCGAAGAAATGGACTGACTATAAAAGAGCAGCGAGGTAAATGCTTACGACAAAACGCTGATAAAAAAAGGTCCACGAGAAATTTGCATACGATGAAATTACTGGACAACGACTACGACGACAAAAACAAGGAAATCATTGTCTATAGTTACAAAATGAAATTATTTTTTACCGCTGTCTACTCAATTTATATATAGTATTTGACCCATACTTTGATGTATTCCACTCTAAATCTTACCTACCTATGTATTTAGGCTGTAGGAACACACTTTTCACGCAACCTATTTTCCGTTTTCCTATATTTCCGTTGATTATATTTTGAGATATAATAAAAAGAGAAGGGGAGATGCTGACTCACTCTCATATAAATAGGTCTCGGAGTCTTATTTTAAGGGATTCTATATTGGTGACCCCGTTTCGAACTCGTCATGGCCCAAGCCCATCAACGACTCTCCTCGCATCCCTCAGCGGAAACAAACCCTGCGATGTGGTTTTATATAGCAGAATCTAAATTCACATATCACGCATCACGGACGACAAGACAAAGGTCAACCACATAGTCTCCATCCTTAAAACAAATCAACAGAACAAGTTGAGGAGTTTTTGGTAAGCCATAATTGGAATCCTTCTTACGTTGACCTGAAGGCCGAATTGCTAAAAAAATACGATACACTTCCGGCTGACCGCGCCCGCAAAGTTCTGGACCTCCAATTCTCTCCTTTACACCCTGATGAATATCCCTGTGACCGGTGTGCAGCTAATAAGACGCTTTTGACCACCCCAGTTGGTAAGAAATGAATTGGAGAAATTCATATTCCTGGCAGCGGTCCCAAAGTCTATTTTGGACCAAATTCGCAATCCCGAGTCCATGACCCTCGAGGAAATCGGTGAATAGTAATACACCTATGGACGACGTCAATGTCGTTTCGAGAGGGGCTGGACGTCCTCATAACGGTGGAAATACATTTAAAAGAGGAGAGCGGCATAATTCAATAAAGGGGAGGTTCAGAATGGTATATGCTACTTCCACAAGAATTTTGGCAACAAAGCTTATAATTGCGCAGAAAGATACCAATTTCAAAAAAATGAAATTTAAGTCGGATCCTCCCCGGCCACTTCGCTGCTACACCCACTTCTGCCTCGTCTCCACCGTCACCACCCCCACACCTATCGGCGTGGCACTATTCGATGAGGAGTCTCGCTTGTTATTTCTAATTGACTCTGGAGCGCAAGTACGATTGTACCACCAACACCGAGGAACGCCTTAGAGGGGAAACACTTTCCAAAGATATAACTCTGACTTCCGCCAATAAGTCAAACATAAAAATATATGGAACGCGTAAGATGACTCTAACTTTTGGTAACCATCGCTTTAGCTGAATGTATTGTAGCCGATGTCTCTCGTCCTCTATTGGGCGCCGATTTTTTACATCACTACAATTTAATTTTAGATGTTAGAGGCCGTCGCTTATTCCGTTCTAACTTCAGTTTTCTCGCTTCCTCTCACAGCTCTCCCTCGTTCCTCTGACGATCCTTCATCCATCCAGGTTATCCACTCTGACCGTTTGTCGAGTCTCCTTAACGATTTTCCTAACGTTTTCGCATCAACTTTATCCGTACATCCGGACACACCTCCAAAGCATGGAATCGTCCACAGGATCCAAACTATTACATCAGCTCCAATTTTTTTCCAAATTTCGTAAGCTCTCTCCAATCAATACCGCATCGCCAAGGACGAATTCGATCTAATGATGTCCCTCGGTGTTTGTCGACGCTCTAACAGTCCATGGTCTAGCCCACTCCACATGGTGCCCAAGCCGATGGTTCCTGGCGTCCAACTGGAGACTATCGACGCCTCAACGCAATCACAGTAAAGATCGTTATCCATACCAATAGATCAGGATGCCGTAGCGAATTTGGATGGCTGCCATTTTTTCTACAATTGATTTATTGAAGGGCTACTTTCAAATAGCTGTAGCTCCTGAAGACGTCCCTAAAACCGCTATCACAACACCTTTTGGTCTGTTCGAATTCACTCAAATGCCTCTTGGACTGTGCAATGCCTGAACTACCTTTCAGCGCGCAATGCATTCAATTCTTCAGGGACTGGGTAACTGTTTTGTCTACATCGACGATCTCCTCATTTTCTCCAAGACTTATGACATCACCTTCAACACCTCCGAGCCGTCCTCAGCCGCCTCACGAACATGGTTTGGTTGTAAAACGAGAAAAATTTAGTTCGCTCTCCTTCTATTAAATTTCTGGTACGGTTACTTTGATCTCCTACCTGAGCTAGAAACAAAGAGAAACCACACTTCAACACGGCCATCGTGCTAACATTCCTCACAAACCTCTCTATTATTGTACTTATTATAGAAGAAGAAGGAAAAAAGTATTCGTCATCCAGAGTGCTCCTGCCTTGTTTCTTATTATTGTTATTGTTTACATTGATTCATCATTGCTTGGGATCAAATTTCTCGAATGGGAGTGGACGGGTGGTATGATTCCAGTCATTATATTTGCCCCGTCTCGTCTCATCCTCCTCCTCAATGATCGGAGGAGGAGACTGACGTTTGGGAGCTCCTTCATCAATGTGGTCGCTCCTAGCACTGACTCGGCTCATGAATGTTCAACGGACTCGCGGATCCAGATCCTTCTATAATAAGTACAATAATAGAGAGGTTTGTGAGGAATGTTAGCACGATGGCCGTGTTGAAGTGTGGTTTCTCTTTGTTTCTAGCTCAGGTAGGAGATCAAAGTAACCGTACCCAAATTTCTAGGATACCAATAAGCGCTTCCGGCTCTTCCTTTGAAATCTAAGTTATCCACCATATCCGCTTATCCTCAACCGAAAACAGTAAAGGAAGTTCAATCCTTTTTGGGTATGTGCAATTATTTTTCGACGTTTTGTCCCTCGTTTCGCTTCAATATCGGCCCCCCTGTATGACATCATAAAAAACAAAAAGCAAATATTTCTATCACTCTTTCCACCGGAAGCAGTCGATGCCTTTATTCAGCAAAGTCTTCTCTCGTTTTCTGCCTCAGAACTAGCACATCCAAACCAATCTGGCACAATCGTCCTTTCTTGCGACGCGTTGACACAGCTGTTAGTGCTGTTTTGCGCCAGAAAAACGTCATTAATTGGCGACCATTGGGTTTTTTTCTCCCGTCGTTTAAGGGCTCCCGAGACTCGATACAGTGCCTTTGATAGAGAACTTCTTGCGATCGTCCTCGCTATTAACACTTTTCGTTCTTTGCTCGAGGGCGCCAACTTTCAAATTGAGACGGACCATAACCACTTGTACATACAATTACCAAATCGTCCGACCCTCTCTCTCGTCGCCAAGCACGGCATTTATATTTCGTCACCGAGTATTCAACTGACCTTCGTCATGTTCCTGGCAACACAAATGTAATTGCAGATTCTCTTAGCAGGAACGTTCCTGACCAAACACCGTCTTCGGACATCATCGACTCTTATTCTTACGACGTCTGTTCTACCTTTAAAGAGATCGACGCCCTGGATTGAAATCTTTAGCTCTAGCGCAACCATCAATCAACACGCTCACAAAAAGTTTTCCTTCGCTTTCCTTCAAATTTTTCGACTTACCCGACGCCTCTGGATCAATCATCTGCGATATTTCTCTCGATAAACCTCGCCCCTTTGTCCCTAATTGTTTTCGAGAAGTTTCATAATTTGGTACACCCATCTGGCAGGTCAACGTTGAAGATAATCAAAACCGTTTTGTTCGGCCCTTAATGTCGTCTTTTGTTCGTTCTGCTGCCAAGTCTTGCTTGCCCTGTCAAGCCAGTAAATATCCCGCCATACTATGAGTCCTTTGCAGGAAATTTCCCAGGACATTCGCGATTTGGTCATATTCATTGTGATCTTGTAGGCCCCCTGGAAGTCTGTCAAGGGTTCCGCTACATATTTACAATTGTTGACCGCTCGACGGATATCCCGACGCGTTTCCTTTGGCCAATCAAACGTATACACATTATGGCTCGTGTGCGCTAAAGAAGACTGGTACACGCTATTGCCTTTTGTTCTCCTCGGCCTCCGATCCTTCCCTCGTTACAGAACTAATCTCTCCGCGGAACGCTGTTTTAGGTGAACCTCTGGTCCTGCCCGGAGAGTTTGTACATACGGAAACTTCGCCGGATGTTTCAGCCATTCGCGAACGCATCATCATGTCTATCTGTCCAGAGCCCTGTCGAGCATTGCCTCAGCTCTCAAAAGGTTTCATCCCATCCGACCTCTGGTCCTGCAAGTTTGTATTTATTCGTGTTGATGCCCATCGCCCACCTCTTGTACGGCCTTACACTGGTCCCTACAAAGTAATCCGACGAAAGAAAAAGACCTTCCTAGTTTTCAATCAAGGCCGGGAAACCTATGTCTCTATTGATAGAATGAATCCAGCATTCACAATTACGTCAGAAGAAACTGAGGAGGATTGCAACGAGTACAAATTGGTACAAACACTTCAAGTTCGAGGCCAAAACCCATTACGGTCGTGTTTCTAGGCCGCCCGATCGTTTTAGCCGTAGTTTTTTTTAATTTTTCGTTCCTATCCGTAACTGGCGGGGGAATAACATGTAGGAACACACTTTTCACGCAACCTTTTTCTGTTTTCCTATATGTTCCGTTGATTATATTTTGAGATGATAATAAAAAGAGAGAAGGAGGTTGCTGACTCACTCTCATATAAAATAGGTCTCGGAGTCTTATTTTAAGGGATTCTATAGCTATTGAGTCATCTTTTTTCTGTTTTATCTTGTGTAATTTCTTTTTGGTCATTTTTTCATGTCATATTTCATGTAGGGCAGTATTTTCCTTGTCCATTTATTCTGTACAACTCTGGCATTGTATAAAATCTATTTGGCCTCTATAATGTATGCTATTTGTGAATGTAACATATAAACTAAGTTAATGTCTATTATTTATTGTCAGATATGATGAAATCGACATTCCCTTTTATAAGCAAAGAAACTGCTTTAAATTAATTAATAATATTCGAAACCTTTGGCTTTTTCATTCAAATAATTAGTAAATGGATTAAGACTCATTATAGACATTAATGTTTATGGCTGTGTCTGGGATAACCTCTTTAGACTTGCGATAAGGATAAGCAATATGGTTTTTTTGTTAAATGACGTCATAACCAAGGATTTGTGGCCTCCTAACTCTCCCAACCTTAATTCTTTGGACAATTTTGTCAGGGGCTATGCTGAGAAACACACAACAGACATCCCCATAGCACCACGGCCAGCCTGATAGACTCCATCAAGAGGTATTCGCAACATGGACAAGAGATGGTCAGAAGAACCTGTGGCCGTTCAGAGGCCGCATCGAGGCTGTTTATTGATGCCAACGGTGATTATATCGATGAATGGCTACTTTATACCTATAATGTTCGTCACAGTTTTTGATTTTAAATAAAAAAGTTTAAAAAATAGATATGTTGTGTTGTTTTTTTGTAAAAAAAAATAGTTTGGCGACAATTTGATCCTGCACCCTGTATAATATATATATATATATATATTTTTTTTTAAATACAAAACATCTCTCATTTAGTTTTTAGTTTTATTTTGAGCGAGGGTAAATGGTTGTATATTGGTCCCTTCCATTTTTGCAATTATATTATATATTATAAGGGTTTTCATATTTTTCAAATGTTTGAAATGTTAGCAACTTTGTGGATTTCTGATTCTTGGTGATAAAATAAGACGACATACAAAGTTTGAACACAATCGGTCAACATTACGAGGTCGCGCAACGAGGTCAAAGTTTTAAAAATTTAGTAAAAATATAGTTTTCCGCAAATTTTCTTCAAATGGTGGACGTTACAGACTTCAATAATAATTATTAATTTAAAGGAATTCTAATTTACTACCAGACTATGTTTGATGTTTTTTTAATAAAACAAAGTTTTCAGTAAAAACAAAGCAAGAAAGGGAGTGTGTATTGTTAGCTTATTTCATGGCTTTTTTTGTATCAATTAACTTCACTCGCCTGTAGAAGATGACTTGTTCGCTTCAGAGTAAAATAGTACTTTTAAGTTTAGTAAAACTTTAGATGATAAATCCAAAAATGACCTTGGTTGCATTCTATCAATTCAGAATTAAGTACAATTGAGTTTACATCATATGATTCAGAGCCTGTATTGACCTATAAGAAATCGATTATGAAAAAAAATAAATCATAATGGTGTTTTTAGATGTGCGTCAAGGTATCCTCTCAAAATTT
Source organism: Caligus rogercresseyi (assembly GCA_013387185.1). Classification (NCBI taxonomy): domain Eukaryota; kingdom Metazoa; phylum Arthropoda; class Copepoda; order Siphonostomatoida; family Caligidae; genus Caligus; species Caligus rogercresseyi. The sequence goes on along the minus strand of CP045897.1, from coordinate 17,522,142 downwards.
TTACTTTGTCTCTGACGCATTTATAATCCATTATATGCGTCATTTTGTACGCGAAGATAGGCTTTTTTTTTATGTACATAAAACTCTCTACTTATTAAATTGACATGATTTAGTATACCAAAATATTAAAGCTGGTTCACCAAGCTTTCATTTGATATATTTGTGTGTTCTGAAAATTGCTATACTTTAAGAGATATAAAAATACGTACTCTCTCCCCCAAAAAATTGATCTTTTGATATGGGACTATACGATTACCATTTGGTAAGGCTGTTAGTGTTACTTGGTAGAAAGAGAAGGGAGGGAGATTTTGCCTCACTCTCTCTCCCTTCTTTTTTTTCTTCCTATCCGGTAACACGAACTGGCGTTTACAAATGGTAATCGTATAGTCTCATATCAAAAGATCAATTTGTGGGGCGAGTACGCATTTGCTTATATCTCTTACAGTATAGCGATTTTTAGAACTAATATTTCAAACATTTGAAAAATAAGAACAACCCTAATAATATATATATATAATATATATATTATATATGTTTAAATATATATATAGATATTTGCTTTTCCTAAAACGTCTTATTATCTACTATATATTTTTTTGTGACTTAATTGATTTTGTGTAATGACATATGAAAGTACATATTCATAAACACTTTTTTTAAAATTATTTTAAAAAATCCCGTTCGGTCACTATGAAATAAAGCGTGGCAACACATAGATATCTCATAAAAACAACACAACAAATTGAACAAAAAGACATTCGAAAAAAATAGATTTTTTTATAAATTGCATAAGTATCTTCAGGCTATATTTGCATTATTATAGTAGAATGGGTAGAACTTCACAAGCTCACCAGCAAATCCATATTGCCTCCCTGGAAATTTTGACGCTGGGAGCAGATAACGAACTGCCCTTTATGTCATGATCATCCATGACAGTTCGTCTTTCCTGACGAGATCCCCTGTGCTAAGCGCTTCGGCAATATCTTTATTAGCTTATGAGGTCCTGTACCAATTTTCTTACTCATCAAATAACCATTTGTATCTCATTGTTCCAAAATGTGAGACCAGACAGTCTTTATATATCCGTTGGTCTCCGGAGCTAATATAGCAAAGTAAGCATCGACTCATAGACGATCACAGTTAATTAATTCAGAGCTGGGATTCGGAGAAAAGTCTACCGCCAGTTCTGTATTCGTATATACTTTTCTATCGATCGAAATGGGTGTCTCGGTAGATTTTATTTTTACTCACAGTATCGATCGATATGTCGGTACGGTAATAATAAAGAAGAGAATTTATTTATGTATCTGCTATTTCACCTCTTCATATGCATTTCATATCAGACAATT
>CP045897.1:17501338-17520693 GCA_013387185.1 Caligus rogercresseyi | reverse complement strand
AACAAAATTTACCATGTGAAAAGTCACGGGAGTGCCGTTTAACTGATACCATGTATTGTTTAATGTCACTTTCTAAGGCTCGAGCTTTCATAAAACGGGGCTTGCACTTGACGAAGGCTTTCTTATTCTTTTTTTTACCACAAAGGCAAACTTATTCACAATTAGATTATATCTTATAATATTCATAAAAAAACTTAAAACGTCGTGTTATTCAACAATATGATCAACCAGAGAAGTAATATTTTTAGGTAAAGGAACTCGAGTAGATCTCATTTTAATACATACATTGGGTTTTAGTGGTAATAAAATTAATTTCTTCTTGGTACGGTGTCCATTATAAAAGTAAATAAAATCCTTACTCCGTAATTGTATATTAAAAAAATCATCAAATAACAATTTTAGATATTCTAAAATTTCTACCACTATATGCACTCTAATAAAAAATGTTTTGATGTCTCCAGCGAATCCCCGCAAAAAAAGCATAATCTTTCCTCCGCTGTAGTCCCATATATACTACCAAATGTCAATGTGTTGGTAAGTACTCTGTATTTAAACCAATAGAGAGAGTGATTTAACATTTTTGATTTTAAACCATGCATTAATATATTTACTGGTGTTCTCAGCCCGTAATCTTCTTTCCTCTTCTCAATTTGATTTAAAAAATGACTTTTTGAATTTTTATCCACTAAAAAATGTCGGAGTTCCTTATTACTATTAGTTTTATAAAATTGTAAAACTATTCTCTGGACCGAACTCTCTTTTCTTAAAATTAACCCATTTTAAAACATTCATCCTCTCCAGTCTTTCATTTGCTGTAAATTACCTATTTCATTAAAAAATATCCCCAAGGCAAACAATTTTTTTTCCCCAATAGAAGTATTTTTTTTAAAGATAACCTCCCATTTCCAACAACTTGTTCCTGCCATTTCATTTTTTGTAATAATAAAACCGCCACCTCTTATTGATCGCACTATTCTGATACCAAAAGGACTAATGTTTGCGGCTAAATCTAGCACAGAGTGTGGTCCATTACCTCTTCTCCCTCCAAGGGGCGTCCTACCTTTTTCAAATATAGTCCCCTTAATGCTTCCGTCCAAACTGAAACAACTCTCTAAACTTTTCAACCATTTAAAGAGTATTACTTTCCAGAAGCTTTCAAGCTCCAACAGACCCAAACCACCGAATTTTTTTGGTGTTTTGACACGTCTCCCTCCATGATATTATTTTAGGGCGACCTTCCGGAAATAAAAACTTTTCGCAAAAATCATTGATTTTTTTTACATAAAATTTGAGAAAAAAGTGTTAGTCTTAAAATATGAATAGTTTTGGGTAAATAAATGTATTCCATATAAAAATTCTTGTCACAGTATTCTTCTTAAGAATTTTGCGTATCTATTTGTTGTTTTTTGGACTTTATCCTCTATGACCTTGGCGTTTTCTATAATATCCTCATCGTTCAATGATATAAAGGTACCCAACACTTTCATCATAGAAGTCACTTTCAAGCCCCCCAGATCCAATGCAAACTCAAAATTTTGTCATTACAGTACTTTTCTTAAGATTAATCTCTAACCCAGAATTATCCCTATATTGTTTTAAAATATTAATGTTTTCCTAATCGAACGGTGAATATCATCGATGCTCCCAGAAAAATATATTCACATCATCTGCAAAGGCTAAAACTTTAGACATGCTTTTGCCACTTTATACCATTTATCCCTACCTACACGCATGATTTCCTCAATAATAGAATTCAATGCCAGAACAAATAAAGTGGGGGACAAAGGGTCTCCTTGACGGCAACCTCTGTTGACCTTAATTCTATTATCTTTTTATCGTAAAACGTATATAAGTTGCATAGACCCAACCCTACCATTTTGATAAATTATCCCCTACACCATGATCCTTTAAAACTTTTTAAAATCCATTTGTGCGATACACTGTCGACGCCTTCTTAAAATCAACACTTATTACTGCTGCCCTAGATTGTGTTTCCTCAATATGGGCTCAAGCATCTTTGATGCTTCTTCCCACATCTTCCATTACCCTACTTATATCACTGATCGTGTCGGATTTATACATGGGTGTTAAAAACCACAAGACATGATGAGCCACACTCCATGACTTGACAATGACTTTATGAATTCATTAGATAGAATGGTTCCCATCATACAAATGCATATATATTTTTATTAAGAATGTTGATATCCATTCAGAAATGGCCGAAGAGTGATGTCCATAAATCTTTTTTGGTACATCCTTGGAACGATTTTAGATGACAAAGCTATTCCACCCCATATGTTTTCCTAGGTCTTTTAAGGCAGGAGAGTTATCTTCGATGAAAGAGGGTTTTCAACGTTTATAGCCTTCTAGCTAGTAGGGTAATGAGTAGGCTTTGTATAGCACTAGTGAACGATTCTCTATATGTACAAGTCGATCCGCCGATCGACTTGTCGATCAAGTATGTTGAAGTTGCTCCATTGTTTAATTTTTGTGTGTATCGTAAATCTAATGAAATCCATTCACTTCTGTTTTCATCGTTTCTTTCCCATTCAATGCCCAGAACTTCAATTCTGTTCATATGGGACACCGCATTATTTTACTTGAAACATCCAGCAACCGGTTACCGTCAGGAAACAGCAGCTTTGTTTATATTCATATTTTATCCAGACCTTATGAATATTTCATAAAAACATTTAGCAAAACTTCAATCCTCCTGACAAGTTGAACGCTTGAATTTGCTTCAACATATAACGTTATATCGTCACGTAAGCATCCAACAAATGATTATTGGAGCTAAAAGAGATTCCCAACCTCTGTAATTTCTTTTAAGGGACTCCACAAAATCCTCAATAGCTGCTATACAATATAAATGTGATCAGGACATCCTTGAATCCAGCTTCTCTTCGGTTCAATCCTTTCACTGGAGTGGCCATCGATGCTGATTTTGGAAGAACCATTATACAGTACGGCACGAATGGGATTAAAGAACGCTTTTGGGAGTAATTTTTTACCTCCCCCCCCCCCCTAAGAATATAGCAGAGAAATTGTGTCGAATGCTTTGTGAAGTCCACAGTAATTATTGCTCTATATTTGTCTCTCTCCGTCAAAGAATCAATCGACACTCTTATGTTGCGGGAGATGTCGTTAATTTTTCCGCTTTAGTAAAAAAAGCTTTTTCATGATGTCCTACTTTTTTACTTAAAATTTCTTAGATTTGTTTTGCCGACGACACAGTCAATATTTTGTATGTTTCATTCAAAACCGTTATAGCCCTCCATTGTTTGAATTTTGTCCCTTTGTCTTTTTTTGGTATGAGTGTTATTCGACCAATAACTATAGTTAAGCAGAAGGAAGCTTGCCATGTTTTTTCCATACCAATTCCAAGTTTAAGCAGATAAGGTAGCATACATCTGGGAGATACCTGAAGATTTTTCCACTTTATAACTTTATTCTTGACGTGGTATTCGGTTACACGGAAATTTATTGTTTAGTACATTTATATTGAAAGTGATATATTTAGCCAGACTGAATATATACGTGAAGTCGATATACTAAAGTTTGAACCATATTTAGCAGATCATATTTCATAAAGTAATAAATAGTTATTGCTGATAATATTAATTGGAGATCTAACAAAAAAAGTCATAATAGTTTATCATTCAATAGGTTGAATGAAGATTTTAAATTGTTCTTGTTTTAGTCAAAACTCTGTATGTTACTTTTAATTACTAAAGCTGTCAAGAAATGTAATATATTTTTTTGTATACTCATATAAAAGTTATTTGTTTAACATATATTTTAGAACCATTTAAGTGAGGTAGATGTATGAATTTGGACTTTACTTCATAAACTTAGAAATAATAATTAATGATGATAGGAATTTGATATTGATAAAAACTTATAATACTTCCCTTACACTGGGAAGCATCTACGGAAGGACTATGGATGCTTTTTCTGTAGGACCTACTTGGAGACAACAAAGCATTTCATTTTTGAGTGCACACAGGTTACCAAAATTTAGACTATCTGAGGTCAATTTTTAAGGATTTTTTAAAGCTACAACTTCTTCGGAAATATTTTGTTTACTTCTATGTTGGACCCTACCAAGACCAATAATTTTATAACTACCAAAACACAATTTTACATTTATAAATTACGTACAGAAAAAACCGTAATTTTCCTTGGATTGTGGACAATATTTAAAAATAATCACTTTAAACAAATGAATTTTACTATTTTACTATTTTGTAAAATAGAATATGCAATTCCCTATATGCTTACCTCCTTCAATGGTTGTCTTTTTAGTTTCTTAACATGAGTGTATGAAGATATGACGTTTCGGCGAGAGAAAAAAACATATAATAAGTTCTTATCTAAATAAGCTGAAGTAGGTATTGTTTCTATAACTTTTCATAATACCAACGGAATATTTATATAGATGGAATAACCCTATTTTTTGCATATATTGTTCGATAGAATTACATCCGACAGGATATAAATAAGTATATAGCATAAAATTAGTCTATCAGCCTAGGATCTTATCAATGAGGTCGACCAAAGTTGACCATCTCCTCTCGGGATTCGAACCTGCGCCCCCAACATTGAGAGTTAAACACGCCTTAACGCACACCGCTATCGAACTCCCTTCTGTTTTTTAATTCATTTTTGAGTAACTTCGATTCCTTGCAACATAAAATATGTTTTCCTTGAGGTTTGAAAGTGCAATATATTTCCATGTTCTGCGGCATTTTCTAATATATATAGAATATTGTTTCTATTATGCTTTTTATACTCATAATAACTAGGGTCATTATAATGGTCGTTATTAGTTAAGTTCTTATAAAGATAAGTAAGATGTTAGATTAAGTTTTGTAAATATTTTTGAGACTTTCACTTTATTAACCCAATACTTGCATATATTTTTTTTAATTTTCTCTTTTTTTCTGTTGTTGTTGAAAGTCATGAACGCTGGATATTTTTTTCAAAATTTTCGCCCTCTGTAGAAAATACTTCAGAACAAGAAAAACTTAATGCAGGCGTCAGATTATGCTAATTAAGAAAGGCTTTTGTTTCTTTATAGGTAACGTAATTTAGCAGAAAAATTTAATATTTTACTATTCCTTTAAATATATTTTTAATAAAGATTTATATTTGCCTCAAATAATATTCTTGTATAAAGCTTTATAGAAAAAAGTTAAAAAATCTAAATAGCACTCTACTCAACTTTTGCAGTCGAATCGATTACCTGAAGTATCAAGTGTAGCCACATAATAATAGGTATTAAAAAAGCCATGATCTGTCTTAATCCGTTTGAATTTTATTTTTAAAGACATAAAACCTTAAGTAATGTTTTTGATGTTCTTTTTCTATTTGTTTCGAAAGAATTTTTGATCATAAGTAGCAAGGTCTGTATAATAAGATCTGGGCAATACAAAACAAACATGTAGCAGTGTGACTACTCAATTACGTCACCGGAGAAACGAATATTATATATGTATATATATATATATATACAGGAACGGAGTGGGAATAATTTAGTCACCGGGAAATTATTCCCTCGCCGGCCTTATACAGGCCCCAATATGCCATTAGAGGCTGTCAACGGACGTTTATATTTCTTGAGACCAGCGGCCCACCGGGATAGTCCCGGTACTCCCGGTGGCCACTCCGCCCCTGTATGTATATATATATATATATATGGTCATTCCAAAAAAAAATTACTTCAATGAAATTTTGGTTTCATGGATTCAATGAAATTTACACCATAGAATGATTAAGTCTTTTTCATTATATTTTTTAAATTCAGTTCGAAATTTGATGTTTGAGCAAAGTTACATGCCTCCTTAATTTGGGCTTTTTCCCGGCCAAATCCCGGTCTTATTTTTTATTGGAATTTTCGAGTTCCTTATGGAGTTTTTTGAAAAACTTAATAAATTGATCATATTTTTTTGTTTATATCTTATACTAGAATTGCCCATTTTGAGCATTTGAAAGCTCTATGGTAATGAAATTAAACTTTTTTTTTTGCCTTGATGCCACTTTTTTATAGCCAATCGGCTCTCCTGATTTCCTCTTTGTTTTGGACAAAAAAACTGAGGCCTTGAGTGATAGAAGAGACTTTTTTCTACAAAATATCAAAATTCAGAGATGTGTTTTTTGTTTAAGCCGAGAATTTAGGATTCATTTTGGAAATTGAGTAGATCTTTTAGATTGCCTTGTCATCATCATTATTTTTGTGTATTATGATGACGTCAATGGAATATTTAATTCCTCCTTATATCGATATAGACACACAGATAGAGAAAGACACAGAGAGAGAGAACTATATAATTAACTTCCTCCCATCCTGAAGAGTCTCCGGATCCAGAAATAGTGAATAGTGACTTTACACATCGAATTGGAATCTTTGGGCACCTGGATCGTGATAAGAGGAGTTCTTCATGACCTATTCCTACTCATTCTTCTTCAAATATCTACCCTCCCGCCCTCCATCCCCCCTCTTCCGATCTGTCTCGGATGACTGACTACGGAGACTCCACTCATGAAGCTTCCTCCTCTCCTACACTTCTCTTGGACTCGTCAATCACGAAAAAGAAGTCTCTCAGGCATGGCATGATGTAAATGGAAGTTTATATGGAGATTATGAAAACGGCGTGCGTGGCTAGGAACACTGCCAAATAACAGGTGTTGTGTTAGGAACCCCCACGAGGTGCCCATTGTCGCGCAGACCAAGTTCCCGGCCGCCGTGATTGTGTTCGCATCATCAGCTCCGACGGTGACGTCATGCCGCCGTCACTTCTTCCCCAAGGGCCTGAGACTGGACTCGGAGGGGTATGTGCACTCATGAGGATGTGGTGGCCCCCTGGATAAAGAAGGTTGCCGCTGGGAGGCCCTACGTGTTCCAGCAAGACTCGGCGCCCTGCCACACCTCGCGCAAAACCCAGAAGTGGCTGTCCGAGAACCTGACGACTACACGAGCCCAAACATCTGGCTGCCCAACTCCCCCGACTGCAACCCGTGCGACTTCTACCCATGGGGCGCGGTTGAGAGGGATACCAACCGAACTGCTTGCAACACCATGGCCGAGTTGAAGGCCCGCATCACGCTCTGCTTCAAGAAGTTGCCGAGGACCAGGTCAGGTGCGCATGCCTCCCAGTTCCAGTCCCGCTGAAGACGGTCGTCGAGGTTAGGGGCGCGTACTTCGAGTAGAATCCAAGCCAACACCAATATAGACAACTTACTTTTGGAATTTTTTGATTTAATAAAGAATTAAAGATTCTATCCATGTTTGTTTTTCATTTTTCGAAAGTGTCAAATTTAGTGCGGGACCCTGTATATATATGTATATATATTAGGGCTGTTCTTATTTTTCAAAAGTTATCGTATATTCTCATATCAAAAGATCAATTTTTGGGGGGAGTACGTATTTGCATATATCTCTTAAAGTATAGCGATTTTTAGAACACCAAACATATCAAATGAAAGCTTGGTTAACCAGCTTTAATATTTTGGTATACTAAATCATGTCAATTTAATAAGTAGAGAGTTATATGTAAATTAAAAAAGCCTATCTCCCGTACAAATGACGCATATAATGGATTATAAATGCGTCAGAGACAAAGTAAATTTTGAGAGGATACCTTGACGCAAATTTAAGAAACACATTATTATTTATTTTTTTCATAATCGATTTCTTATAGGTCAATACAGGCTCTGAATCATATGATGTAAACTCAGATTATAATGAATTCTGAATTGATAGAATGCAACCAAGGTCATTTTTGGATTTATCATTTAAAGTTTTACTAAACTTAAAAGTACTATTTTACTCTGAAGAGAACAAGTCATCTTCTATAGGCGAGTGAAGTTAATTGATACAAAAAAGCTATGAAATAAGCTAACATACACACTCCATTTTGCCTTTGTTTTTACTGAAAACTTTGTTTTATTAAAAAATATCAAACATACGTCTGGTAGTAAATTAGATTTCCTTTAAATTAATAATAATTATTGAAGTCTGTAACGTCCACCATTTTGAAGAAATTTGCGAAAAACTTATTTTTACTAAATTTTTAAACTCGTTTGTGCGACCTCGTAATATTGAACGATTTTGTTCAAACTTTGTATGTCGTCTTCTTTTATCACCAAGAAACAGAAAATCCACAATGTTGCTAACATTTCAACTTTTTTTTTTAAGAGACTTTATTCGTTTAGGGTAGTTACATATAGCATTATATATAAATAAACCTTATAGTTTAAAATTAAAACCCTAAACTAAAGCCAAATCTACTAACAAATTTATCTAAAATAATACAAAATAATAATACAAATACTTCACAACGATTGTAGGCACCTACTAAAAAGGTTTATCAATATTTAAAATATCTAAGAACAGCAAAAAAAAATCAAAGTACAAAAGCATTCGGCTCCTTCCAACCCAGATCCTTGGAAACTTTCATATCTTCCTCATGGTGTCGGTGATGACAAAGGTGAAGATTGCCACCCAGTTTCGGTTTCTCTCGAACCCAAAGATCGAAGAGATCTCCACTAAGTAACTCAGGATATCCACGGCGGCAAGATTGAAGATTGGGAAAACATGAGAAGGCATTATTATCACTACACAGGGAATCTCAAGAAAAATACAACTCGTGTTAACAGTGAAGGAGATATGGCCTACTAATTTTTGTAATATTTAAACCTCTGGTTAACCTTAATTAAATGTTTTAAAAACCGTAAATGGTTCTGACAACAAGAAGGATAAAACCGCACTAAATCTCCCGCAAAATTCCATGACGACGAGCCCACTTTTGGTATCTTTATAGATAAACTCGAGTATCGAGCTGCCGTTGCAATAAAAATGGCCCTCAAGTCCTCGGAGCAAACATGCTCATAGAGCGTTAACCTCTGTGCAATATAGCTTCTGCAACTTGATAGAGAAATCTCCAAAGCACGGGTTTTTGAGGCACTTCTGGGATTTGAGTTTAGCCCAAATAGAAGTAGAGCAGGCACGATTTTATTTGTGACCCCTTTGACGTTTAGAGTGACAAACTCCCTCAAGATGTCAAGAACAGGGCACTTGGCAAAAGCATGGACAGTACTATTATACAATAGTCCACAGTTTTTACAAGGTGTATTATAAAATATACAACCAGAAGAAACCTGGAACTGCGCTGTAAATTTATTTCCGTCCCAAACCTTTGACACAGAGCACATTATGCGTGATTTCCAAGTTCTTGGAAGGTCTAATTCTTCCAAGTACTTGTTGCATATTTGGTCAGCTTCTTCTCCTGTGTCATATCCAAAGGACATCCTTAAATGCCAGGGTACCGGCACTTGATGCCTTATAGCAGCTCTCTTCAAGGGAAAGGAGAATCTACCGTTGTTAAATAGTGGTTCACGGACTAAATCAGGGAATGTAAATATTCTTTTGGACAGTGCAATGAGTTCTAGATTCTTTGGATCAAGAAGATTTTTAAAATAATATTTTTTATTGCAATTCTGCCGCACAATATCTACTGTAAAACTTGACGTAAAAATAGGGGAGCCTTTCCAAATAATTCTTTGTATGGAGGCTAAAAAGGTGGACATTTCTACTAGTTTTTCATTTATAAAATCAGTACCTAACATTAGCCAAGTGAAAGCGTCGCTTGACGTAAAAATTGAGCGCCACTCAGAGTGGGGATGAGCTGACATATCTATTAAAAGCTTTTGATAAATTTTTGGTAAAATTCTGGAGAGTGAATTTAATCCTCCCCCTAACTGTTGTCTTGGTCTCTTTAAGGCGCTCAGATAACTTCGATGAAATAGTTGGTTTAGCCATGTTTGTTCTTCGGCAATGGCTCTCTCAGCCAACCAAGGCAGAGATGAAGCTTTATATATAACAGATGGGACAATCGAGAAGTTGTAAAAGTCAATCCTCTTTTGGAGATTGAATTTTCTCCACAGTGGAATCGAATGGCTAATATGATTTTTCATATTAAACCAATTTGATTCAGAGGCGCCCATCGCATCCCAAGAAATTCCTAAGATCTCCAAGCTTCCCCTTATTGAGCAACCTGAAACTTTAAGGTCATTACCAGGGTTCCATTTTCCAATAGGAAGAATTGAAGTTTTTTTAATGTTTATCATCAGCCCAGATCTTTTTTCAAATACTCTGAAATGATTCAGAACTACTTCAATCCGTCTCAATAGTTGCTCTTGGGAATTGGCTTCGAGCATTAGCGTGACATCATCAGCATACATATCAATTATATGTTTTGATGAGCCAAAGTCTACTCCAAAGCCTGTGTATTTTTTTGTGATTGCATCACATAATTCTATAAGGCCAGTTATAAATAAAAGCGGGGCCAACGGACAGCCTTGACGGCAACTTTTCTTTAAAATTATAGATTCACTTTCTTTTCCTCCTAAGGAAATAGTTGAAGTGCCATTATATAAAAGAGCTCTTATAGGGTTAAAATATTTTTTGGGGAGTACTTTTTTTATTGATCTAAAAATATGGCTATGCTGTATTGTGTCAAATGCTTTCGTAAAGTCCACAGCAATTACAGCTCCATAAGTGCCTCTTTTACGAACAATTCCAATAGCTGTTCCTATGTTAATAGAAATATCAGCAATTTTCCTCCCCCTAAGGAAACCTTTTTGTTCTTTTCCTAGTTTATAGTTTAAAATTGGTTCAATTTTAGAGGCAAGAACCCCTGAGAGAATTCGGTAGCTCATATTGAGTACCGTAATGGGTCGCCAATTATTTATATCTGTTGGGCTGCCTTTTTTAGGAATCAAGGTTATCCGACCTTTGGTCACTGATTTTGGAAGTTTACCATGTATCTCCATCGATTTGCCCAACTCCAAAAGATAGGGAACGATTTCATCGGTACATTCGGTAAAGATTTTCCCTATAATGCCATCGGGTCCTGATGCTTTACTATCGTTAAACTTATTTTTAATATATTGAGTAATGACGGTTTTAGTAAAAATCAAATTTTTCCCCACCTTTGGGCGAGGGAAGTTTGATCTAACACCGCCTACGAGTCTTTGAAAACGGCAGTGAAAAAGTTTTAAAATCTCTTTAGGGTTCGTTATTGAACTTCCTTCATGAACTATTTTCTTTATCAAACTGATAGAGTAGTTTTTCGGAAAGAGGTTTTTAAGTCTTTTAGATGAATTGCTTTCCTTCTCAATTTTTTGTTTCAATTCAATTTCAGCCATTTCTGAAATCCGAAATAAATTAGCTGTCTCGGACGAAATATAGCGTAAAAAAAGCGAGTTATCATCAAGCAGATCATCAAGACTTTGTTGAAATGCTGCCTCTTTTTGACGTTTCAAACTTTTGAAAAATAAGAACAACCCTAATATATATATATATATATATATATATATATATATATATATATATATATATATATATATATATATATATATATATATATAGGTTTATATATATATATATATAATATTTCTCCAGTGACGTCATTGAGTACTTATACTGCTAGGATTACATGTTTGTTTTTGTATTGCCCAGACCTTATTATACAGACCTTGATAAGTAGTATGTAACATTCGATATATTTAAAGTTTGATACCCAATACCAACAATGAAAATATGGATAAGAAAGTATCAAGATCAAGTATATAAGCTGAAAAATGTATAATAAATAGCCATAATAGAATATATTACCAAAAATTCTTATAATCATCATATAAGGATGGATAAAAGTTTTTAGATACTTTTTAATGTTTTTAAAAAGTTTTTTCATTAAAAGCACTCATATTCTTTTTTTTTTTCTTCAAAAAACAAAAATGCTTTGAATTTTGGACGATTTATTTATTTACTTTAATTTATGAATAAACTTCGATATCGATAGAATGGCATGGACGTTTTACGAAGACCATTTGTTAAACCCATTTTTGATTACTTTTCAGCTTGAATTGGCTGAAACTGCAGTAATTTGCAATTAATATTTGTTCTGAGCTCTCCTAACGTTGACAGATTATTGGTGTAGCATTCACTTGACCCCTAAGGAAATAATGTAGATGTGTGTAATTGCACGACCGAGGCGGCCAATTGACTTCTCTATTTCTGGAAATAAACCGATCACCAAACTTACTCTTTAATAAATCGATAGTAGCATTATCTGTTTGTCATGTTCAAACCAAATACCTCCAAGTCCATATCTTTCCATTCAGGCCAATCAAAATAGGTTATCATGGCACAGTAACTAATTCCATTCTCAGTGACGTACGATTGTCATTGTCGACGAACAAGTACGGCCCAATGACACTCTCAACATGCAATTTACACCAAACAGTATTTTTGGGGGATCTCCTGAATCACGTGTGGATTAGCGCAGAACCAAAAATGTGTCTCATTGCTGAAGATCATTTCGAATTTTCCTTTGGCCCATTTTACGAATTTGCGACGTTTGAAGTGGTCAAGAAGCTTCAATTTTATATGAGCTTGATCTTATAAGGGTGTAAAATATTTTCGTAAAACCACAACGATGCCACAGAGATGCCCAACGCTTGAGAACAATCGCGTAAGGGACAAATTGGGTCATCTTGAATTAATTTTTACAATCCCGCAGATTGTAAAATTAATTAATTAAAAAATTAATTAACTGGCACAGAAACATTATGGTCTGTGTATGTGGACTCAATTTTTTTCACCAAACGTAGAATTGTTGATTTTGCAGGTCGATTGCGTTGACTATAAATTGGCGTTAACGCTTCTAAAGTTTGGATCAAAGACTCACGTTTTTAATAAATATTAATAATTAGGTAGCTTAGATCAAGCTTCCTCCATGATGAAACTACAATTGTTTCCCAACACAGCTGTTAAGAAATAATAACAAATATGGCGTTGCTCTAGAAACCTACCAACGCAAAATTTGGGCATCCCTATTGAGACTCCATGTATTTTTATGCTTGTTATCTGCTTTTTATGTGAACTTTTAAAACTTATATTTTATCTCTATTACACATGCTTACTATGATTGTAAATATTGACAAGGAGTAAAAAAATAGAAAAAATAAGTCTTTTTTTTTTGGTAATGAGTCCTTGAAAGCTTCCATAACCAATTTGATAAGAAATAAAATATATCTGAATTTACCTAAAGCCCTCGCGACATTCCAGTTGCTATCGATTCGCTCAACGATGGACAGAGGATAATATCCGTTTTGAATATAAACTCTGTCACAAAGTAGACTCTATTTTCCAGCTCCATGCCATGGACCCAGGAAGGCAAGAGAAGTACACCCATTAAGGAATATAAGGTCATATCGACTAAACACTTCTTTAATTTTCAGCATAATGAGTCGTTCCCATTTGGTCTCCTTTATAGTCCTATAAATATATAAAAAGAAAGCAGAAAAGTTGTTCAGTTCAAGAGGTATAAAAACCGAACCCTAAATTGGGATAGGATTATTATAATTATGTAGTTACCTAATAACTTGTGAGAAATGTTTAAAAAAACGGGTGTAAGTACCTCTCAGAATAAATATTGATTATTTCTCAATGAATTTGCTTTATAAAAAATTCAAAATGGTGATTATATTTCAATCTAAAATGCTTGAACATGACTTTTTGGCTTAAAATATTTCCCAGGGAACCGGAGAGACTATAGAATGACAAAAGCAAAACCATACAAGGAGCACACAAAGACACTATGAAAATGGTGAGGGAGGTTGGGAGACAAGCTGTGCTCAGTACAAGATAAAATGATTAAGTTTCGTTATCTCTCTGGAGGTATTTCTGCTGAAACAAGACACTCATTGATGAGACGACAAAAAGAGTCTTGTTTTTTCTTTATCTTCGTATACCTACCAAAGATAGAGGAATGGTTGGTAATGCTAAAGTTTGAGGATCTCACTACTGTTATGAAAGACTGTGTTGCTGATATTTATCACTTTGCCATTTAAACTAAGATATCTACGTTCCCAGATAGAAAGTAAGGGTAGTAATACTTTAGTCTTGCCGACTCGTCCAAGGAATGTGTTACCTTACTCGAAGTAACTGAGAAATTCCATCGCATTTTGTTCGTACAAAAGTTGTCATACTTATTTTTTAATTAGTCATGAAGACATGTTGTTTGAAGTTGATGAATAAATTTCAAAATGGTATTTAAATGTTCTGCTACTCGCTTTAGACAAGGCCTCAATAACAGTGATTATATCTTTCATTTTCAGCTAAACTTAGCATATTTGGAATTGTCAAAAAAAAAACTTTTTTATTGTTCTTTACGTCACATTAATAACCCTATTAATGATTCCACGTCAACTATACACACCTCACGGCATGACCATCACCGATTTGGATGATTTTTGGTACACTTATTAAAAGTTATAGGATAACACCTTGTGCAAAATTTCAGATGGCTGGGGCTCCCACGGGCCATTTTAGAGTCGCGCAAAGTTTTGAAAAATGTCAAAAAAACCGTGCCTATCTCATACTTCAAAAGACGATAGCTCCCTTCAGAATGATCGTAATTTCATTTTTTTTGCATCAAAATACTCAAAACATATACAGCTTTTATTTGAGTACAAATACGAAATAGTACAGCCAAAAATAAAATTTGGCGCTCTAGCGCGTACTTCAAAAGGGCGCCCTGCCGGGCCGCAAGACTTTTTTCGCCAATTTTTTTTCTGAAGGTAGTTCAACTTATTATAGTTCAAACCAAAAAAAATTAGAGTGGGTTCTCAATGGGATCATCCCCAAAGAGGCCATTAACTAGTGGCATATGTAATATTTAATACTAATCTCCTTCTTTTCATACCTACACTGTCACGCAGGGTTCCAATCTTTAATTTATCCCTGTATGTTTTTATTTTGTGCTGCCTTCTGTTCCTTTTACAGAACAACCAAAACATCTCGTTAAAGTATCATTATTATATAAATGCTTTCTTAGTTGTTGCCAACTTTAGTTCAAAATCACCAAAATTATAGTAGATAATGCGGATGGTCTAAAAAACGAACATAGCGATGTTAGAAGCACTTGAGGGAGAAAATAGTAACTTTCATGTTGTTGTTTTTTCATTTATCTTCATGAATGTCTACCCCTTGTGCTAAAATAAGAAAATCAAGAAGAAGAGATATGGAAATTTTAAGATAAATAATTCCTATGAAGAACCATTGATTAAACTTCTTTTATAAAAAAACGTCCACACTTTTTCCAAAGAATGCATCTTAAGTAACCTCTTTAGGAAATGATCGCACAGCACACCAATTGGGGTCGCTTCAATTCTTACAAATGCTTATATACAAATATATATATTTTTAGAATAAATCTCAATACTGTAAAAATTAATAGAACCTGTAGTAAATGATAAGCCATTAATAATTTACAAGTGCTCATGGAACTAAAAAATAATATTCCATATATTCCAACAAATCAAACGTGACCAAATTAAACATTATTTTTTTTGTTAACTATTAAATATTATAACATCGGTTTGCACCTAAACGCACTTTATCATAGATTTACTATTTTAAAAATACTACTCTTTGGATAAAACAGTCTTGTTTATTGAAAAATATAGAATATAAGTTGTAAATTACTTTGAAAAATATCAATCGACATAGTTAAAACTGCAGTTGAGATTTATGATAAATACAAATATTTCATTTGTTGAAATTAGGTATTTCTTCATCATAATATTTACTATTGGAATATTTCTACTAAATCGCAAAATTTAAACTAGTGTTTTACATCATATTAGTATTTTATTTTAGATTAAATAGCTTATCTTTAATTTCTTTAAATATATAATTAACGACACAAACGTTTGTTATATCATGTTGGGGTGGAGGAACTATCGGCCGATGTATCGGCTGTCCTTTTTTCTAGAACAAACTATTGATATATAGGAAAACGGGGATCAATTATTATAGGCAATAAAAACTTATTTAAAAAATATTTTTTATAGTAAGCTAAACTTAAAATGACTAATTAAAAATATTTTTATGCTTTTTTAAACTTACATTCATTCATTGTCAGTTTTTTGTTGGTAATAACATCGTTAGATAATTGACTTATCTTTCACCCTATTACTAGGTAACAAGGGCTACAATAATCAAGTTGCGCAGTCAGCTGTTATGATTCATAAGGGGAAATATCGGATTTTTTACAAGCCTCCTTATTCTTGTTGCTTAAAGTATTATCGACTATTTTAATTCGACCGACTTTTTAATGTACAGGATAAAGTATTTAACACCATTGGTCACACCATATACATTAAAAGACATCCCTAAAACGCAATTATCTGAATCTTTTTTTTACTTTTTATTATTTTCTTTAACTTTTTACAATATTTAGGATGGTTTAAGGCTAATTCTAAAGAGAAAAGAAGAAGATGAACACCGCTAAAGATTAAAAAAACTGGCCTTACTCCTCAGAGATCCAAAATATTTTAAGAAGATCCTAGTGCCGTTCTTCCAGAGCAAGTAGTCCCTTATGTTCCCCCACAAACGAAACTGAGGGCACTTAAAATCACTTTGTAATAAGCATAAAAAGACAAAACACTCTCAAATCAAATGATGTGGCATTTAATACAGAGGCGAAAAAAACTATATCATAAAATAGTTATTTTTTTCCTATTTGTTTTCTGCAAGTTTCAAGTTTTTGTTGTTTGGCGATGCGATTTCTTCATTAAACTCTTAATACAGAGTTTCAAGTTTTCTTGTTTGTCGATTTCTTTCATTAATTTTGTTTTATGTTTGCTTTTTAACATTTGAACCGTGCTAGAACAGCATTTCTTTCGGTCGTTGACATAAGATTCTAATGGGAAGTAGCCTCTTGATGCTGCTTATGTTCCATATATTGTATCAAAAACCTAATTAAAAAGTTGCTGAAGTGTGGTCATGTTGTTTTGCTTGATTTGTATACCGACTTTATCGATCAGGTCTTGTTTCGCAACCGCGGAAAGCTTTTTTCTCAGACCTTATGAACATTAAATTAAGGGGCGCGACTTTATAACGTCGAACACCTGCTGTACACAACACAAAAAATGAAATTTAGGTCAAAACAATGAAGGTTCCATTATGTACATAAATCCAAACTTAACCATGGAACTGACGGGTTTCCCCATAGAATTTTATCAAAAATACATAATTTATGGTGCCCCCTTAATAAAGTATTGAGGAGGGCATTGAAAAAGGATATTTAAAATGATCACATTACTAGAGGTATCTCATCTTAGATACCTAAAGATGGGAAAGATCCACGAAATATTGAAAATCTTAGGCCCCTTCCCATGCTCAATACGTATAAAATTTTACAGTGGCATATTAGCTAACAGATTGCAGTCTGTTTTGCCACTCTTAACACCCATCACAAAAGGGGTTTCATTGGGCGATGTAATGGAGGATTTCATAAGTGGTATCCAAGATAGTATAGCAACAGTGAAGGAAAAGAAGAAAATGGTTTCCTTAGTAGCCATTGATTTCAAAAAAGCTTTCGACAGTGTCGACCATGGGTGGAGAATCGCCTGCTTGCGAGAGAAAGGTTTTGGGGAATATTTTATTTCGCATGATCGGTATGGGCCTCGGGGTCCTACTTACGCATTTTGAGGAGAAGTCAAATGTTTTTTGCGGTAAACAGAGGTTAGCAGTCAAGGAGACCCAATATCCCCCTACCTGTTTCATTCTGGCTCTTGACCCACTGATAAATGCAATAGATGGTGCTCCAAACATAAAAGGGTTGAAATAGGAAATCTAGAACACAAATTAGAAGCGTTTGTCAGATGATCTAAATGTTCTTTATGTCTGGTGATCAGGAGATATGAGTAAGTCCATAAAAGCACATTGAGGCTCTTAAAAGCATTTTCGAACGTTTTCAGGTCGGAAATAATGTTAATAAGTGCAGAGCCATTTCAAACTGTTGTCAAAGCTGTGATTGTCAACGGTTTAAAAACTATGAGAGTCTTAAGGTGTTGGGATCTTTTGTTGCGTTAGATTCATTTTTGTCAGATTGAAAACTATAAAACATCATTAACAGGTGACCAAAACAGTTGCCAAATATTCAACTATACTAACGACGACCTACCGGCTCGAGTTTTCGTTTTGGAATTGCTGGTGCTCCCCCAGGATTACTCACCTTGTTTAAACTGCGCACTTATTGCAGGAAATTAGTAGAAAAAGTCAATAAATTGCCTTCAAATTTTATTTTTAAGTATGGTAAAAGGTAACTACTCCAATGAAAGGTTACCCTCCCAAAAAGTATGGTGGGCCTATGTTGATCGATATAGAGTCTTTTTTGGAGACAATTCATTCTCCTTGTTCAAGAAGATACTAGACCACGAAACATATGCTGAATTATTTAATAGTAAATTAATAGAACAATACGGGTTTTCAATAGATGAAGTGTATGGTAAAGGACCGGATAAGATTATTAATACCCTGCAGAACATGAATATTTTTGGAAAGAATGTGCTACGATAGGGAAGGAAATTATATTTAAGATTCTTGCTCTTATGAATTGGCAAGAGCCAACTGTAGATAATGGTAGATTAACATGTCTTCAGGGTACGTCACTAAAGAGGAAAATAGACTACATTGGCGAAATTTTAAATGATAACGATTGTTTTACTTAAGCGAGATTTTAGAGAAGGAAAGTGTCAAACAACAAATTAAACTTACTCGAAGACCTATTGGACCAAGAGACTGTTTTTTTAATTTCATGAGGAATTTTAACAATATGAATCTTAGAGAAGTTTTAATTCAAGAAAATGTTACATATGTCTTTTTAAACCAAGTTGAAAGAAGAATAGGAAGAATGGATTTTAAATGCACGTGTAAAAAGAGTGCATTTGTCGTTTAAAATGGTATTGGCTGAGTAGCGATTTAACTTTCAAATACGTTGCCCAAATACCCCCTTTGGAAGTATTCATGGGCGATCTGAGGATGATCGATTGTGTTTTTTTCTGTGAAACTGATCTCGAAACGTCTTCTCACTTCTTGCTGGATTGTCAGGAGCTGAAAAAAGTTGGCTCATTGTAATAGATTTAATTTAAATTGGGTTACACTTAAAAGTTAAAAATTTTGCTTATGTATGTGTAGAGGCCTTTTAATGAAGAAATAAATTTAATAGTTACCAAAATTCAAAGTGTTTTATATAATTGAGAAGCACAAAGACTCCCCTCCCACACTGTTTTGATGCCTATATAAGGAATATTATAAAAGAAATTTTATGATAAATTCCCTCCCCCCCCCTAAATCATGTATGTTCGCTGATTGTTTTTATTGAACGGTTGTGATAGTTGTTAAAAAGTTGATTTCTTGAAATTATAGTTGTATTTTGTGTATGTACTATTATTTCGTTTTCTTAATAAAGTTATCTCGTTGCGAGAAAAAAAATAAT
>CP045897.1:17418020-17501238 GCA_013387185.1 Caligus rogercresseyi | reverse complement strand
GGAGATCTGTAGGGTCGTTGACTCTCTATGTAGAGATCATGATTGTATCCTCCCCTAGGAGTGACTCCGATCGTGATCTATATCAGAAGAATCAACGACTCTGCTAGAAGAGATTAGGATGATATCTATTATAGGGGGATGCGATTGAAGTATGGAGGATGGTATGAACGAGGGATTCAAACTATTTTTATCATGTCTGATTTCTTCAGAGGAGTATCAAATTATCATTTAGACACGGAGAAATATTTTACTATGTTGTACAAGCTACTATTTCATTGCAATTCTATTTTATATTTTGTGACATTGCGTCGCATTTGCTACCTTGAGCACAAAAAAGAAATAATTTCCACCCAAAAATAGAATAGAAATTGCAAATGAAATAGTAGCTTGTACAACATCGTAAAATATTATCTCCATGTTTAAAGCGCATCTCTTCCAGAAGAAATAAGGATCGTAATCTCTCGAGGAGAGGTCAACGATTTACTGGATCTCCCTCTCTGCTACGACATTATTATATATATATATCTATATATAGGGGTGGTCTTATTTTTCAAATGTTTGAAATGTTTTTTGCACGTACTATCCCCCAAAAATTGATCTTTTGATATGAGAATATACAATTACCACTTGGTAACTGCTGTTAGTGTACCTGGATAGAAAGAAAAAAAGAAGGGAGAGAAGTGAGGCAAAATACTCCTCCTTTCTCTTTCTTTTCTATCCAGGTAACACTAACAGCAGTAACCAAGTGGTAATTGTATATTCTCATATCAAAAGATCTATTTTTGGGGGAGAGTACGTGCAAAATGTATTTGTTTATATCTCTTAAAGTATAGCGATTTTTAGAACACCAAACATATCAAATGAAAGTTTGGTAACCATCTTTAATATTTTGGTATACTAAATCATGTCAATTTAATAAGTAGAGAGTTATATGTACATTAAAAAAAGCCCTATCTCGCGTACAAAATGACGCATATAATGGATTATAAATGCGTCAGAGACAAAGTAAATTTTGAGAGGATACCTTGACGCAAATCTAAGAAACACAATATTATTTATTTTTTCATAATCGATTTCTTATAGGTCATACAGACTCTGAATCATATGATGTAAACTCAGATTGTACTGAATTCTGAATTGATAGAATGCAACCAAGGTCATTTTTGGATTTATCATCCAAAGGTTTACTAAGCTTAAAAGTACTATTTACTCTGAAGCAAACAAGTCATCTTCTACAGGCGAGTGAAGTTAATTGATACAAAAAGCTATGAAATATGCTAACAATACACACTCCATTTTTTTTTGTTTTTACTGAAAACTTTGTTTCATTAAAAAAATCAAACATACGTCTGGTAGTAAATTAGATTTCCTTTAAAGAATAATAATTATTGAAGTCTGTAACCGTCCACCATTTTGAAGAAATTTGCGGAAAACTATATTTTTTCTAAATTTTTAAAACTTTGACCTCGTTGCACGACCTCGTAATGTTGACCGATTTTGTTCAAACTTTGTATGTCGTCTTCTTTTATCACCAAGAAACAGAAAATCCACAATGTTGATAACATTTCAAACATTTGAAAAATAAGAACAACCCAATATATATATATATATATATAATATATAATATAATATATATATATATATATAATATATATATATATATATTATATATAGATATATATATATATATATATATATATATATATATATATATATATAAATATATATAAATATATATATATAATATATGTGTGTGTGTGTGTGGAATCAAACTCCCTCTTTGGTTCTTTTTGCTCTACAGTATGTTGCTTCAGTATTCTAAATTCTTTATGGACCGGACATTAAGACTTTTACTACTCAAGGATAACCATTAGTTTTTTATTAATGTACAATCTTCAGATGGTTACGCTTGCCCTGGTTTCCATACATGATCATCAAATGTTCAGAAGATCTATCTCTTCCCTGCCATTGCACGGGCCTCCATCGACGTCATAGAATATTATCTGACGTCATGAATTTCACAATGGACTGCTTCATGGAAGGGAGTGGCGACTGGGGAACTAACCGAATCGATTATGATGAGATGGCTCAATGGGGGTGTTGCAACTGGACGGGGATGTTGGGAAGGATCCAAAATGAGACCTTTGATATGGTTTTACCCATGTATTCTTCGACGTTTTCCAAGGACGCCTACTTCAGTTTAGTTGAAGTAAGCCGATTATATTTTTGTTTTGTTGCAGGAAGAAATTTTGTCACCAAGCATTCTTAATATGTTCTATATTTGTTTGAAGTAAGTCTGTAAAAATTTATATATATATTTTGGTTGTTGAGAGCAAAAAAATCCGTCTCCATACGATTCTCAACATCTTCTGTATTTTCCAGGGTCACTTAATCGTATTACTGACCTTGCGCAAAACGAGCATAGAAACTTAAGAATTCAAGCCTTTCGGCCTTGAAAAATTGGGAGTAAAAATCTTAGAGGTGTACTCATTACTTTAAATACAGAGAGATTATCCTCTAGAGTCGTTCAAAAATGTGTTAGTATTTAAAAAAGGTCAAGAGTAGTGATGGAGTTCGCTCCTTATTTCTACTAATAGGTTAGCCGTAGCTGCTCCCGTTTGAATTATGATTGAAAGACTTCAGAACAATCGAAAAGTGCAGTAATTGAAATTATTAGTGAATTAGCTCTTTAAATAGGTTCCAAAGTTCCAAAACTTGGAAAGATTTGTATTCGGACATTGACATACTCACGTATCTTTAAAATAAATATGGTGTTTTTACCCGTCTGATTGCTAAACTACGATTTTATATTGTATATATAAAGCAAAATGAGGGACAAGGAGCCCAAATAGTCCGGGTTAGGCCGTCCAATAAAATAAATAAAGTACTAATGGGTGCAAGGCAAGAAAATCTGAATTTTTAAGCTTTCACCGTAAATTTTTTCAATACATTGCTTGAGCATGGTTCCTCCCGAAATATGACTACTTTACCTTAAAAAATGCTGTGATGTAGTAACATATGTTTCTTGGCTTCCGGATCAAGAAGTGATTCACACAAACACATTCACAGTGGATGAAAAAAAGTAATTTATTATATAACTTTTTTACGTCTGTCCTTTTAAACAGCTATTATTTATTCTTCGAAACATAGAGCGGAGCCCAAATCATCCTGATAACTCCTGAATGCTTAAACTTCAATCTAGTATCAAGAAGTCAAGAAATGGGGATAGTTTGTCTAGGGGTCTAAGCAATAATGAGATCTTTAAGGAGAAACCATCTGGATATAGTCTCAAATGGCTTGGGAAAATTATAAAATATATAAATATATACTTTATGTTTCATTGTACATCAAAGCCGCAATTCTACATTTTCATGGATCGATTTCTCTATTTTTAGTGCATGAACACTGAGACGGCTGGTTTTACTTCGAGTACTCTGACAACTATTTCCTCCTATTTTTACCCTTCAATGAGGCCTCTTGGATTACAATCCTCGTCTTCACATGCCTTGTGACAGCTCTTATTCTCATTCTCAAGAGCCTCACCCGGGATTATTTAGGATCACAGAGCTATCGCATCTTGATCACGTCCCTCGCCTTCCTCTTTGTCATCCTAAACGCTTACTACGGAGGAGCACTCACCATGTTCTTCTCTACATACCCTAAACATCTCTTAAGAGCCGTAAGTGTCCTGGATAATATTTCATATCAATTGGGATGTTACTTATTTTTAAGCATCACATTTAATAAGCATTTTTTATCTTTGAAGTTGTAATAAGAAATTAATAAGAGCTATTGCATTTTTTGCCTATGTGGTTCATTAGAATTGCATCTGTGTGGATATGAATAAGCATTTTAGCGAGAAATAAGTATAACGTAGCAAAATAGGAAAAGTTTATTCATAGGGTACCATAAAATACAATTGATCGAGACGCATGAGAAAAGTATTTACCGCTGAGTTTATATTCAGTTATGATTTGTTTATCGTCAGTTGTTTTAAGCAAAATAAACCTTGAGTTTTAGTAGATGTTTTATTTAATAATTACTATTAGGCAACATTGGAACAGTCACAAAGGTTTCGTAAATGACATGAATACCCATGTATTATGTAAGGGGCAATATTCGTGTCTCGCAGTCGATGTTTATACCTCAACATTCAAGAGTGAATTGGGCCTGTATTTCATAATGCCAACTGTTTTTATTATTATTGATGCTCCCTTTTCTTTCAACCATATCGTTCAATAAAACAGTCCCAGTGTGGTAGCCCTATCAATTATCTAGTCTTCCCTTGCATAATAAATGATTTGTGTACAGTTTTTGTTTTTGTGTTATGCCGAAATAAGCCTTGGACGATTTTATATAGCTCTCAATTATAATACTTCGGTGAAAAGTAAACGTAATTTCATAAGTCATCCAGAATGAGTCACGCTCTAACTTGTATTATATATTCTGCAGTTGCTGATGTTGTCAATAATCCATCTTGGGAGCTCGTTTATCTCAACGGCACGGAGCGAATAGAATTGGAAAGACTCTCTCGTGAGAATGAAGAAGCCCAGATTCTCCAGGAGAAAATAATGGCAGAGCCTAACAAGTACCTTGTTAACACTGTCGAGGCTGCACTTGAGCTGCCAACCGGAATAAAAGGGTTTTCTACGAAGATATATTCTAATTGTGTAAGAAATCAACATTTTTGAACAGTTATATGTTAAGTTTTGAAGAGTTTGGAGGTTTGATTCAAAAATAATATATTTGAATATGTTGTTACGTTTGCAAAAAAAAATATTGATCATTAGAGCGTGTCAAAAATTTTATATTTTATTATATAGTCCAAACATACAAAATATTTACATGATTACCCTAGGAATATTTCAGTAGTTCTGGTCAATAATATTTGACCTTAACTTCTCTATTTATCGATGTAAGAGTAGTGAAACAAAAAAAGAGTATGCGAAATAGTATATTGTGTGATCTATCTGAAACTTAATTTTAAATGGCGAATTAGAAGTACTTAAAATTATTTAAATCGTATGTTGAATACGTCGTTTTATTCATAAAGAGAATATATTTATCAATATATAAAAATTTCTTTTGATTGTCATCCGCTTTGACCCTGAAAAATCTGTTTTCAATATACAGGGGTGCACACTTAAGATTACTTACTTATTCATCAACTTTATCGAGATCAATAAGGATACTATGACCGGTGTGTTTTAAGCATATATATTATCATTTATTTTAGATATATTGATATACAACTTTCATTCGATGTACCCCCAAGGTCTGTATAATAAGGTCTGGGCAATACAAAAACAAACATATAGCAGTGTGACTACTCAATGACGTCACTGGAGAACGATTCTATCTATCTATCTATATATCTATCAATCTCTCTATCAATCTATAAATATATATATTGGTTATAGGAATATTTATATATAAAACTTATGCACAAAGAAAATCTGGTAAAGCATTTTTTTGTTGGGAATTATTGATAGAACGAATTTTTCCTTAACGACACTTTTGTATAAAATACATTTTTAAAGGAACTACTGACTTTTGAGCCCAGCTTATCAGTCAAAATAGATTTATTGAGCATTAATGAGCACATTTGGTTAGTTTTATTTTATAAACTGAGCCCATTTTGAGTACTTTTTCGTTCATATATAAAGGAGTATATTCGTATATAATAGACCCATAAGGGTACCTATGAACAATAAGCTACGGTAAGGTAGGTTTCGTGACCAGACCTCTTTCGCATTAACATAACAAAGCTCCGCTTATTATTTATTTTGTTATTGTTATTTTTATTCTTCACAAAGCCTACCTGACCTTACCGTAGCTTATTGTTCATAGGTACCCTTATAGGTCCATTATATACGAATATACTCCTTTATATATGAACGAAAAAGTACTCAAAATGGGCTCAGTTTATAAAAAAAACTAACCAAATGTGCTCATTAATGCTCAATAAATCTATTTTGACTGATAAGCTGGGCTCAAAAGTCAGTAGTTTCCTTTAAAATGTATTTTATACAAAAGTGTCGTTAAGGGAAAATTCCTACTATCAATAATTCCCAACAAAAAAATGCTTTATCAGATTTTCTTTGTGCATAAGTTTTATATATAAATATTCCTATAACCAATATATATATTTATAGATTGATAGAGAGATTGATAGATATAAAGATAGATAGTTAGAATCGTTCTCCAGTGACGTCATTGAGTAGTTATACTGCTAGGATTGCATGTTTGTTTTGTATTGCCCAGACCTTATTATACAGACCTTGTGTACCCCCATCAGCCTTGATGACGGCCTCAAACCTTGGGCGGAACTTCGCACCGCTGTTCTTGTTGAAACTCCGGTCGAGACTGGCTCAAGCGTCCTCAATGGATGACTTCAGGTGTTTCCATGGAGTGAAATTGATTTTTAACATAGAGATATAAAGACATACAGGCTCATAGGATTCTTCAGAGGAATACGTCTTTGTGTCCAATATAACAAACCTTTCTATCTCTATGATCAACTTACGATGACGCAGAACAAATTACTTTGTTTATATTGGGCACAGAATAGAGCTGAACAATGTTTCTCTGCTATTGAAAGGAATAAACTCTCTAAATCTTATTTTTCTATGATTTAAAATATATATATAGTTAGTTAGTTATCATTTAGTATATTTCTTCCAATCGGTCATTAAGTATATTATTGCATCTAGTTTGAATAAAAAGACGCTCATAGTCCAAATATTACCTCAGTTTTTTCAAGGATCCCATATTTTTTATAATTTTATTGGCTTAAACCTGATGGATTATATTTAGATTGGATTTAACTGGAACTCGAGATAAGTCGAATTCATGGATTCAAGTTATTTTCATTTATCCCTTAGGTCCAACATTGGTCACTCAAATACCTACTTGAGCGCTACAAGGACTACATCATCTTCGACCGAAGAAAGACCTTCCGCAACTTTGTATTTAAGAAGCACTCCCCCTGGCCCAAGATCCTGGAGTCCACCCTTTTAGCTCTCTCGGCCGTTGGGATTTCGGATAAAGAAATCAAGGAAGAACTTGGAAAGATCAAGGTTCAGAACATGCATTCCTCTCAGTTCGTGGCTCTCAATCTACCCCAAATGTCATTGGCATTCTTCTTCCTCTTATTTGGAATGGTTGTGTCCCTTTGGTGTTGATGGGAGAGCGGCTTTGGAGGCTCCGAAAGAAGGAAAAGACGAGGTTCTCACGGAAGCGGGGGCTACATGAGTTGATGAGCAATAAAGCATTTATGACAAGATAAACCACCGTTTTGGATTATGAAAAGTAAAGCAAAGTGATTTTTTTTACAACTTTAGACACAAATCTATATACATGAAAATGGCTCTTCTCCATTAATGAAAGGTGGTTCAAAGTTCTTTAAGGGGGTACTCTGCATTAAGAAATATGTACTTACTTGCTGTTTGAATTGTAATCTATTTTCGTCCACAAAATGTCCTTTCTTACCATTTAAAGTTTAATCTGACAAATGTCCTTTTCTTTAATGACTCACTTTATCCGCTTTGTATCTTTAACGCAGAGCTTTCCGGATTGTTCCGGCTCACTGCTTCCTTGCTCACTCTTTTCTAACTGTATATTTGTATGATTACTCTTAATAAAAAAATGACAATAAAAGAGATGAAATAAACTTATTAGACAAAGTTTGAATTAAGTAGGTTTATGAGTGCATTTTTCTTAGAAAATTACTTAAATATTCATTCTTACACAGAAATCAAGGGATATGAGTAGACAATTGGAAAGGACGTTTTTCCTATATCTCATTAAAATGTATTACCTTTATGTTTTCCTAAAAAAAAAACGATGATTGAAATTATATTAAAAACCCTTTTGTTTACGAAGACTTCCCTTCAACGTGTCTAGTATTCTTTGAGTGAAATACTACAAATATGATTGAAAACAGTCATTAAGTCATCATCTAAATTTTTAATTGCGCCCCCCAACGAAAATAACCAATACAAGGAAAAAGGAAACTCTCAAACAAATAAATCAGTCAATTTCACGAGCAAATTTGCCCAAAATAATTTTCTCTGCCCAGATAGGCTGGCCTTTTCTAATATTAATATTAATAACTAAAATTCTGCTTTCTATGACATACTGAATGTAATTTCAAACAGACAAATAATGATAGTTTTCTTTCATACCACAAGGCAGCGCTTTGTTCGAAGTCAAATAAAAACTTTAGATTTATCTGATTACAATAATGCTGTTGATATTATTCTTATTATTGTAACATTCCAGCATATAAAAAGACAAAACTATACATTTATCTAAGCCTTGAAACACATGCCGACTATAAATATACTAGTATTTCACCTTTATATTATATTTACATATGCATTTATATATATATGTATATATATACATATATATGAATTTATGTAAATATATTTAAAAAAAAAAATATAAAAAATATATATGTATAAATATATGTCTATCTATCTATCTATCTATCTATCTATCTATCTATCTATCTATCTATCTATCTATCTATCTATCTATCTATCTATCTATCTATCTATCTATCTATCTATCTATCTATCTATCTATCTATCTATCTATCTATCTATCTATATATTATCTATCTATCTATCTATCTATCTATCTATCTATATCTATCTATCTATCTATCTATCATCTATCTATATCTATCTATATATCTATATATCTATCTATATATATCTATATCTATATATCTATATATATATCATATATATCTATATATTATATTATATATATATATATATATCTATAATATATATATATATATATATATATATATATATATATATATATCTATATATATATATATATATATATCTATATATATATATATATATATATATATATATATATATATATATATATATATATATATAATAGTGAATATTTGTGAATCGGAGCAATGGTTATTTTGGTTTAATTAAAAAGTACAACTTCTTTGTTTGTCAAATAAATATTCTACATTCACTCAGCCCTATCGACCTTTACTGTATGCACTTCAGACTAAATAATGAAAGGGAAGAAAAATACTGGATATGAGCCATCTTATATCTTTTTATTTCGAAATATGTATTTGTAAGTCAAGAAACAAAAGGAAAGTAAGAACGAATATATTTATGCTATTGGGCATAATAAATGACTTAATAGTTGCATTTAAAACTTCAGCATGACCTACGGACAAAATAAACAAATGCATAATTATATCATCATTCTTTTGCTATCAATTTATTTATGATGCGTCAAGACAAATACCGAGAGTACTAAATTATTATATAAAATTATTAAATTTTGTAAATGGTCTTATGTTAGTTTTTCCCGGGCTTGTGAGCGTTCAGCTTTTTTTGCGTTCAGCGTTCAAAAAAAATTAGCGTTCCCATTGCGTTCAGCGTTCCGTTAGCGTTCAAATATTTAAAAACGAATTTCCCAAAAAGTACTGCGTAGTGATGACGTTTTTTTTAGAAAAGAATTTCCCAAAAAAGTACTGCGTAGTGATGACGTTTTTTTTTTAGAAACGAATTTCCCAAAAAAAGTACTGCGTAGTGATGACATTTTTTTTTTGAAAAGAATTTCCCAAAAAGTACTACGTAGTGATGACGTTTTTTTTTAGAAAAGAATTTTCCAAAAAGTACTGCGTAGTGATGACGTTTTTTTTTTTTAGAAAAGAATTTCCCAAAAAGTACTGCGTAGTGATGACGTTTTTTTTTTTAAAAGAATTTCCAAAAAAATTGGGAAAAATTGAACGCTGAACGCAAAACTCTTTTTTTTTTTTTGCGTTCAGCGTTAAAAAAAAAGTTGCGTTCCGTTCATTGAACGTGCGTTCAGCTGAACGCCGTTCAATTTTGCGTTCCGTTCACAAGCCTGGTTTTTCCACAAACACTGTTTTTATTTGTTAAAATTCATTTTTTATTCATATGTCTGAATCAATGAGTTATTATTTTTTTTGAAGTCGTTCGTTAGATAAAATATTCTTTTGTATTCTGCTCTTAATGGATGATATTAAATTGTAATATTTATTTACTTCCTTTGTTACTTATTATCTTAGATTTTTTTGTATTTTCTTTATTTGATAATATGAATAGTTGAGAAAACCTTCAGAGGCTTAAAGAGTTTTGTGTGTGTTTTTAGCTTTGGCAATTGTACTAAATACATAATATTTAAACGTTGCCTTTAATATTTACTTTTACACTTTCTCTAACCATAGTTTTAAAATCCCTCGATGCTTGGTTACAACTATATCATCGTTATTTTTCGCCTTTACACCTGCACGAGGATGAAAGATGTTTAACGATGTGCAGTTAATTCCCTCCAGCATGACAATAAATTAATCCTTAGCCATAATTTAACGGTTGAGTTAAATACAACATGGAGAACTTATTCATGATTGGGCCAAAACAAACGGATCTTCTATACAGATACCAATCACGCAACCTTTCACTTATAAAGTAGTATTGATTTTTATTTTCTTTGGCCATATCGAATGTTGATCTAGTTTTTTTTGTTATTGAAGAGAATAAGGTCTCTATGTTTTGATATCTCTATTTTATAATAAACATTTTCTTTTTGTATAGGCTATGAAGGGAAACAAGTTTTAAAAGCTCCTGATGTGTATTTTACGTTGCTTATTATTATTTACATAGTTTTGCTGGTTTTTTAAAATGAATATTTTATTCTTTTTTTATATCATCAGTTTGTCATGTTACTTTAGCCAACATCTCGTTATTTAAATTATTTCCTGCAGATCATCTTTAATGACGAGTCATCGATTGATTAATCAATTAACTCCATGTGTTTGATAATTCACCAATTAATTGACGACATATTATTTTTGGTTGTTTGATGCAGCCTCTGTAAGAATTGATGGCTTCCCCAAATTATCAAGGATATAAAATACTTGACTGGGTAACTTACAAATGGAAATTAAGATAACAAGGAGTGAATTCGTTGAGTAGCGTATTTTGAATAAGAGAATAGAGAAATAAATCCTTCCTATTTATACATAAATATTAGAATTTAGGAGAGAATCGTGAGGCTCGGTTGATCACAACTTTAGTATATTTGGTTCTAAAACCAAAATGTCTGGAAGAGTTGTAGATGAAGAATTAAGTATATTGTGACGATTCGTCCAGAAATCCTACTTATGTTACTTAAAACAAGCATAATAGTATAAGGTATTTTTTTGTGGTTATTTATACAATCTCAAATCAAGACAGTATACAATTTAAAAACTTTCACAAGACAAATATTAAAACAATGAAGACATTTACTCTGAAAGCAAATGTATAATTTATATTTAATTTTGTATATCTGTGAAATTAATGATGTATTTTATGATAAACTTTTAGTTTGATTTTAAACTAAAGTTCCAAATTCGAATTTAGTTATTATACTTTTGGAAATATATTGTCTTAGTTATGCACAAATTGTATAGTTATTCTTGCAAAATAGAGTGCGTCTCCCTGATCGCATGGCCATCAATGTGTTGAAAAAGGAGGATAATGAAGAATAAATTAAACATCAGTGTATATTTATCCTATTCTATTTGATGTGTTTTTTTTTTTTCAATTGTGTACTTTTTAGTCATTAATATTTAGCTACATATTCTAATATACAATTTCATGCAAAATAATTAAAATAAGCTAAAAGACGTACGGACAAATAAAAAATCAGAAATAATCAGGATAACATAAGACAAAGAGATAGTATTATTATGAGGGGACAGCCAGTTCTTGATCCATTCGTTGTAGAGGTTAAATTGGAGTGGTTGCTGAGGAATTCGAGACTTCATAGCATTCCAGGAAGAGGTGCTTAACCGCTATTAAAAGCATTTTTGTTCCCATCCTTCTCCAACTGCATATTTAAAGTCCTGTCCAAGAGTTTGTCCAAGCCCAGAGAAATTTCCTATTCTGCGTTGAAGTTCTTGCACCTCACAGGTGCTTTCTCCCGGACAGGTTCTTTTGACTGGTTGGCACTGAGGGGTAGAAGTCCGCCGAGGCGAGTGCGGACAGAACGCGCAAGAAGTAGTTCCGCGGGATATTTTCTCCATGCTAACGGGGTAGAGCGGTAGGTAAAGAGGAGTTCGTCTACTGGTATATTCGGGGTTTTCCGCATCAGGTCCTTAAGGATTCGGACAGCCCTCTCTGCTTGGCCGTTGGACTGAGGGTGGTAAGGAGGAGACAGAGTCAGCTTCACCCTCCACTCTGACAATCTTGCCCTGAAGGCTGGGTTTGCAAATTGAGGGCCATTGTCAGAGTGTACTTGTTCTGAGCAGATCTTAACGTCCCTGGGAGTCTAGGAGGAGGGCTTGATCGTTTCAGAAAGATAACCACACTAATTGACTAGACAATATTTGTTGTGATTATTTATTTCCTATCAACGTGCGGTCTGTAAATAATAACGTGAAATAAACAATAAATAAACGTGACGTTTGTAAATAATACCATAATATAAACAATAAATAAACGTGACGTCTTTAAATAATACCATAATATAAACAATAATAACGTGACGTCACAGTAGAGAAAGATTGTTCACTCAACCTCTCCAGTGTGACTGTCATAACTCACAAAAAGGGACCCGAACGTAGACTCTCCGAGTAGTTGACGTCGTTGCTCGAAATCAGGACGATTCCTACCGTGGCTCGGCTGCTGGCAGTCCCGAAATCCGTGACGATAGATCCAAGACGTATTAGGGTATCTCCTCTTAGAAGAAAGATGACACTGACACGTGTGAACAAGAGTGAGCGAGAAGAGAGAGATAGAGAGAAGAGGGAGAGAGAGAGAAGAGAGAGCAAATATCCAAGGAAAGAGCGGTTGCACTGAGAGCGCGCGCGTACAGCATAAATACGAATAAGCTAGCTTTTCAGAACACTCCGGGTGGCGGTATTAGAGTAATAAGCACCCTGCCTGTCCAAATCCACATTCAAGTCTCCAACCGTTATGACTGGTAGATTGGTTGCTCTCACACTGTCCGTTAGGGTTCCAACAATGGATTCATAAAAGTCCGAGCATTGCACATTGGGACCATAAGCATTAATGAGATAGAAAGCCATACCACTTGTCGAAATATATATTTGATGCCAATCACTTATTTCGGATGCTTCTTTAAACAGATTTCGCCGTCTTTATATTTTTCGAGATAAACGTTTGAACCCCTCGATTTGAGTTATTACCCGTAAAGAACGTTTTGAAGCGTCGAATTTTGCATAACCAACAGTTCGGAGGATATGTTGATGACACCTCACATTTTACATCTTGTAGGCAAACAATGTCGGGATTTTTTTCAAAGATGGAGTTCAATAGAGCATGTCTCTTTAGTCTGTTCATACCACCTCTTGTATTGAGTGATATGATTCTTTTTATGCCCATATTTGCTTTAATTTCGTTGGATGAGTTATCTTCGAAAAATCGGTGATCTTCATTTGGGAATGTTTACCTGAAAAAACACTCATATCTTGGCTGAATACGAATTTAAGATTAGTTTTTTTTTATTTTCGTCGGTTTTTTTCTGTTGTCGGGTGATGAACCTGAGAAAGATTTTACTCTTTTCGATGACTGAAAACGAGTCCTGTCCAACATAATAGCATTCGTGTCCAGGTGAGAACGCTGATTTTTCGGAATTGTTTTCGCTGTTTGAGGTGTATTTGTGGCTACTATGTTAGTGTCCGAATTTGTCGCAGTTTCAATGGAAAGAGCCGGAGGGGATTCGTTGACCAATCCTTGGCCTTGAGTCTCAGAGACATGTATAGAAACGGGAGCTTCCTCACTGACAAGAGGTATGCTATTCCCATACACACTATCCTCGACGTTAGTCTCCAGAATTTCATTCCCAGAAGTCGCCACAGTAACAGGGACCTGAACTGATGTTTTCAGTAATTTTTTTTCAAAATAAGTAATAACAAAAAAGTTTTGCTTCATAACGAAACCTCAGAACGCAATTTGGAGGGGTTAAGAGGGGGGTCAAACCAAAATCCATTTTTCTACGATCATTTAGTTTCTTATGACGCAACTTTCGCGGGGGATAAATTTTGATATCTTAATATTAGGTTTGTATAATACCCCCTATTATACCCGTTGCTTCCCGGTCGATTTGCGAGTAATTCTTTTCGGCGGCTGATAGATTCCTGGAAGCGAAGGCGATGGGACGGTCTACTCCATCGATTACATGTGATAGGATGGCCCCGAGCCCAACCGGAGAGGCGTCCGTTGAGAGAATCAAGGGCAATGTGGGGTCATAGTGTGCGAGGACAGGGGCATCAGAGAGGATTTTTTTTTATGGTCAAGAAACTTACCTCTGTTTCTTTAGACCATGTAAAGTCCACGTTATTTCTCGTCAATTAGTGCAGAGGAGCGGCGGTGAGAGAAAGGTTTCTCAGGACCTGGCTGTAAAATTGGACCAATCCAAGGAATGACTTAATTTGCGAGCATGTAGAGTGTTAAGGTGTTCTGGCATGGACTTGGAATAAATAAGGAGATCGTCAATGTATATTTTACGTCAGGGATACCATCCAAAAGCTTCTCCTGAGCAGCTTGGACGATTGCTGGAGCAGAGGACAGGCCATAGGGCAGAGTTTTGTATCTAAGGAGGCCTATAGGAGTGTCGATGGTTAAAAGCTTCCTGGACTGCGGAGCTAACTCGTATTGCTCGTATCAACGACGGATGCCCAGTTTAGTGAAATATTTCGAGCCAGACAAGTCTCCAAATAACTCGTCCGGATGAGGTAAAGGGTAAAGACGCTTGTCGACTACGGAGAAATTGTACGGGTGCAGTCTGCGCAGATGCACACCTTGCCATCGGGTTCCAGAACAGTCACGATAGGTGATGCCCACTCTGAGTACTCGACTTTCTCGAGCGTTCCGCGCTCGATCATTACCAAGAGTTCCTCTTTAACTTTATTCCTAAGAGCCAGAGGGACTGGGTGTGCGCGTAGATATCGAGGTTGCGTGTCATCCTTGATGTGAATTACTGCCTTTATGTGGTTCATGACTTGGCTCCCGGACTCAACCAACAAGTGACCAAATTGTGTGTGAAGGGATTCTAAGGTAGGTTCCGCTAGTTGGATTTGATCACAGAGGAAGGAAGGTTTGTGGATCGAAATGATGCCAAGGTCGATGCAAGCTTGCAAACCGAGGATAGGTTGCTCAATGTTAGTCACGAGGAAGATGAGCGACTTGGGTTTTGCATCTCCTAGACAGAGGGGAAGGGTAAAACTTCCAAGAGTAGGTGTAATGTCACCCCCGAAGGCAGAGATACGGCCTTAGGACCATTTTAGGAGGGACTAGTCTACGAGGGATTACATTGACATTCGCACCCAAATCTAACAGGAAGGTAACAGGAGTGCCATGGACTACAGCCTGCACAAAGACTCTCTTTGCACACGGAGTAGGTAACAGGAGACTTCGGAGACAGTTGGGTTGCCCATACCCGAACTACAGCACGATGCTAGGTGGTTCATGCCGCCACACTTAAGGCAGGTCTTCCCTAAAGGTCTTACATGGGACTTCAGAGGAGGATGCATCGCGGTACATAATTTGCATTTAATTTTCTTGGGGAATTGCGGGGGTTTCGCCTTTCTCTCCGTGGGACGTGTGCCCTTGGGGCCTTTATACTCCAAGAACAGGACGGAGGTTTCCTTGCCCATCTCACGGGAGTGGACTTCCACGGACTCCAGTGCTCGTCCCACCTGGAGTACTTCATCCAGTTTAGCGAATCTCTTCTCGAAAACTAGTTGACGGAGCTTAGAGGAGGTTGTATTTTTTAAGAGAGCTCCGACAATTGCGCCTTCTTCATAAGTCACGCTGCAAGAAGAGCAGATCAACTTGTAGAATCGGGCCTGAGTTCTCAGGCGTATAGCAAAGTCATCAATCGGCTCTCCTATTGACTGCTTGATTTTGCCGAGACGATACCTCTCAAATAGTACAGATTCCACGGGAGAGAACGCGTCGTTCATGGATTTGAGGAGTGCCGAGTACGAGTCTTCGTCCTCCAAAGGGGTGACGGTGAGGGCTTTCCGCAACTGTTGCACCTCCGAGCCGGCACAGTGTAGGAGGAGAGCTGTCTTGCGCTCTGGAGGCAGGTCCCCAAACAGAGAGGCATAGTTTTGAAACTCGTCAGACCATGTAGCCCAACGATGTCCTCTTCGTGGGCCTGAGAGGGGTTGTTAGGATGGGAGTTGGCAGAAGGGACGGCTGCAGAAGGTTCATCCGCATCGAGACAGGCCAAAAAATAGAAAGTTGGTAGGGTCACTCCCGCAGGCGATGAGGTGGTCCTTCACGAGGGCAACTAGCTCCACTTTCCTTTTCCCGATGAGCTCCTCGCTCTCTTCAACGAGCTCCATGCGGATGCACTCCGCCTTAAGCTCCGCTAGGGTTAGATGAGGGAGTCGTTTCCTCATCGTCTTGTCGCCAGATGTGATGTTTAAACACACTAATAATACCTGAGGATATAGAAGGAGTCACTTATTGGAGTAATCCCATACACGTCGGCTCTGAGGGTTACTGAGTACACGAAGAGGAGGTTGAGAATATCTTTATTGAGGTAGAAGGGGCGCGCAGGATAAAGTATAAAGATTGACTGACTCAGTAAATAGCAATAAAAGGGGAACGTGAAGAGCAAAGGAAAAGGAAAATAAGTAGGCAAGGGTTAAGGAATGCCAACAGATGTCTAAGACCCACAGGGATGCCAGTAGGAATACATAACACTTTCTTCTTTCTTCTCCATGGATTTATTAAGGAAAAGAGACAAAGTTGCCATCCTGTAGCGAAACCATTTCTCCGCCGAGCTCAAAAGAGGGTTTACAAAAAGAGTCCTAGAACCTCTCAGAACGTCATCCATCGCGTTGCATTTCAAGTGCAAAAAAAGATTGCGAACTAGAAGTTCCGTGAAATCTTCTACAAGGCTCTTCTGATGAGTTCTTTAAATTTTAGAAAGAGGTAAGCATTAAGCTGTAATATAAAAGAGGGTGGGGGGATCTACGACTTTATGCAATGGTTTGCCTTACAATCTTCCTTATTTTTCTAAATTGTTGGAACGTGTGTGGATTATTCCCCGTCTTATCCATAGAGATATAAAGACATAGAGGGCTTATTGGATTCTTCAGAAGAATACGTTTTTGTGACCAATATAAACAAACCTTTCTATGTCTATGATAAGCTTACGATGACGTAGTACAAATTACTTTGTTTATATTGGGCACAAAAATTCAGCTGAACGATGTTTCTCTGCTATTGAAGGGAATAAGCTCTCTATATATTTATATTTCTATGGTCTTATCTCTGAGAACTTGTCCCACAAATATTAATTGGCTGAATTCTAAAAATATTCTCTTCAGTTCAACCTGCTGTATAGTATAAGGCAGGGATGCCAGGGTGAAATCGGTCAGGGGGCCGGACTGTTTTCAAGTGGGACCTCGGGGGGCCAAATTACCGGTACATTTTTGGCCTTGCAACACTAAACACTAAACAAAAGTAGATTTAAATTTGTTGATATTGTATCATAATATTATGTATTAATAAAAACACTTCTCAACCACTAACGTAACGGGCCGAATGAGATGCCCACCATGGCACCACTGGTAAAAGGTATTTATTGAACATATGAAATCAATTTTTATTACAATATTATCCATTTCATATTGTAAATCCTGTTCAAAACAAAAAGGTTATTAACATAAAGGAGATGCTTTGCGTCCAGAAAGGATTGGACATGTTGAATTCGGCAATATATTGTTAATTTTTCATTTCCGACACTTCCAGCACAGATTTCGCTTTTCATAAAATATAAGTTGTAAGAAACTAACTTTGTGACGTCATTGGATTATTAGTAGTACTTAATACCTGTATATAGTCACCGGCTTATTAAAAAAATGATTTCGCTTTTTTACTATTCCTTATCTGTCTTTTTAGTGGATTCCACTAGAAGTGTCAACGATTTATTATGAGAAGAAGAGAGATCATTTGATCGAAAATGTTTTTACTGAGCAATCCTCACTGTGTATAGTGATCGTCATGGTATTGGTGGGTGGACTATTTGTATGTTGCAATCACTCAGCTCTTTTGCTAAGGAATAAAATGAGCTACAAGCTGTGTATCACCCTCATTTCATTCAGATTTATCATTGTCAACATCTACTATCAAGGAGCTTTGACAATGTTTTGGACGACCAAGGGACAAAATCAGTTTCAACACTGTGTGTG
Source organism: Caligus rogercresseyi (assembly GCA_013387185.1). NCBI lineage: Eukaryota > Metazoa > Arthropoda > Copepoda > Siphonostomatoida > Caligidae > Caligus > Caligus rogercresseyi. Next base: position 17,483,003 of record CP045897.1, on the reverse strand, counting down.
TGTGTGTCATGGAGATATAAATATATAGAGAGCTTATTTCCTCCAATTAGCAGAGAAACATCGTTCAGCTGTATTCTGAACACAATGACGTATTTCTCTTCCCTCCAATAGCAGAGAAACATTGTTCATCTGTATTCTTGACACAATGACGTATTTTTTTGACGAATCCAATAAGCTCTCTATATCTTTATATCTCTATGGTGTGTGTCCGGTTCGCCTCATATATTATTGAACTATTTGTATATATTTTCAGTATCCGATGCTATTTCGAATCCCAATTGGAACTTTATTTTTGCAGAGGCAGTACAAATAATTGTGCCTGCTTTGAGGAATTCTGTACAGAGGTTCAATGATGAAGTGAATGAAAACGAGGATGAGGTTTTGATACCTTCCATCAGCAAGGGTCTTTATATTGCGAAACACAAGAAAACAGTGCTCTGCGTGGACTTATTTATACTGAGGTATGCTAATTACAATATTCAAAAAAATATTATTTAAATACATGATTTGTATGATCTGATGAATTATTCCTTCGGAATCGTGGTCCACCAAACCATCTCTTCCCGTGACTTATAGTCTTTATTGGTTCAAGTACAATGTTGTGACCAATACATGGTCTTTCAGAAATAACTATGGAATGGCATTGTTTCTTTGTAGAAAATCTTTGGATACTTGTAGGCATTTTTGGACTGTGAGTCCATATCTTTTACAGCAAATAAAATATTAAAAAATCATAATTTGCAGTAGGCATATTTGGATATAAATCATCCATCATAGGACATCCATCTTTTAACATTGAAAGTTCAATTCTATTTATACTAATTTCAAACCACAAGTGTGAATTCCCCCTAATTTTTCAGATTCTTAGAAAAAAATGTGTCTTTTCGACTAGTATTTCCCCCCAACCTTCCCTATAGGGTTCAATTGAGTTGCATATGTAGTTTAAAACTATTAATACTTCATATGTTGTCATAATGAAAATATAAATTTGGTTTTTTACATAAAATTGATAGTTTTATGGTTCTCTGAGGTTTGAACAATCGAAGTTAAAAAAAATATTTTGTTATTCCAGCCTCTTTAAGTACAATTTCACGGTGATAGTTTCAAAATTAGATAAAGAAATACTTAAATATATAAATCTATAAGTACAGACATATTTTATATTCAAATACTAACTTTTATCAAAAAGTTACTGACTTTTTTCATACTTTCGTTTTTTGTTAGGTTGGAACAACTGTTGTTTATATTCCCTCTAATTTATGGCGTCATTGATTGACATTTGACAAAGTTACGTCGTTTTGTGTATATTAACCTCTCAATGTGTTTTCGATTTTTTTAATGAATACTAAGCAAGAGCAACGAATTGATATTAAATTTGGTGCTTAAAATGAAAATAGTGTTCTGAGCATGTTAAACAGATGTTTGAGTGACAATGCTTTGAAGCTACCAAGATTTAGTGAGTGGCATGTATGTTTTAAAAACGGACGCATGTCAATTGCCAATATTGACTGCTCTGGCAGGCCCTCGACATCAACGAATGTGGAAAACGTAGACAAAATTCGTGATTTGTTGTCTACAAACCGTAAATAGTGAGTCATATATATTTCAGAGGAGTTAAGTATCGCATTAGGTTCTGCTCAAAGCCTTTTGGTCGATACATTGGGCTAAAACATATCGCTGCAAACCTGGTGACGAAAGACCTGATTGTCATGAAAAAAAGAGATCGAGTTTATGTCCCCAAACACATTATTTCCAAAGCTGAATCCGACCTTACTGGAGGCGAGACGTGGATTTATGAGCATGACACGCTGTCCAGACATCAAACGAGTAAATAACGTGTACCGAATGAGTCAAGATTGAAGAAACCACGTCATTTTATGGACTCCCATGGTATTTTGCGACATGAAGTCCTTTCAAAGGGTCAAATTATGAAACAAGGAGTATTATTTGGATGTTGTGAAGCATTTGCATTACGCTGTTCGCCAAAATTGACCACAGTTGTGGCAAAAATACTCATCGATTTTACTACACGATAACACTTATGCCTTCCTTATCCGTGACCATTTGGCTAAAAACCAAATCAATACAATCCAACAACCACCAAATTCACATCATCAGTAATCTTGTAACTTTTTCCGGTTCGATCGACTCAAGAAACCGCTCCACGGAACGCGTTTTAGTCGCGGAGAGAAAATCATAGAAGAACCCAAGATGGCCCTAAAAGCATTACCGCAAATCCAACATTTTGAGGATTGGATCAAATTCTGGGATGAAGTCAATGGATAATACTTTCAAGGAGAAAATATTGGTTTTGATGAATAATTTTATATTTTTTGATTTTATTAATTAAAGTTAGGAACTTTTTGATCAAGTTTGTAAGTTGGCTCATGATAATTTAGTGTTTGCAACTATGCCGAAGTATATCTAAGACGTCGGACAATCATAGCTCTACCTTTAACTTTTTACACTTTTGATCGGACACTGAAAAAATTATGTATTTTTTCAAAGCATATATATTTTTATTTGCTCTACACATTTGACAAAAATATATATATTTCCAAATCCCTTATATAACTATAAAACTATATTTGTCAGGCATTTAAGTATCTCAAATTAGAAGAAAAATATGTTTTCCCTCTTCGATTTTTCTCAGCCTTTGGAGAGCCATCATTTTTTGAATGCATTTAAAAAGCGTGAAATTTGATAAGCTCTTATGTTGGGCAAATGATTCAAATGTAAACATAAATAGATCCTTGGTAGATTAAATCTTTTGAAACTAAATAGGCAAAAAAGTATATTATCCCCTAATTGTATTTTAAATAAACTAAGAGCATATCTGGATGAATCGACAGAAAATATGAATATCTACGGAGAATATTCAACGATCGATCGTTTTCAACGATATTTTGGATTTATGTTCAGGAAAAATTCCCCATGGCCACAACTGATGGAGCCCACCATACACTCTTTGACTGAAGGAGCCCTCACTCAAAGACTAAAGGCCAAGGCTTTTAGCAAAGCTACGCATCAGGATCCATGGAACATCTATTACCCAGCTACCTTTTTCAATAACTCTAGTATTTTCTTAGAGCTCCTTGTTGGAATATTACTATCTACTGTTGTTATTTGCATTGAAAAATTATATCACTTTTATTTAGTTTCTCTCTGTGTTATATAAACAAGGGCCGAAATAAAATATATTAACTTTTGTTCAGGATATGATGAAATGCTGTTGTTAACGTTATATAAAAATATATATAATCCAATAGTTCATGCAGTAGGAATCATAAAAACCCTCATGTTAAACGTAAGGGCTTGAGCGATCTTTAGCCGTCAAAATAAACATAAAACGAGCATCTAGAGAAAATAGAGCTTCGCTCCAAACAAAGAGTCTTAAATAGTGCTCTTCTCAACTTTAAAGCGTTTATAGGGGAAAGGCTAACCTTGTATAGTACTCCAATACTGCCAACAGAACAGAGAATGATTATCGTCGTAGCACGATACACAGGATTGGAGTTGGAAATAAACTCTGGCTGTAAAAAAATAATGAAGTACTTCCCATCATGCTCCATAAAGCACCCAAATATTATCAAAAAATTCTAAGATTTGTAGCAAACTCTTTACTTTATTTCCCGCCAGATGGCGCGGAGTTAGTTTGCTCTGTACATGTCTGAATTTACGTAATAATATTACTTATTTATATTCCAATTTAAATTATTTATGTTCCAGGTATTCATGTTATTGTAATGCTTAATTACACATTGTTTATAATTGTATTATTTCTTGTATACGTGTGTTATTATTATTATTAAATAAATACCTGGACTAAGAGAGTGCATGAACTTAGAGCTATAAGTTGTTTGTAATCAGAAGCTCTCTTCCTACAGTCTACAATTGAGTTAGATGTATTCATTTCATCTACAGATTCTTAAGAACATTAGTTTAAACGCCCCTCAAAAAAAGGTTGTTAAAAATACGTATCTTTTATATCGTTGAATTACTTACACATACCAATAGTAATTCATGTTCTTAGATTAATATGAGTAGTGTCCTAAGAAATTTCTACAAAAATAAAAGCTATGACCTCCTAATATTTAAGGACTTTGTGTGGACAATTTACCAAGCCAAATGCCACTTGACCTTCCTCAGTTTCACATCTCTAACACTTATAATATTTTGTATGCGTATTTGCTCATAGCTTACCCATTGTTGGAGACATAAAACGTATCCGCTAATAAAAATGTTTTCTAAGCCCTCTCATTATGTCATAGAATGCTTGCAAGGATATACGCCATAATGTGAACATAATCCATAATAAATTATAAATTTTATTGTTCTAAGCGTACAAATTAGCAGCCAAGAGAACAATGTGTGTTGTCTGTGTTTTCTGTGTGCGAAGGTACATACTTTTTAATTTTATAAATTGATGTCCCTTTAAAGGCATTAACCCACCGACCTATGTTATAATACCTGGTCGCAAAATAGAAGAATCAATAAAGAAGAGAAGAAAAATAATCTCCTTCAGGAACTGATGGTAAACATATTAGGTCACTTATATGATGAAATAATAAGGTGTTTTTGACCTTTTTTGTTTATATGGTCGATAGAAATTGTATCCGATGAGATATAAATAAATATTATAATTGGTCTATCGAACTTAGGATGCTATCAATGAGGTTGACCGAAAATGACCTTCCCCTCTCGGGAATGGAACCTGCACCATCAACATTGAGAGTTGGACACGCCTCAACTCACATAGCTATTGCACTCCCTTAAGGCTTTATCATTATTTTTACAAGAAGTGCCATTTGTCACCTATAAAATGTGAACATTCAAGAGTGATTATATTTGATCTAAAATGCAGTTTCCCTACTAGAGTAGCCATATGGCATCATGGGATTATATGAAGAAAAAATTCACATTATTGTAATTTTATATGAAATATTTATACTAAATTTCATAAATAAATAACTAAAAATATAATTTATCTCATTATAGCGAAGCAAACAATCTAGAAGAATAAGGGTGTCAATGAAACAACAAAGAGAAAAAATAATACTTATTGTCCATTGAGCAGTCAAAAGCCAATGAAAAGGGAGAAACGACAACAAAAAACACCAAGTGACGTCGTTTTAAGGGATTATTTTTCATACATTGCTTCATTAAATAAGGCAGCCGTTGCTAAGCATCGTCAAAGGGCTGTCTGTAAGTCGACTGAATTCTCTCTCTTAGTTGGATATCCAGTTATTAATGATATTGCTAGTGTTATTCCGGAAAATATTTTGTTTTGGTAAAGTAAATTATCATAGATGAATTGATTTAGAGTAACACTCTTTGTAGCCAAAGGTGTCGTTATGAAGAAAAACTTACTAGGCATAAATTTTTCAGAGGGAAAATATAAGGGTTTAATAGTACTGGACTACACATTTTCCAAAGTCGTTTGCTTCCGGAACCATATTAGCCAATTCCTACTAAATTTTGGCGCTGATTTCAAATATCACAACTAACTTTTTTGATTGGCTCTCATTTGTGAGATATATTCATTTTGAAAAACAGGTTTTTCACTAACCGATAATACAGAAACATCCTTTCCTACATCAAAAGACAGCATTACCAGAACATATGAGTACACTTGGATGGTTTATAGTTTCAGCTACTAATTTTCTGTCTTTTTGCTTGTCTTTGGTATTCATTTGATGTCGCATCTCGCCTCAATGTCCAACAAAAGTCTGCTAGCATGGATGGACTCCATTTTCCTTGGTGTCGTTTTTCCACCATTGTAATTTCTTGGTGAAAACACTCTCCATACTCATCACTCACAGATCCACAATTTCCAGGGGAACAGTCCAGGTGAGAGTGAATAAAGTGGATTTTTAGGGACATGTTTAGCAATACCTAACAGTAAGTTCTCTGCAAGTTTTTCATAGCTTTCTGCACGATTGCTTCCGAGGAAACTTGCAATGAAGGAATCCCATGTAGTCTTCACTTTTGTCACAAGTAAGCTCTGCTTATATATCATCTCGTATACGCTTCCGAATTTGTTTGCTCAACAAATCCTTAATCTTCGCGTTGCTCAGCCTTGCAAATTTCTTTCCAAGATACTGGAAGGCAGGTTTGGATTGGTCCATGCCTTTGACAAAGTTTTTCATCAAACCCAGTTTAATATGTAGAGGTGGCAGAAAGATTTTGGAGGAATCAATTGTGTAATATATTTTTACTTCTTGGCTGTAGTTATTGACATTTTGACCGGTCTCGCCTCTTCTGGTGGTATAGGAAATGGTAGGCTACTCGTCGTCTGGCTGAGGGAATGCCATGGCACTGCACATTCTGAGGATTATTCTTTTTCAAGCCTGTGTTGATTGGTGAAATCAGACAAAAGTAACGGTCGCCGGAATGTTTAGAATGTTCCCTCCAGACCATGGGAACAGTAAATGCCATAGACTCTATCTTTTTGTTCAGCTACTTTCGAAGATTTGATTGCAACAAACATATGGTCCCCAATCTTACAGCCAATGTTCATCTTACGTTTCTGTAATCTTTTTATATGATGCAAATTTGATTTGATTTTGAACCCATTTTATTGTTTCTTTGATCTTCGCTAATGCAATGTCACCAATTGCTGGACTTGCATCATGCTTTACAGGTCCCAAATAAAAAAGCATTGGACTTCATCAGCTTTCATGACACTATGTTGTATATTAAATCATAGAGAAGCCTACCGCTTAAGGCAATGCTTAGGAGGGTGCATATCTTAAAAATGAGAACCAATAAACTGTTTTAAGCATCTTTTAATCACTGGCCTTGATTTAGTACAAATCAGCTCAATTATGCCTAGAAGAAATTTATCTGATGTCCAGTGTTATCAACAATCAACCTCCATGTTATTTTATGCGTCTGTAAGAGAATGCAAAGATCATCGCGCCAATCATTTGAAATCCATTTTATTTACCAATATGCAACTTTTGCCAGGTTGAGTGTGGGATATCTTTTGTGTTCGACAATAACTAAGGATCCATGTCAAAAAGAAAATTCAACATAAATTTATATATATTGAGGGGATTTTTTTAAATAACCTAGCTTCCATACACAACTTATTATTTTCTCCAAGATTCACAATTTAAAAAGAGTAAATATTATTATAAATAGAGATTTTATTGACTCAATCCAATATTTATTGAGACAAAAAGTCCCTTTTTATAATATTTGTCGTTTTCTATGTTGAATCATATAGAAACTATAAATTTATATATCAGTGGGCTATTATTTATTTACTTAAATGTTATCCCCAATGAATGAGAGGTTTTGTGATTTATGTCTTGATGTTGATCCCTATTTATTTATCTAATACCTTCTCCTCTCGAAATAATTATACATAAATAAGTAATTGCAGATAATATCCCCTTAAAATATTTGAATAACATTGTTCCGAATTCATGGATCTTCCCTTTGGAACATCCCTATTTTTATGGAGGCCTTTTTTATCAATTAGAGGAAATTGATTAGTCAAACGAAGATCAATATTTGTTTCGCGTAGGAAATTACATATAAAATAAGTGCATTGGGAATTTAAATAGCTTTTTATTTTATTGTAGAGAGACTCAACAATATATATATTGGTACATACATATATAGAAATATCTAGCAATCTTGGCTTTTAGTATATGCTTCATATAACGAATAAAAATAGTGGGATGATTTTTTATGATGCATTTAATAATAAAATCATTTTTTGTTGCTAATAAGTTGGTATGATAAATTATGTATAGCTTTATATGAAATAATGCTAAAAATTCTTCTACTGCTCAATCTGGTGTCCAGTAATTTCCTCTCGCGTAAATTCGTCGCAGACCTTTTATAGCCGTTTTTTTGTCGCAGGTATTTACATCTCTTGCTCTTTTATAGTCAGTCAATTTTGTCGTTCTTCTTTTTGTAGTGGGTATTTTTGTCACAAAGCTTTTTGTAGTCTAGTATTTTCTCGTTCGTCTTTTTATCGTGGGTATTTGTGTCGTGTAGCTTTTTTGTAGTGGGAATTTTTGTCGCGACTTATTTTCTTACCTTATCTCACGGGCTCGTTTGGGGGTCTCATAGGGTTTTAATCTATCGCTGACACTTTTTAGGTTGTTCTGCCAGGAGTACTATGGGATTTAAATTGATCGCCGATTCTTATTAATTTGAAGCACACTCGGCCTAGTGTCTGAAAAACTCTTGACCTGGTTTTTCTTACGACCCAGAAGAGTCTGCAATAGATTTCGAACCAATGGGGCACCCAGCTGAGGCTGGTGAAATCCTTTAAATTAAGGTATATTTTTTAGGCCAGGTGTTTTCACCTTAAGAAGAGTCGGCGGTAGATTTCAAACCCATGGAACACCCGGTTAAAGTAAGCACATGCCGTTAGATAGGGTTTACGAAAGTATTAGGCTGGGTGTTTTCTACCTTAATAAGAGTCGGCGGTCAGTTATAATCCATAGTACTCCTGGCGGAACAACTAAGGCTAGGGTGTGCAAAACGCTAAGGCCGTGTGTCTATTCTCCCAAAAAAGTGCCAGCGGTAGATTAAGCCCCATGGTACTCTCGACTGAGCGCGCGAGATTGGTGCACGGTAATTCCTTCGTGAGTAATTTTAGCGTGCACTCTTTCATTGCAAGCATTTCATTGCACACGTTTTCTTGTTCTCTTTTTCTTGCAGGGTAATATTAGTGTTCGTGTTTTTATTGTGGGAATTTCATCGCAAGTAATTTCTTCGCAGAGTAATTTTTGCAACTAATTTCTTCACAGAGTAATTTCTTCGCTAGTAATTTCTTCGCAAGTAATTTCTTTGCAAATAATTTCTTCGCAGGAAAAAAAAGTAATTTACTCACGAAGGAATTACAAACCGCGAGATTAGGTCTACAAAGTAAGAAAATAAATTGCGACGAAATTCCACTACAAAAAAGCTACACGACACAAATACCCACGATAAAAAGACGAACGAGGAAAACACTACACTACAAAAAATCTTCGCGACAAAAATACCCACTACAAAAAGAAGAACGACAAAATTGACTGACTATAAAAGAGCAAGAGATGTAAATGCCCGCGACAAAAAAACGGCTATAAAAAGGTCCACGACGAATTTACGCGCGATAAAATTACCGTAAACCGCTCAATTTACCTTCTCTATGTATCCTCGAGTGCTTGGAAAGACATTATCTTTTTCGGCAGACTTGTTGACGTTCGCGAAAAATTGTCGTTCACCAAAAGTTAGCGTTTATCGTTCATCGTTCGTATTAAACTTGAATCGTTCATCGTTCGTTTGTCGTTCGTCATTCTGAAAAAATTGACTACTTTTTTAGAAAGGAAATTTTTAACTCGAACAAAAAGGGATGATGTTTTTTTAAAGAAAATAAATATATTTGTCTTTTTTTGGCGCTAAAAACGAACGATAGGAAATTTTTGTTGTCGTTCGCGAACGACGAACGATTACAAATGAAGGACAAATCAACAAGTCTGCTTTTCGCCCTTGGGAAAAGCAACAAGTCTCCGGAGACTAAGGCCTTGACTTTAGTATTATCAACTCTAAGGCGCTGATTTGTCATAAGCTGACCTTCTGCGAACCCCTCCATCCTAACGATAAGTATATTTTTATCTGCAGTGGCACGATATGCAGCATTATTGGGGACAATCCCTTACCAACTGAAAAAGGAACGTGGGCGTCCGTCAGAAGGATTATACAGTACTATCCAAGCCTCTCCATCCAACACCAAGGACTTATAAAGTAACTTTAAAAAGATTTGATGATTTTTATCACTATTCTATTGTGTTATTAGTTACATGATTATGTTTAGTTTCGAAATTTCTTAATAGTTGTGTCGCAGAAATATTATGTTAAATTGATAGCCTTTACCTGATATTGTGTGTTGTTTTATTGTATGCACTCTACCCCAGAGCCAAAAAAATTAAACAAACGTCTTTAATTAAATTTATATTATGCATTTGCTTTGGTTTTTGTATTTATATTTATTTAATAAACGAACATGAGAAAGAAAAATCATAAAAATCAAAATACATTAATCACTTTAATACCTCCGCCGAAGGAGGTATTGTTTTCACTGGCTTTGTTGTTGTTAGTGTTGGTTTGTTTGTTGGTTTGTTGGATTTGTCAGCAGGATAACTCAAAAGTACTGAACGGATTTAGATGAAATTTTGTGGAGTTGTTGGAAGTGCCAAAAGGAAGAAGTGATTAAATTTTGGCATCTCTGAGTGCAGAATTAAGGCGCCAAATGAGCTAAATACTACTAATTTTTCAAGTTAGCCTACTCTGCCAATAGATGTCGCTGTGCTGTGAAATTGTGTGCCGGGAGCGTCTTCCTCTCGGAATTTCCGTCTAGGGGAACCCTCCCCGTCTCTCTACGCCTCCCCAGTCGTGAAAAAATCCGCCTCGGAAGGCTCATGACGGCGGAGGTTTGCACTCTCTGAGTGTATATATGCCTCTAGTTTCTGTATACTTTCAAAAACTTAATGTCTGCTGAGCTGTATTATTGTCTGTAATTAATATATTAAAAAAGTAGTTATTAATATAATATTTTATTTCATTTCTTTTATCCGAGAGCAATGTTTAATTATGTTTTTATGGCGTATTTGGTTTTATTTTATGAAAATTAAGACATAGTTTTTATTACATATAATAAAACAAAAAAATCAACAAAGAGTTGATGCTATTGCATCATAAAACTTAACTGAGCATTGTAACTTAAAATATAAGCATTCTATTCGAGTGTACATAACATTGGTAATTATAAATGTGAATATTTATTTACAACTTTTTTCTTGTCATTTTTTATGGTCATATATTATTATAAAATATATACGTGTTTTGTTCCTCCTTTTTTGTTGTTATTAATGTATAGTTCACTTAGGAACGTCTTGAAATGTAGAAGATGTCTACCCCAAATTTTCGATACAGTCCACATTTATTGAGGCCCTGCCTTTTAAGGGAAGTAGTTAATTAGAAAGTTTTTATTGTAGACCAATTCTACATTCATATTCGCATTTATAACTTCAAAGAAAAACATTGAAAATTCCATTTCACATATTTCTTTTCGGGCATTTAAAACTAAACAATGCTGCAAAGCCATAAGAAATACTTCTTTGCTCCTCAAGAATAGTCGGAAAATTAAGATATCAAGAATACAATGGTTAATGAAACATATCATTTTGGAGATATATATATAATCGCTTTCAGCCTACAAAATAAGTCGTACAGAATATTAATTCACTTGAAGTAAACTTTCTCACAATACTCAAGACATACTTAAAAGTAAAATCATATATCTAAAATTGATCTTTGTACATGTTTTTGCCTTCCTTGTTATAAGTACAGAAAAATCAAATACTTTGTGCCATTACGACAATCAACAGTTCTTCCAAATAACTTTTTAGTTAATATTTCATACCCACACTCATGCTTAAGGCGTTCCTTACTTTAGATGAATAAAGATATGCGATTAAAGATTAAAGGATTCCGTCAAACCTAAAAAGGACGATCTCTAAAAAGACACAAATATTGAATATCATTAAATAAGCTATAAAAATGTCCTTATTCTTCGTTTAAAAGCCCAAACGAAAAAACCCTTTCTAATGGTTTTTATTATGAATAGGATAATTATTTTCAAGATGTTTCCATTTCAATTAAGAAATTTGCTGACTCAAGCCTTCTTTCAATATTCCTGATGCTATATTCTTTCACAAAATGTACCTATGAAGGAAAATATACAGGGTGTGGAGCTACAATAGGGGAAAAAGTAGTCAAGATGTATCTTCTTATTTTTTATTAACAAAACAAGTTGGCAAGAATTATTTTTCACAAAAGTTGTTCAAGGGGAGCCATTCTTGACTTTTACTCAAACCATCCCCCGTCAGTCTCGATGACCACCTCCAGCTTGGACTGGAACCTCGTGCAGGCGTTAACAAGGTGCTCTCTGTTCATGCTTGCCACTGCCTCCAAAATGGAGGCCTTCAGCGAGACAATGCTGTTGTGAGCGGGCTTGTTGGATTCCCTCTCCAAGACGCCCCACACGTAGAAGTCAAACGGGTAGCAGTTCGGCGAGCTAGGGGGCCACATCTCCTTCGACCAGAATACTATGGTCAACTCTTTTGGCCTTTGAGGCCTCAGACAGCATCTATTTGACCTTAATCCTGAGATCCTCATGTACGGCGGTCGTGATGGTTTTCTCGTCCACGTTCATCTTGGCGGCCAGGTCCCTCATAGAGGTGCCGGGATCGTCCTTGATCCTCTTCTGGAGCTTGTAGAGAAACTCTGGAGGCCTCTTTTTGCTTCTGGACCGGTCTTGAGTCTTCTTCAAGTATGTTGCATTGCCGTTGGACTCATTAAACTCTTGTGCCACACGATAGACAGTGGTTTTGGGAAGCTTCAGGAACTCAAAATTTCTTTGGGCGCGCGGCCTGCTCGGAGGGCGACCAAAATGGCTGCACGGCAGTCTTGTTCTGATGACATTTTCCAAAAAATTATTTTACTGAAAGATGAGAACCAACTGCAGACAAAACAGCTGTTTTTTAAAAGTAATCAGACTAATATATATATATATATATATATATATTGCATTCAGAAACTTTTTTCTTTTTTCCATTACCCATGAGACTAGATGAACTCTAGTTTTCAAATATGTACCTTTAATTCGATTAAAGATAATAAACGATTTGATGGAGCTTATTACCATGAACTAAAGGATTTTTTTCTAGACCGTAATTAGTTGAAAGAGAAGTAGAAACAATATTTTTAAATAAAAGTTGGCATTACGATAAGTCTCGTGGCTATTGTGGTATGAACATCAGGTCGGATATAACAATTTTATTATCATTTAAAAAAAGTTCCTTTTACTCGGTGGCCTCGATCCATGGTTATTACTAGCCATTTTATTTGATTTGCCAATAGTAACTTCTTACTCTGCACAGGAAAAGAATGAATGTTTATTATTTTGATCATCCTCTATCATGAGTAGATCTTTATCCTGACGACAAGAAGATGTTTATTTCATGTTTTCACGGATACTAAAACTGATTTTCATTTTTCAAACCATCAAAAGTCTACTGTAACATAGATTTTCGATGACGTAAGAGATACATTTTTAATATTATTCTTCCCGTTTGCCGGTGTGACGCCATTAAAACTCACCGGCAAGTGAAACTTATCTCTCTTGGCCATATGGGCATACCATGACCTCCAATATACATTGAGAAGTAGAAAAATAAATAAGAATGAATAACTGAAAGGCTATGGAAATTGAGGCAGTGGTTGTAGGAGTAGATTTTGGAACCCACGATATTTGAAAAATAGATCTCAATTTCAAAACGTTTGAAAGCCCCTGTTTTACAATGTTTTTTTGTATATTTTCCCTCTGGCATTTTCTTTTTTAAGCAATTATTATATATAGGAGTAAAAGCCATATCTGGAACCCCTCATAACTTTCCTCCTTTCGCTTTGTTTCATTTTCCCCTATTCTTTGACATTTCTGGAATAATAATTTCCCCCTTTGAAGTTTATTTGTCATGCTTGCTAGACATGTAACTTAAAGGGTCAGACATGTAAGTTTATATTTAAAAGAGACCTTCATTATGAGTTTTGATTTCTATTTCAAAGGAAGCGGATCAACTTGTTAGGCCCAACAAAATGTTTTCCTCCTACAAATCACACAATTTCCATATAAACAGTGACCCCATGGCATACACGCTTAATGGGGATGTACCGTGTTGATCTATTATCCACTTTTTAGATGATTTACTGTAATATAATCGTGCGCATTTATGTCACGCACGATTTTATCCCAAGCTTAATTGTCGTATGCTCTTTTGTATCTCCCTCTAGCGCAGGCCTTTATCATCGCCCTCTTTTATAGCCTGAGTATTATTAACGCGTTGCTCCATAGTCGTTGCTCCTTATAATCTTTAACGTCTTAAGCTTTATTGTTGAGGTTAATCTTTTTCGATCATGGGGACATGATGGGACAAGGAACCGTTGAACACGGATTTGGCTTGCCTTCCTTAACCAATAGGAGCCTCAGGAGCTTTCGGGATGACTCCGTATCATGAAGTGGCATAGAGGGTCCTTTACACCGTGGATAAAATATGTTCGATCTCATAGTCATCTTCGTAATCAATCTTTTTAAATTTGAATTCTTTTTTGTGTTCTATGTATTTTTAATTTGTTAGTTAATAAATCTAATATTCCGAAATCGATTTTATATATACTAAAAGAAAAAAATTACAATTAAAATCTTCTATCTTCATCTTTAATAACAACAATTTAACACACAAATTGCATTACTTCTTAATATTGTATCTCAATCTATAAGCTGATAGACGTCGACTAAGAAAAAGCAATTTCATTACTTTCCCATTAAAACTGAAGTCCCTTTCTATGAATAAATACATATAAAGTCATAAATATAATTCCTGCTGAAAAGGCATGGTATGAAGGATGATATCCCTACAGCCTTATTTATCTCGGATGAAAGCATAGAAAAAAAGACAGCTCATTAACATAAAGTAAACTTTGTTGTCGCTTGAATCTTCGTTATTTATCTCCATGCATGTTTCTTTTATTTATACTTTTTTACTCTCAGTGCATGATAGTGTCTATAGAGAGTTTACAAAAAATCACTATAATTTCCTTTTCCTTCTTTCTATCCTCTTATACAAGTATACATATTCAAATGCTTTGAAAAAGGCCCAGTTGTCTCAATTTTTCTCTTTTATCTCTTTTATTTATTCATGCTAGGTGATTTTTCAGTCCAGTAAATATTAGTTTACGAGGCGCGTTTATAAATAAATATGACCTTGCCTTTTGCTTATAAAATGTTGCTTCAGGAAACAATTTTTATCTCCTTTATATATATATATAATTTTAGTTTTAATAAAAATCTAAATAAGGGTAATTTATAATACTATTTAAGTATTTGTCTTATAATTTTAAAAGTTATTTTGATTTGAAGTAAAAAACATGATGACGTCACCCATGTTAGTCCATGAATCCTCGGTGTTGGATAGGATATTGAGGATGAGGGTAGTATATTGGGCGACGGCAGAGAGCATCAACGAGTTTGATGAATCAAGTTGTATTGTCTTATTTTCTAGGACAGCCTTTTTTCTTGCAGAAACGGCAAAGGATAGTTGTTTTGGTATATTTGTGTTTGTTGAATTTGACTCCCCTCACGTTGATTGTCAAAATCTTTTTTAAGACCGTGACAAGCGGACAGTCAACAAATTCGAGTTCAAATTATACTGACCTCTATTTTTATCAATCATGATATTATTATATAAGACAATTTATGGATCTTTAAGTGATTATATGATCGTTGTAAGCCACACATAGATTCTGCTATCCATTTCTGTCTCACTTATGGTTTCAGCAAAATAGGACGGTTATGTGGAATTTCTGAGTTTTCTAAATTTACAAATTAAAATATTTGTAAATGTACTATTTTCACTTACTGAGGTGCAATAAAAATGTTAAAGGTATAATGTGTTTTCTGGGTGTATAATGAATTCAATTGCTTATTTGATTCATTGACGATAGAGGAGATTCTTTGAAATATCTCCACCAAGATATATTTCGTTGAGGGTGAGGATTTGTTTAACAATCAAATATAAAAATATATATTATAAAGCATTAATATACACGGTTTTGAAACTCAATTATGACATAAGGGAGTCCGATAGGTCAGTCCCTTCAGGCGTGTTCAACTCTCAACGTTGAGGTCTCGGGATTCCATCCTGGTCCCCCAACATTGAGAGTTGAACACGCCTTAACGTAAACGGCTATCACACTGCCGGCAATCAAATAGTCAGCTTTCTTGGAAAATATTGACTTGCTTTCAATATACCTTGAAAAATACAAGAAAATCATTGCCGGTCAAATCTGATGTATCCCGTGGACAACTTTTATTCTCTTATTGATCTATTAGTTGTGTATTTAGGAGCGTATAAGACGTCGGGCCCCGATTCGGACCGTAGTTCGACGGTTAAGGACCCCTGATGTAGGTATATCTTGAAAGAAATTTCCAAGCCACTTCTATGAAGTTGAAATATACATATTTAGATATTTATGCCTTGTTAAGGATTTCGGCCATCATTTTGTTTTCGAAAGCACCTAGTATGACATTATAAACATGTCATTCCGCTTGGCCATAAATCCTCTTTTTCTCTCTTAATTTATTTCCTCTCCATACATATTCAAATCGAGGTTAAACCTTCACTTTGCACACTCAATAAAGATCCCGCACTGCATAATAAATATATATGATGCATGACTAGAACGAGGAAAACAAAAAGACTTGGGTCCTCTTGATTTTACTTTTTTTCTTCATTTCAACTTATTACATATTCTGCTTATAAGTTGGAGGTTGTCTAACAAACAACAGCTTACTTTAAAAGCAAGAAAACCAAAAGAGGCTTATACATAGTTTTTTAATATTTAATTCGAGTAGTTTAAGAAAAAACTTGAAAATAAAAATATTTATGGAGCTTTCCTTGTGGTTTTTATTTTTTTCTTATACAAATAAATCAAAAAAAATTCTTTTAATAAAGAGAACTGATTATTTTTATCCTTATCTACATTGGATGGGGTCTGAATTCCAATGGACAATTTTTAATGGTTAAGATGTTTATTTATAAGCTAAAATCCATACAGTGTAGAAAATAATCCATACAGTGTAGAAATTCAAATTATTTTAGTTCACAAAAGACTGAAAAAAATATTTGTAAAAAGATATATATATATATATATATATATATATATATATATATATATATATATATATATATATATATATATATATATATATATATATATAAGCCAACAGATGAGAGATCATTTCAGTTGAATTTTATCATCGTCATGGTCGCATATGGAAATCAACAGCCTGTATTCTGGAACGAGCAAGAACGCAGGTGTGCCGTTATCCAGATTCTTTGTATAAAGGGCAACACCATCAGAAACACCCAGGTCTCTGAGCTACTCGGGATCGACAGAAGAAGGGTTGCTGAGCTCAGGCAACAGCTGAAGGATACCAGGGACCCTCGTGTTGTCGTCGACAGGGCCTTCAGGGCCTCCAGCAGTGCCCGCAAGGCCAAGACCCCCGACTTCATCAGGAGGGTGTCAAACATCTTCGAGCACGACCCCAGCAGGTCCATCAGGGATGTCGCCAAGGAGCTGGACGTTTCTCACATAACTTTGTTGGCCTGTGTGAATGAGGACTTGCGTTGTCACAGCTACAAACTCAAGGCTGGCCAGCTGTTGACTTCGTCTCCAAGACCCACTGGCCCCCTAGCTCCCCAATTTGAATCCTATGGACTATTTTTTCTGGGGCTACCTTGAGCGATACACCAACCGACTGGCTCACAACACCAAGGCCGCCCTGATCAACTCCATAATGAAGCAGGCCAGGAAGTTGGACAGGGCGCCAGAATCCAGCGCGTCATCGACGCAGAAGGCAAATGGATTAAATATACAGAATATACACATCTGTACAAACATTTTAATGTCTAAATAAATAAAATTTAACAGAAATTAACGATTTTATGTATATTTTAAGTTGAGAGAAGAAAAACGCCGGATTTGATTTTACCACCCTGTATGTATAAATATATAATATTATATTATATAATTAAAAATTCCAATATTTATAATTCCATAAAGGACCGTCTGAGTTTGGTCCGTTAAATAAACAAATAATAGCTATGATCACGTGATAATAACTAAAATGTAATTAATGTTGCTATTCTGATTCATACAACGAGTTAATTGAAATAACGTTTTAATAACATTTTTTCCAGATGTAAAGTACTAAAGTCTTCATTTAAATCAGACAGCTTATGAAAATACTCCTATGCATATTGCTTTTGATGCCTTTCTTGATTGAACAATCTTGATGCACTTTTCATATAGCAAATTACGTGCATCTTGTTTACATACAATAATAATACTTATATCCCTAAAAATTCAAATTAATTATTGCAAGCTTATGCACCCATCCGTCTTAAATGATCAATAATCGGCAAACCTACATTCGTCCTTATTGAACTCAGCATATTTACATCAAGCTGTATATTGTAAACTTAATTTTACTTTATAGGAAATATTACTATTTGGTGAAAAAATTTATATTTTAATTATTAATTTCTATATTTCACTTTTTCTATATACATATAAAATGCATTTTGAAAATATTAAAAGGTTCGAATCAACTAGAATTATACAAACTTAAAACCTGCGTCGTCTACGTCGTCATCTGATGTGGGTTTTTTTTCCATAGAGTTATAAGATATAGAGAGTTGATTTCCAAATTGCAGAGAAACAGCGTTCTGTTGTTTCTGTGTGTTTCAAATAAACAAAGTAATTTGACCTACGTCATCGTAAGCTGATCATAGAGATAGATTCTATCTCTATGATCAGCTTACGATGACGAAGTATAATTTACTTTGTTTATATTGGACACACAGAAACAACAGAACGCTGTTTCTCTGCAATTGGGGAATCAGCTCTCTATATCTTTATATATATATATAGTTTTTTCAGGACAGTTTAAAAGGGATGATTTACAATAATAGAAAGGGAGGGAGTTGACCCAAACTAAGAATAATAATAAAAACAAGCACGTGAGGTAAATATTAAACAAAAGAGAGTTATTAAAAATAAAATAAAATAGAGTTTAGGAGTAATGAACTTGAAAGTATTCATGAGAATAAACCAAAAAATGATTTGAAAAAAAAAATATGTAGTATTTATTATGGATATATTCATCTATAATATTTATAAATTCAGAGGTATTTATTTATTCGGTAGTATTTATATATCTAAGTTCTTTAACAGATTGAATGTTATATTTTTTCTTCTTAAAAAGTCCTGCCTTTTCCATTCTTTTCATTTATATTTTGATGACGATATTTTTTCAGTTCCAAAGATCGAGGACTAGTGGCTACCATAAGAACTCTTTGACATTGACAAATGAGTGTGAAATTCGTTTCTTAAATAATAATTAATAGATACAGCTGTGCTCAATGCAAAATTCTTTTTTTTCTGCTAGTTATTTTTCTCCTTTTCAAGGCAATTAGACTTTTATTCCCATAAGAACAATAAAAGTAAATTGCAATTAATATTTTAATATTTAAAAGCACATACTTAACAAATAATAAGTATATTTTTAATATAAGGAATAGAGTGAAAATAGTCCTTCTAAGCAAAAAATAAAAAGGCAGTAAAGTAAATGGAGATGACATTTATGTTTTTCATATTCAAAAGTAGCATCCAAATAAATAATACATATTTTAATATTAGACACCAGGGGGAAAATTAACTTTTAAATATTAAGATAATGAGTGACGCCTGAAGTCTTAACACAACAAGCAATATGTCACTAACCGTTGACGGATAAGAAGCGTATCAAGAAAACCTGTTTTATTATTGATGGCTTATATTGTTTTATATTTGATCTTTTAAAGACATGTCTTTAAGGTGTTTGTACATGACATTCTAAACATAATTATACTATTTGATACATATTTTAGATGATATTTTTATTGTAATAATTTTAACGTGAGAGAATAAAACGAATGTTTTTATTAAAAAAATAATATTAAGACAATAACATTTTTGTCTATGATAATAATAGGGGCTAAAATAGATAAGATCTCCATGTACTCCATAATTACAAAGCTTAAAAATACTTTTGTCGAGCCCAAGACTTTATTCATTAACCAATCCTACAAATATGTGTATAATTGTACCAAAGTTGATACAGATACATGTATATCCATAATACGACAGCCACTAATTACATTAAAAAGTTTAAAAACATTTAAGTGACCCACCAGAGTAAGCATGTTTAACTACATGAATTACGTGCAAAGTTTAAACATACATTTTGCAACCATGCTTAGGCTTCAGTGGCTCTGCAAAGCCCTCTTTACATACAATTTAATTGACCGTGAATCCTTGTTTACTGGTTCTGCACAATGAGCACAGCAATTAGATTTAGTTGAAAGTATTTGAATATATTAACATTGTTATCCCATTTTCCCGGAGGGACTCGCAGTTGGGTGTATGTTATCGTCTATTGTTTAGTTTTGCCTTACCATAAGAAGCCAGTTTCCTACATTTTTTTGTGTCGATTTTAGTGACTTTTTTCTCCTCTTTATCTTGAGAGTATATATTTACACATGAATCATTTTAATATAACCATGATTTAAATATCTTCATTTCATTAAGATGCTTACACTCAGATAATCGAGTCCGTTTGGAATCAACTAAAGGGACTTCTTAGGTATCTGGGTAGCTCCAGCACGTGGCAAGAACTGTTTGACTCTTTTCTCCAACAATTTTCGTGATTGAGGAAATTTAAACGTTCTGAACACGAAACCTTTCCAAGTACCATTGAACTGATAGCTCAACAATACCCAACGTAGCCTCAATCAATGCATTAATTAAATAAAACCTATGTATAGATACTTTTACATCAAATTTGTTTATTACATTTTGTCCAGAGGGTGTATTTTAGGGATGCTTCGGACTTTCCATCAAAGCTTTTATCTAAGACAAAGCAAACTCGGGGGACGTCTAGAATAAAGAGGAAGTAGTTGGCCGACTCTGGGCAGATACTTTTTATTACGTCCGAGGAGCGCAGATTGACCCGTTTGTTATCAGGGAGGAAATCGAGAAAGCTTCTCAGAGTTGGCGTATGAGAGCTGAGATACTAGGATAAGTGGGTAAAAGGATGAAATGGCCTTTTTCAGGTAGTACACCAGTGATAAACTCATCACATGTTGGAGTTGCCGTAACACCAAGAAGGGTCCGAAAGGTCAACGTCTCTAATGGTCAGAATCCTTCCAAAATAATTAGGGGCAATTAAAGTGTCGAAACTTTAGACAAGTTTTAAATGTTTATTTTTCATCTATAGTAATATTGAATATATTTTTATGATTTAATAAATTTTGAGTTAAATGTTTTTGTCAATTTACATAAATTAAATATTTTCATGAATATAAATAGAAAAATATAAAATAAGGCAAATAATTTTAAGGTCCTTTAAGATCTTTCCATGTGCCAGATTATACCTTGAAGAAGTAATTTTCTAAATAAATCCTCTATAATTCCTCCCTAAGACTGATGAAAATTAGGCCTCCTGAGGAGAAGTGGCAACACAAGGGAAGCCAAGTCCTTCTGAGTTTCTCCAATGATTGTGCAGAAAATAGAGGGCTTCATTTAAATATCCTCAACAAGTCTTCAATATGGAGGAGGTGATGGTAGGAGGGACCCTTCTTGAAGACGAGGAACATTACTCCTCTCATGAAGATGAGGCATGAGACTCCTTTCACGAAGACGAGGGATGAGACGTTTATTTATATATGTATATAAAAACAAAAACTAATTTGTAATCCTTGAAATGAAGAATAATAAAACAAGTTCATATATGTGTTTACGAGAACAGCCTTTTTGTTATCCCTATCTATTGATTAGACTAAATAGTTTGTATTGAACACGTGGCCAATACAGTAGATGTTACAAGATAAAAAAAAGAGAGTTTAACAAATTACACGTTTTTTGATCTTCTTTAATTTTCTTTTTTGATATTCACATATCATCTAATTAAGTCATTAAAAATCCTTTTTTATTTCTTGGCTCCTTCAAAGCCTTCAACTCGATGGAGGTAGATTTGTAACCGAAGGGATTAATAACAACACCTTCGATTATCTGATATGAACTGATGTGTATTTCGTATAAGGTAAATCTTTTCATACAAATGTGCTACAAATATTTATTGATAGTCTCTTTGAGAAAAGAGAAGGAAACGTCCGTCGCCCCATCTGGTAACGTATTTATACAAGAAAAAGTAACCTATCAAATTTTATGTATAAGAGTACGTTTTAGTTAACAACCCGAGAAAAACGGGCCAAGGACCATCATCATTGCTATTCTCTAACGACCCCCCATAATACTTAAAATAGTTAAATCAAGCCTAATGGTAAGTCATGGAAGTTCCTTCTGTTAAAAGTAATGAGTTGGTTATACTTATAGTAACGATGCTTCATAGTTATTTTCCTTTCTTTTAGGAGATGCAATTAATTTTGAAGACCTAATGACGATATATAAGACACATTACCATATTATTATTTGATTGCCTTGCCGAATAAGATTAAAAAAGATGCAATTCTTTGTAGCTAAATGATACACAAATATCAATATATTAACATTATTATAAAATTAAAAGTTACGGGGAAGGTTTTATATTAGGAGTCCAAAAGATATTAAACGGTTGAAATTTTTTCTTCTTTTTAAAGGAAAAATATTTTATTCCTTACTCTGCTAAAAATCCATAGACATATAAAGATATAGAGAGCTGATTGGATCCTTCAGAGAAATATGTCATTGTGACCGTAAAAAACTTCTAAAATACGTAAATCACAAAACCTTTCGTAACTAATTGTCTTGTTGTTTTTATATGTCTTTCACATAGAGATATAAAGACTTTATATTCTATTTCTATATTACTTGTAAAACGAATTATCATCCAATTATACTTTGTAGAGGTGTGTTATAAAATACATAATTATATTGTATATCTTAATTAGGACTTTTCCTATGTCTACATTCGTAATACCTTCTTGTGTGGCGTATTATTGCACCTCTAGAGTCGCCATCTTTAATCAGTTCGCAAGACTAAGAATCATGCTGAGCATACTGGGATGCCTCATGACAATAAAATGGACTGGGGAAGATTTTTTACGAGAGCTTTATAATATCCATCAAAAGATGTAATATATATGTGTGTCAAGAGAGTGAAAAGGTTTTAAAAAGATTAATTAATTTATGCAATAATAGATTGCCAAAAGAAACTAACTTAATCTTAAAAATATCGATGGCTTAAATAAAAAATATTGTATTAAAAAAAGATAGTAAGGTCTTTAGAGATATTAATGACCATATTTTTGATTCATCACCGGAATCCAGGCATTTATTGTCTCTCATTAAAGGGATTTCAAATGTTATACAAGTATAAGACTGTTCCATTTAGGAAAAAAAGAAAATAAGGATATTCAAGGGACAAGGGTGCGAAGCATTCTTACTAATTTCATTCAATTTAAACATCAATAATTTGGTAAATGGTCATTAATATTTTGAAAGACCAAACTATATGTTATTGTAAAATTAATTAGCATAGACTATTTATTGTAAAAATATATAATTTTAACAGCTATTACAAACATTGTATAAATACATATCAGTAGTTATTTTTTGTGAAATATAAAATATAACCTCTCTGCTATATTTTATGAATATTAGGTGACGAACTTGCTTTGACAACACAATCATACGTACCCTGATCGAATTAAATTTTAAGTATATTTGATTCTATGGAGTAAAACTTCTATTTGTCATATTGGCTGATAGCTTATATAAGTATAACTTAGAAGAAATTGTAAGACATATTTTTATACTCAGTATCATCAGTCCATATTCAGTCTTAGATTAAATAGAAATCAACTGTCTTGAAGGTCTAATTGAATACACCTTTAGACTCTAGATAGGTTATTATGTTATTGCGGAAACTAAATGTTTTTAAAGAAATAAAGACAATTATATAGTTGGGAGTGGGTTTTTTTTGCATATATGGTTCGACAGAATTGCATCCGACTATATATATATATATATATATATATATATATATATATATATATATATATATATATATATATATATATAATAATTAGTCTATCGAACCTAGGATCTTATCAATGAGGTAGACCAAAAATGACGATCCCCTTTCGGGTTTAGAACCTTTTATTTATTAATTTCAACAATTTAATTTTTCCCTACTTGAAGCTAAACTATCTTATAAGAAAAGGGATACATAAAACATACGAAAAAATCGATTAGGATATAGGGGTAAGCTACACCATCGAGGGTGTTCCGCCATGCACTAAGAAATTCGATGAAGATATTGCACAATAGAGATCCCAATAAGATCTAAAAGCTCTTAAAAGATACGACACATTATCTTATAAAACGGAAGTAAACAAAATGTTTTTCACTTTTCTCAGATATTTAATTGTTTATTCCAGAACAGCCAAAGAATGTCCCGAACTGCCTATGTATATTAAAGTCCGTCACTTTCTGCCTCTTGGCGTGGCGGTTTGAGAGATCTGAAGAAATATATAGCTCTCCAGTGTCCTTGATTACTCGTCGGTTCCTAATTTAATCAAGCCACTCTATGATATATGCTCATTGACGATAGTTAGAGCCTCAGCTATGCTGAAAAACAAAGAAAGTATTTAAGATAATATGTCTTAAGGATTATTAGTGTTGAGGATGCCATTGAATAACTTACAATAAGAACAAGTCAGTTTATACGATAGATGATGATTTTTTACTAAAAAGGAAGTCCGGTTGCTTGGTCTCCGTTTTGAATGAAGAACAATATCTAAGGAATTAGCAAAGAGGTAAGGAATGGTCGTCTTTTAGGCATTCAACGTCGTTGGCTACATGATACGTAGATGAGTCTCAATCCGTGCCTAACAGTCCTCCTCGATATGATTGCACGTGCCCCCCCCCCCCTTGAGGACTGTCTTGATGCACTTGATTCACTCCTCCCAGATGAATTCTGAAGGGATAATTCATTCATTCATTTTCGGCGTCAAGTCGGCCTTAATATGCTAAAAGAATGAATATTATTAAAAAGCAAGCCTCGTGAACCAGCAGTGACGAGGAGGTCATTAAACAACTCACAATATGAATAGGCCAGTCCGACCGAGAGATGAGGGAGTTCCCCTTGTCCAGGAATCCTGTGGAATAAGGGACTCCGGACACAAGAAGGTAACTACGTATCAAGTCTCCTCCTTCAAAATAGAAAATATTTCAAGCATTTTGTTATGAAAAAATATATAATCCAAGATACATAGAGATATTTCTATGTATCTTGATATAAAATACTTCAATCCAAATAATATCCCCTTACGATGATGTAGTACAAATTACTTTGTTTGTTTTGGACACACAGAAACAACAGAACGCTGTTTTCTCTGCTTTGAAGGGAATCAGCTCTCTATATCTTTATATTTCTATGTAAAAATCAGACAAAAATACACTAAAATAAATAAACAGAAAAAAGAGTAAAACTATTCAGTGAAGCTGCGAAGAAACATAAATAAACATTTTAGCTCCATATTTTCTGCCCGGAAAAAAGCCTTATATAAAAGAAGGGATTAATTTTATATATTTTTAAAAGCATTGCGTTGTCTTTTTAAATCCATATTATGGTCTTCATAAATATGTAGTTCTCGCTGGCACATTTTTTATTATGTCGCCAAGCCATCTCCACGTAGGCCCTCCTAAATCCAGGACAATTTTTATTGGATATAAAATTCTTATATTTTGTTATCTAAAACAGAGTAAAGAGAATACGAGAAAAGATAACAGAAAGTAAATAAAAATATTTGCTACAGCTGTTATTAAGCAAAAGCATAATTGAACATTATAGAACAAAATTACTGTCTTAGGATTAAAACCATAGAATGAAAAAATTCATTTCTTTCGTGAAAAGCGACAAAGACTCTATAAAACATTAAAGTGTTGCGCTGCCCTTCATGGGCACTTAACGAATTATGTCTCCAGCTCATTCCCATGAAAAAGGTAGGATACTCTTAGAGAAAGAGCCGAGTAATGTATCGCTGCCCCCCTGTAGGTTGTCGGCCTCGTTTTAGGAGTTTGCCACATTTTTTCAAGTTATTATCCATAATCCTAGGAAGGTCATGGGGATACTATAAAATGAGGTGAAGATGTGGTATAGGATTTATTGAAAATACCTCACCATGAGGGGCATGATTCACTTGGTACTATACATACTACGTTAAATACTATCCTCTATATAGGTAACGCATTATGAATGGTACATTTTACATGCAAAAATTGTTAAGGGAATAAAATTTTAATTTTTTTGAAATGTCGTTGCATTTTACTAAAAATTTGTTTAAAATTCACAATAAAACCGAAACTATTTTTTCTTGTTTATGTAATGTTTACCCTTCATTTTTACGATATATTTAAATACTTATCCGATAATAATGATTATCTTCTTAAAAGGGTGGTGTGAGGACTCGAAGAAAAGAACATCAAGTAAACAGCCTTGTTCCACGAGCCAGGCTTTACTTCAGGTACTCTAAATTCCAGCACTGCGATATATAATAGTTTAGGTCTCAAGTCTTGCAGTTCCTTTTTCAAGAGTTTTGTTCCAATTAGAACCTTTATACTTAATACTGCAACGTAAAAATCACCTTAGGATTTTATATGATTGTATAAAACTATTCCTAACAATGCAAAAAAGTTTATGTTCAACAAGATTAGATCCCAAGGATATAAAATATTAAATTTCATATTTTATTTGAACCGTCAGTAATCTAATTATTATTTTCACTAAAGGAAATGCATTATCAACTTGGGTGTCTGACGTCATTGAAAATTACCGGTAAGCTAAAAGTTAGCTCTCTTGTTTTTTGTTGTTGATAGAATTGCATCCGATGAGATATAAATAAGCATTATAGCGCTAAAAATAGTCTATCGACTAGGATATTGTTAATGAGGTTGACCCAAAATGGCCATCCCCTCTCGGGATTCGAACCTGCGACCCAGCATTGAGAGTTGAACACGCCTTAACATCGCACTCCCTTGCTTGTTTTTTATGAATCTTGGTTATACAATATTCTCAGTGTAAAAACATTGCATCTGATTGCAACAGAACTCAAAGGTGACTCTACACAAATTTTAAATATTTCCTTTTCCTTTTAAGCTGAGGTAAAACAATTATATTAGTAAGGAAGCTTAGAGTGAAAGCAAATATTTCATTCCATTTAGCAATGTGTATATAATAGTACAAAGTTTCAACAGCCCGTGGCTTAAAGGGTATTATATATATTTATATGAAAGATATACTTTCTTTTACTTATTATTTAATCTTGAGCAACAATTTCCTAAAGTATATCCATTTTACATATAAATGTATAATAAATGTGTCGTAACGTTTAATAAAAAATGTATTTGGGTTGTTTTGTATTAGACATGGCGTTTAGAGTCTTCATTTGAGCAGACGAGATAATACTCTCTTAGCCTTGGCCCTTTCAAAAATGTATTTTCCGAGCATTCGGAATGTTAGTAACAGTAACATTCTTAGTCAAATGGGTTAGGATATCTTTTTTTCAATTTTGCTATTTTCTTTAACCAATATATATATATATATATTGGTTTTCATGCTTTCGGGAGTTTCTACTGTTAGTTGGAAGCAAGTTGTGGCCTATTATTTAATACCAAATTCTTATAATGCATCTAATTAGGGCCAAATTAGCGAAGAAATTATTAAAATGGCTCATTCCATTGGAGTAAATGTCATAAGTATTTCAACTGATATGGGTTCACAAAATTTGGCCGTGTGGAAATGATTTGGTATCCATTGTGGAATCTTTGAACATAAACAAGATTGCTAATCCCATCAATTCTATTAAAAAACTTCATTTTATTGCAGATCTCTCTCATTTCTTTAAAAGTTGGTGCATATTACTTTATTCAAATCATATTATTTTACCTGTGGACATTATAAAATCAGAGAATCATTCCTCGTATATTGTTTCATTATAGCATTTTGAAATGGTGGAAATTTTCAAAGAGATATCGTTTGAAAGCCAGCTCATAAGTTTAATCATACAGTAATTCAATTGAGTAGGTTCGATAAGATGAAATATTAGTCCTGCTTAAAATCTATTATCTCACGAAGTGAGCCGAGGAATGAGATATATGGTTGAAGAAAAAATAAGTGATCAGAGTTTGTTAACTACCGCATTATGTAAACGTTACGTTAATGGTATGACTTGGTCTGTTCAAAAAAGTTTGTTTTTGCTTACGGCAAAACAAGACATATCAATATGAATATACAATTGTAACACTAATTGAATGTATTTCCATATTAAAGAAGATTCGAATGATTTCAAAATCAAATAACAATATTTCTTGGAAACCTACTCATGCCGGCTATGTCGATATGGGACATTCAAGAAAAGCTTCTAAAATCAGGACTTAATTTTTTATAACATCACATTTTTCTTCCGATTGCTTAAAAAAATATTTAAACAACAAATACTAAAACAACAGAAGAATTAATTTTATTCAACAATTTGTATCAAATATTTCTAATTACATTACTTATCAAAATATATTGTTTTCAAAATCGAAATATTTGATCCTACTTGTGAATCATGTTTATCGACCTTGAACAAATAGTGCTAATGATCAGTACTATAGTGAAATAACTAAATTGATTCAAACTGCTGATTAAACTGGTCATAGTTTGACATATTGCTCCCATGAAGTTTTCAAACAAGTTATTTTGCCGATCGAAAATGCCATCAGAAATAGGTATGGATGCTTCTTCACATAAGACTGAAAAGAAAAGACTGTTTAAAAAATAAAGCATGCCAAAGAAGTTATCACAAAATAATTTATCTGATTCCAATTTGTCATTCAAAAATAGTTAATATTATACCAAATGTTATTGCATGTGTGTTTGTATTGTAACGTTGAGTAAATAAAGACTTGAAATTCACTGTGTTTGGTATTAATTTGATATTCTTTATTTTATAATACAATTATATTAATGACTATTAATCTATGACTTGCAAATTACAATGTATACAAAAAATAATAATATAGATAAATCTAGTTGAAACTTATATTCATTAAGTAATTAGTAAAAAAAAGTATGAAATCCCTAATTTCATCCCTATTATTTTACAATTATTTAGTGCGTTGTTAGCTACATGATTGGCATGTTTAAATATTTATTTATTTAAAATTCAGACGTTGTAATATAGTTTGTTTACTAACTATAAAGTTTAAAGTTAATCGTTCCACCAATAGGCTTTTACAACTAGAAAGAGCGAACTCCATGGCTTTTGTCTTATTAGGAGCTTTGCAAACATTAGAAGTTAGACAAAAGAGAATTACTTGAGCAATATGAGTGTTCTTGATGTATTTGATATTTAAACTGATGAAATTCCTCAAAATTTTGAGTAAGAGGTAAACATAAAAAGCATGGATGATAAAGTTTTATAACTTTCCACAATCCTTAAAAGGAGTGGAAAAGAACACACTTCCGGTGGATATTTGGAACTGAGCTTTCAAGTGAACTGTGATTTATCCGCTTCTTCTCTTGCGTTAGATTCGAAACTCATCCTCAAGACATATCTTGGCCTTTGATATAAATCCGTTTCCGATATTTTAATTGACGATTTCTGTTTTTATCACCCTAAGACAAGTGATTTTATAGCCTCCTATTTTGAATTCGATGAACGTTTCATTAATTATATTATTAAAAAAACACAATATGTACTATATGCAAGGAAAGTGCATAATGCAACACTATTTTGGAGATTTGATCAATGGTTAAATGCCACTTTAAAGTAATAATGGATACATGTCGTAAGAAATAAGATTATCCTCAACTGTTCTTTGAAGTTTTTTCTCAATTAATTTGTGTATTTCTTGTTGTATTATTTGAAATATGAAATGAAGCCTGTTGGTCAAGAAAAAAAAGCTATGCCATATTCTAATGATTTAGTTATTATTATTGATTTTTGAATTATTAATTATTCATGACATAATAATTACATGATATAATTTGATATAATTATTTAATTACAAATAAATTTTAAGTTTAGTTATGGTGAATAATAAAAATATTATTTTATCGACTTTATTCAAGATATGTATATATAATTAAACATTATAGTTTAAAACCCTAAACTAAAGGGATTACGATAGCCGTGTACATTAAGGAGTGTTCAACTCTAAATGTTGGTGGCGCAGGTCCGAATCCTGAGAGGGGATGGTCATTTTTGGACTACCTCATTGATAAGATCTTAGGTTCGATAGACTCATTCTAATGCTAAAATGCTTATTTATATCGGATGCAGGTCTGACTGCAAAAATGTCCCGAAAGAACAAATCCTATTAAAAAAGATAAAAATTGCAGAAGCAAGTTTTAAAAACAAAGAGGATGTTAAAGTTTTAATAAATAAAAGAAATGATATTGTATCCGACCCTTTTAAAATAAATAGTCTTATCACGCAATATTTTCAAGATCTTTTTAATTGTAAGGACTGCAATAAAATTTCAACCAAGCGCTGCCTTAAATGCCTTTTTAACTCGGCAGATTTTATTTCAGAAGTAGGTTATGAAAATTGAGGTAACAAAATTAGAAGAAAACGAAATATAAAATTTAGAAAATAAAATTTCTAATTTTGAAATTAGTAACTATATATAAAAATTCAAAAAACAAACAAATCTCCCGGTCCTGATGGATTCCCCATGGAATTTTATAAAAAATATTGTAATTTGTTGTCCCTTCTACTGGAAAGAGTTTTCACAGAAGCAAACCAAAAAGGCCTTTTTGAAAAACACATTTCTACAGGCAAGCTCATTATAATTCCAAAAGCCGATAAAGACCCAAGGAACATCGAAAATTACCGTCCATTAACCATGTTAAATTCATCCTTCAAAATCTACACGGGGATCCTGGCTGAAAGACTGAAAAGAGTCGCGCCGAAGTTGCTACATTTTTCGCAAAAAGGCTTTATACCAGGTAGAGCAATGGAGGATGTGTGCAGGGGCATTACTGACACTATTGCAGAGTCTGAGAGGGAAAATGATTGCTTGGCGGTGATGGGCATCGATTTTAGGAAAGCTTTCGATAGCATTTCTCATCTTTGGATTTTAAATTGCTTAAAAGCGCATGGTTTTTGGGACGTCTTTCTGAGAAATATAGCCATCACCTTATGTGATATAACAACCTACTATGGTGAAACAAACAACCGTTTTTGCGTGAGTAAGGGATGCCGCCAAGGCGACCCTATTTCCCCATTATTATTTGTCTTTGCCTTAAACCCCCTAATAGAGAATATTTACTCATGTCAAGATATAAAGGGTGTAAAAGTAGGGCAAATGGAGATAAAGCTAGAAGCTTTTGCTAATGACATAACAATTCATCTGTCAGGGACACAAAATAAAATAGAATGCTCGTTTATAGAAACTCTTCGTATTTTAGCAAAAAATAGTGAAGCTTCGGGCCTTTTTATTAATTTTAATAAGTCAAATATCTTAGCAAACTTTGATATAAATTTAATTTACAAGATATAAAGCCAGCTCAATTTATGAAAATCTTAGGAACCTTTATTTCCCTGGAGGGGACTTGGGTACAACAAAACTTGAGAACAATTGAACAAATAACCAGTAGGGCAATATCAGAGTATGCATCCTTTTTAAAGAAAAATGTTGCCTCGAGGATCCAAATTTGGAATTCTCTTATTTTACCCAAAGTAACTCACATCTTAAAGCAAACACCCCTGTAATATGATTTATGCACAAAAATTGATGCCACGTGCGAAGACTTTTTACTACCAGAGGGTAGCAGCAGAATAATTACATGGAAACGAATTAACACACCCAACACAGTATTCGAAGGTTATAGACCTTGGCGACGAGTAGGGATCAATCTATTAGTAACTGTGTGTATCCCTTAGGTAAGAACACAACATCTGGCGACGAGTAGGGATCAATCTATTAGTAACTGTGTGTATCCCTTAGGTAAGAACACAACATCTGGTGTCGAGGATGGCGAAGACCTGCCTAGTTTGAAGCTCGCGGAGCTGAAGGACGCATGTGTCCGGATGGAGATCGTCGAAACAGTCGAGGAACTGGACGGGAAGAGAAAGGCCGAGATGGCAGGCCTTATCAAGGACTACCTCGTGGCGTGTGGGAGTGACCCACACACGTTCGTCTTCGAGGGGACCCAGGAGAAGGAGGAAGTCAAAGGCAGGCCACTCAACGCGGGCATAACTCAACCTCAGCCATTTGAAATGGACGGCGCGCAAAGAGGCCACAGATGGGCGTCCTGGTTAGATGAATTTAAGATCTACGCCTCGTTAATGGTAAAAATGGCTTCAGAAGAGAAGAAGGCCCTGTTACTCCATTGTGCTGGGACGCAAGTCCAGCAGTGGTTTAAAACCCTGAAGGTTAACGAGGAACCAGGAGTGGACATGTTTGAGGTGGTGGTGAAGGCAATCTCAGAGGCGTTGTCACCCGTGGAGTCGGTACTCTTCGAGAGGTTCAAGCTCACGGAGATGAAACAAGGCGTGGGGGAGAAGATAGACGATTTTGTCTCCCGGTTGAAAAGGCAGGTGAAGTTTGGAAAATTTCAATGCAATCAATGCTCAGATGGCTGGAAGATGAGGTCATACTGGATGTGGTGGTCAAAAATACATCCAATCCAAAGTTGAGGCGGCTTATCTTCGAGAAGAGCTGTGCCAGTTTGGAGGGAGCGATTGGTTTGTCAAGGGCGTTGGAGGCCGCAGAGAACCATGCCAAGGAAATGGAGCCTAAGAACGTCTGTTTGTCAGAGTATAAGGGTCCTAAAGGATGTAGGCTCAGCACCAAAAAGAAAGGTCCCACGAGGAGCAAAGATAGCTCTTACAACGAGAGGTGTGGACGGTGCAATTGGAAGCATGGCCCACAGAAGTGCAAGGCATTGGGGCGTAATTGCAACAAGTGTGGGAAGCCAGACCATTTTGCAAGTTGTTGCAAGTCAAATGGACCGCGGGCATCGTCCATCGTCTTCAGCGCAGCAAACGGACAGGAAGATAGGGCCTATGCGCATTTTTTGGTCAATGGACGAAGTGTGAAGTTTTTGTTGGACCTGGGAGCGAATGTCAACATCATCCCAAGAAGATTTGTCGCGCCCAAGCATTGGAAGAAACAAGAGGGTACTATTACTGTATTTGGAGGAAGCACCATTAAGTCATTGGGTTTTGCAGACCTGGAGCTATCCTTCAATAACTCCACCCCAGTCACAAGGCGTTTCATTGTCACAGAAGTAGGGCAACCAATCCTAGGTTTTCGGGATTGCTTGGACCTCGGACAGGTCAAACTTCTCATCACCCCCGACACATGCAACAACCTCAATGGAGAAGGGCTTCATAAAGTGGCATCGCTGAGGAGTAAGTTCTCCAAGATCTTTAAAGAGGGAGAAAAAACTGTAATGAAGAATGTGAAGGCCCGTGTGTACCTAAAAGAAGACGCGAGGCCCCGATATATTAGGTCGAGAAGTGTACCCCTTGCCTTAAGGGACAATGGCCCACAGTTTGCAAACCCGGGATTCAGATCAAAATTATCTGAATGGGGAATATGGCTGACATTATCCCCTCCATACCATCCGCAATCCAATGGCCGAGCATTGAGGACTCGTTTGGATGGACTTCTACCCGACTTCGATAGGAAAACATCACCTCCCAAATCCAGTCGTCACACCTGGCAAGCGAAAATGAAAATTTGGGCTCGGGGGTATGGAAATAACTCCCCTAAGTGGATACCAGGGGAATTAGTGCGCCGCATAGGGTCAACGTTATGGGCTGTGCGGACAGACCACGGTACAACTCAAAGACACTGGAATCAACTTCGTCCTCGACGGCCTCAGTTGATTGGGGGCTAATGTGGTGTATTTACTTGTAAATAAAGC
The DNA here is from genome assembly GCA_013387185.1 of Caligus rogercresseyi. Taxonomy (NCBI): domain Eukaryota; kingdom Metazoa; phylum Arthropoda; class Copepoda; order Siphonostomatoida; family Caligidae; genus Caligus; species Caligus rogercresseyi. The sequence goes on along the minus strand of CP045897.1, from coordinate 17,449,405 downwards.
GAAGGCACCTTCGAGGTACTTATTATTATTATTGAGTCTGTACATAATGTATATAGTCAGTTGTCGTTTGTCTCTCGAATAAAGAGCATAGAAACTCCTTCTGCGTCTTCCTTCCCGGATACTGTACAGCTCCTCCACCTCTCCCATGTGTATTCGAAGGTTATAGACCTTGGCGACGAGTAGGGATCAATATATTAGTAACTGTGTGTATCCCTTAGGTAAGAACACAACAGTTTATAAATCTTCTTAATAAGAAATTATAATTAAATTTAAGAAATATCTCCTGCTACTACATCAGATGAAGTCGGACCAATGACGACTGAGAGCACGCCGGGGATTTATAAAAGTTTATTAAGTAAAAATTCTAAATGTCACATACCTTGTATTCTACATATATACCTTTGGTCTAACTATCTTTCAGAATATTAAAAAAAGACAGTGCCACAAAAGGACTCTACTCACAAGAAGGTGAATATTCTTCAGAAGAAAATCGTATAGTCACCAAGGAGCATGACCGATCGTTTTTTGGGGGGACAACAACATCGCTTCTAAACGTCATCCTTATAGTGAGAGAAGATATATGTCAAGTCGCCCTCCTGATAAACCTCCTGCAACTTCGCGCTCTCTTTACTCGAGTGCTCTCTAGAAGGGAATGAAGGATGGGACACTATGGGATTAAACATTTATATATATATATATATATATATATATATATATATATATATATATATATATATATATATATATATATATATATATATATATACAGTGCTGTACAGCAAAAATTAGAAAATGACTAAGGCCAATTTGAAGTCTGGAATAGTTTATTTTAGATCCATTATAATGGTAATTCCTGAAACAAAATATGTTAAGGATACAGTAAGTTACAATTTTTATTCAATGTGTCCTCCATTATTCCTGATGATGGCTTCAATACGTGGACGAACGGAGGCACAGCTAGTCTTGATGAAGTCCTCCGACATGTTGTCCCACTCCTTGGTGATGGTGGTCTTCAGGGCCTCGACACTGGTGTGTGAGGTTTTGTTGGTCTTGCCCTCCAGGAAGCCCCAGACAGCAAAGTCTAGAGGGTTCACATCCGGCAATGAGGAGGGCCAGAAGTCCGCCGGCTAGAAGGAGGCCATGTTCCCCTTGCAGAACTCCTGAGCCTTCTTGAACGTGTGAGCCGGGCTCCGTCCTGGGTGAACACATAATTGTTCATTGGGAATGTGCTCTTTAGCTATGGCAAGACCTTGTACCTAAGGACATTGTAGTAGACATCAGAGTTGACCTTCTCATTGGGCTTGAAGAAGTGTGGGGGCATCTTGTTGCCGTCGGAGGCCACGATACCCAGGACCATGACTTGGGCTGGATGTTTGGTCCTTTAATACCCCTCCACCTGACCTCTTGTTTCTGCCAAGAATCGATCATTTCTTCTGTTCAGCACTGCGTCCACTGTGAAGATCTTCTTGTCGGAGTAGATCTTGACCGTGTCGCCGTTGTGCTTGAAAAAGCTGAGGACTTTTTTGGCTCTCTCTAACCTTCTAGCCTTCATAATGGCCGCCAACAGATGCCTTGGTGTCCTGACGAAGTTCTTGAGGCCCAAGACCTCGTGGACGGCCCTGGTGACGGTGATGAGAGCAACGTTTCTCTCGGCGGCCATCTTCCTCATGGACTTGGTGGGGTCCTTCTTGATGTTCTCCTGCAGGAGGTTTAGGAACTCACCACTTCGTTTTTTTTGTTGTGTCCCCCAGTCCCAGGCTTCCTGGAGATCGGATCCATGCCCTCCATGGCCTTCCTGATGTTGTAGACCGTGGCCAAGGATACCTTGATCTTGATATATATATATATATATATATGGCATTGCTGTGCTTATGTCAACACGAAATTGCAAGGGGCAAACCCTACATTTGATTTAAATCAGGCGACTATTTATTTGAATGAACTGATTGACATCCGTGATAGATTTGATGATCTTAAGAGGGTTCATCCATTTTGATAAAAAATGTTGTGGGAAAAATAGTTGACGCAAGACTAAAGCTGAAGGGGATTTATATAATTAGTTCGGATAACAAGAGAAGAGTTACAATTACTATGGTGAATACGTTAAAAACGAATCAATGAAGTTACGGCTGTTGATTGGTTCAAATAATTTGGAGAAATTATAGAACATTATCCGAACAAAAATACAGACATTACAAGGATTTCTAGAGGGACAGGGATTACATAGTAGAATTGATGGCAAATATTCCATGAAACCACAAATAGCGCCTATTCAAGGTTGTTTAGTGAGACTCAAGTGAGGCAAGAATATGCCTCTCGAAGTTGTCAAAGTCGAGGGATCTTCTCCATTCCATATTTCAGAAGAAAGTGAAGCAGTAAATGAAAATCATATTTCAGAAGAGGTTTCATTTGAAAAACATAAAAATGCTTCAGTGATGTGACAAATGAAGAACTAACTGTACTGGAGGTCCGTTCTACAAAAGACAAACCAAATAACGTTGTAACTAAGGATGGGGAAGCTAATAGTAGTTACTTCAAATCATCCCATTACCATTTCCGAAAGTGCTTGTTCAAGCAACGTCTCTTCATCCATCGAGGGTGAGGGTAGTAGCGTTTCTTTGATTTGTCTTACCGAAATTAAAATAACATTAAATTCAAACGGAACAGAGAAGGATTCTACAAATAATATATCTAGACAAAGAAGTCAATGCTGGATCCTGATGATATCTTGCCAAGGTCGGGATCACTTTCCAAAATAACATTTACTATATCAGGCCTGTCTCAAAAAGCCGCTCCTAACAAACCTAAAATAAAAAAAATTACCGTTAATATTACGATAGTGCCTATTAAATGTCCTTTATTCAAACTAAAATCGACCACTTATTTTATCCAGCTGCATCAATGAATCACAAAATAAATATGGGAATAGGCAAAATACTCTCTTTGAATACGAGAAAGGGTAGAAATCATCTGTCAATATTTTCACTTATGAAAAGTCTTATGTAACAAAAACCAGACATTATTTGCTAATAACATATAAAATCACCGACATTTTCTATTCGTTCTTGCGATTGTTCTTAATATATTCCAAAAAAAATACTATCATTATAGTGAGGGATGGTCTTTTATTTCAAAGTCAATACTTAATTGCCTTAAGTTGATGAACAAACTTTCAAGCAAAGGGGATTGGCGTAAAAAATATATATCGACGACAAATGGCGGCTTTTATATCATCAATACGTATGGCCCAAATGTTAAATGTACATCCTACTACCAAGCTATGATTGATCAATGTAAAAATGATTTTATCCGTTGTTGGGTATAGGGGATCTCAATGGGGATTTGTACCAGTCAAAAATGAAACACCCTAACTATCAAATCTTATCCAAGGTTCTTCATTCTCTGGAACTACACGACGTATTTAAATATCCCCCTATTTATAGTCCCTATGAAAATGTGTCCTGGAAATGTGAAAATAAGTCTTCACGGATTGACTTAGCATTATCTTCCTCTTCAATACGATCTAAGATCGTTATTGCTCGCTATCCTCCTTTACGGAAGTGATTTATTCTGGGAATTTACAAAATTTATTGTACCATATATACTATGTTTGTTAATTTTGTTTTATTTGAAGTGAAATACAACAACAGATAACAATAAAATAATAAAAAATATTTTAAACAGTTGTGTTTATTTTTTAGACAGTTGGGTTTAATCATTTTTATGATTATTGTTATTGTCATTTATATTGTGGTTGGTTTTAATATTGATGAATATCTTTTTTATTTTAGGGAACTAATTTCAATCCACAATGATTATTTACACATTATATTTTGTGTGATTTCTTTGAATACATAAAGTTATATAAAAAGGCAATCATTGTTGCGCTCAACATGGATAAATTTGTTCCTCCTGGAGTATTTCTCTAATGTTAAACTCATGTGTTCTTCATTCTTCTTAAACTCATGTACATAAATCTTTTCATTAAGTTGTAGTTTTCTTAAATTTCAGTCACCTTTTAAAGAATCAGTGTAGTTTCGACCTTTATCCAAAGTGATCATTAAAAACAAGATGTATATTTTTTCGCTTATATATATATACAATTTTTTTGGTAACTCTGTAAACTAAGCTATGATGATAAAACCATCACGTGTTTCCACATAATTGCAATATATATCATAATAAAGTGTGTATTAAAAATATGGTAATATTTGGCAGAAATAATGTTTCTCATATTAGCAGAAAATGTGATAGAAATATTACATTCCATTCTTGATTTATGTTTATCTAACATATCATTAGGTATAGTAAATCCTAGATAGGCTCATTTCAATGCATCCAAATTTGTTTCTTCTAATTCTTGGTAACTTGTTACCCAATAGCCTAGGACTCAACTCATAATAGAACAAAAACCCTTTATAATATTGTAAAAGTTAAGTTAAAGAGGGCAAAGTTTATTTTCTTTGTTGATGTGATAAATTAATATTTCATATCAATATATGTGGTCATGACTTATAAGATACTTCTTAAGATCATATAAGTCAACCGGATCATATAATTCTCTTCTCCTAAGTTATTAATATGCATATTTATAAATACTTAATAAAGCAGTGTTTAATTCTATAAAACTAAATGTACAAAAAATTAAATAACAGTTATCAATAAGTACAGTTAAAGGCTCTGCGAGAAAAGGTAATAATACAATTTGTAATCCTAAACACGGACGTCCTGATTGGAAAAATACAACCTGTGTTCATATCATAGAGATATAAAGATATAGAGCTTATTGTATTCTTCAGAGAAATACGTCATTGTATCCAGACTACAGCTGAACGATGCTTCTCTGCTATTGGAGAATGGATTCTTCTGAGAAATACGTATTTCTCAGAAGTGACCTGAATACAGCTGAAAGATGTTCTCTACTAATTGGAGGGAATAAGCTCTCTATATTTTTATATCTCTATGGTTCATATACATGCCTCATATATGAAGTCCTTGTATTTATGAGTAGCGGGTAGGATATACAATTCCTTTGACATTATTGAGGTTAAAGTATTTCCTTTCAATGTATGTATATTATATAATTTATAAAATATCAATGAAACATCCTCATTTTTCAATTAAAAAGTATTATACCAATTTAATGTACAAAATACACGAAGGTACCTTCATGGCATTATTTATAGCAACCAGATAATCATAATGATCTCTTGATGGTGCGTCGTTATGAAGGTGCCATATAACCAGCATAACGGGTTTGCAGGGTTTTGACCATGCTGCTGACAATGGCGTCCAGAGTAAAGACTGTATTTTCGAATAAAATAAATATAAATGTCTTATACCTTGTAAAGTTCCTTTTTTTTTGCCTTGTACCTGGAAGTCTTGGTATAAGACTTTATTCCAAGATCCTTGCAGGCAACTGTGTATATTAGTTTCTCCTGTTACATTCCCCGGCCTGAATTTCTAGAACCCTGCTGGGTTATCAAAATACTGGGTCCTAATGTTGTCAAGATTTTTTTCTGATGTGAAGGAAAATCAAAAACGACCGAATTAATTTATGCAACAAAAGATCAACCGGGATTGAAGCCGTCTATTAAATTTAAAGAAAACTTTGTTTAGAAGATAATTTAGAAAATTCATTACGGGTGATGAATATCTTAAATACTCAAAGCTTCTTTCTCCTTTTCTTTTCTTTTTTATTTTAAACAATACAACACTCTCCTGAAGACTCTGCGCATAACTTTTCTTAATATATGCGTGAGAATGACAGCGGCTGAAGCGTTGTTAATGATATCATTATTATACTTCTTTTTATCCTTTGTATTGTATAAACTTTATGTCAAGAGCTTATCATCATCATCAGCAACACTTCGACGGCAATCTGATATTAGCATGAGCACAAAGACTATTTACATATTTTTGGAATAAGATTGTAATACATAGTATATATATATAAAGCGTCATAAAATTGTAGTTTTGTGTAGGATGATAATACATGAAGAGCTAAACAAAAAGTATAGTTTTAATCAGTTGCATGAAAGAGTATGTACATTCACGAGGATATATAAATGTGTTTATTGAATTGAGAAACTCAGTTGTTCCAATATGTATATATATATATACACAAATAATAATATTTAAAAAATATATATATGTATACCAGGAAACGACCGGGACATCTTTTTTCGCCGGGACTTAATATATATTTTCGTTCCTTCGACAATCTGAAGTGACGAATTTCCAAAAAATATCTGACGACGTTTTTTTGAATTTTTTTTCCAAAAAAGTTAGGACATTTTTTTAAGAATCTCCAAAAAAAGTGAAGACGCTTTATTTTACAAGAATCTCCAAAAAAGAGAAGAAGTTTTTTTCAGAAAAAAATCTCTAAAAAAATGAATGACCAACGAAAGAAAATATTTAAGTCCAGGCCCGTTGTCTAAAAAATTCAGGACACCACTGAGCACTGAGTCTAGTTAGACGTGACCATGTTTCTTTTAATCTATCTCGAATCAAAAAGGGTGGGCAGACAGCAGCATGGAAAATCGCAAATGAAGCCATGGGCAAAGGAAACGACGGCGTTCTGCCTTTTCTAGAAGGCTGTAGAACCGACACAGACTCTGATAACATGTGCAATCAGTTCTACATCGATAAAGCTGATCAACTGCGTTGCGATCTATGTCCTGATTCCCAAAATGCAAGCTCTAATGCCGATTCGGACGGCGAATTTGGATTTCACAATGTAGGCACTGCTGCTGTGAAGAGGGCACTAAAATCCCTCGCCCCTAAGCACTCTGCCGGTATTGACAAAATTCCTATCGTTGTATATCATTCAGCCTGGACAGCATTAGCCCTTCCAATCGTTCATCTCATTAACACAATCATAACTTCTCAGATATGGCCAGACGAGTGGATAACGGCAATCATAATCCCAGTACTGAAAAAGGGCAAACCGCGTAAAGAACCCTCTAGCTATAGACCTGTCTCACTCCTTTGTGCCATCTCAAAATTGACCGAGCGGGTACTTTATAATCAACTCGTGACCAACGTCGAAGCTTCTTGTAAACTCCCACAGGAACAACACGGCTTCAGAACTGGACGCAGTGTCGACACTGCCCTTGCAACTCTACTGTCAAACGCTGCTAAGGCTTGTGATCGTAAATTAAAGGTATGCATTGCTGCCTTCGATTTTTCTGCGGCCTTTGACCTTTTGGAAGTAGATATACTTCTGGCCAAGCTCCAATGGATGGCGGGGCCCACCAAAAAGCTGATGCTCAGCTACTTAACAGAAGGGCGACAGCAGGTGAATTGGAACGGCCAACGGTCCAATTTCCTGAACATAAAGTACGGCGTCAGACAGGGTTCTGTGCTTGGCCCCCTACTTTTCATTCTTCTCACGGCTGACCTACCTGATTACCTGAGAGTAGCTGTCAATCCAGAAGCTCAGCTTGAGGTACTGCTATATGCCGACGATACTTCTATTGTCATCTCGGCTCCATCCTGGGAACAGGTCGACTTCGCTATGGGCTCGGCATCGAAGGCCTTGGAGGCGTACTCTAATGACAATGGACTCCACCTAAGCGTTGGGAAAACCCAAACGTTACGTCTGGGTGCTCCAGACACTCTTTCGACCGCTACACTCGACCTTCTGGGGGTAACTGTTAGCAGGAACCTGAAATTTGGACCCCACCACGAAAAAATTATTCAGAATGTCAGGAAACGAATCGGAGTCATCCGCCGGCTCTGCACTACGGTATCGCGAGGGCCACTGCTGACCGAGATAGCTAGAGCCATAGTTATCGGGAAACTTCAGACTTCTGCTTGGGTGACTAGAAGTGCAAAATTATCGTCTGCTGCTGAACCCCCTCACACCCCTACAATGGCAAAGACTAGCTCAGATGCGCAACTTGCCATCAACGATCTCGCACGTATCCTGCTGGGAGTTCAAAGAGCAGATCGGTTGCATGTGGTTGACCTTCTCGACAGGTCACATCTTCCATCTGTAAATGAGATCTTAGTGAAGCAGGCTGCCATATCCGCTTGGAAGGCTATGAATGTGGACAGTTGTCCCTTGGAGAGGATTCTTGAAGGCTTCGATGAGCGCACCCGTAGTGCTACAATATGCCTCAAGAAACCCGTTTCTACCAACTGTGTCGCTGCTGTTAACCTTTCAAAGGCCTGGAGCTTGTCACAGCCATTAAGAGAGGCATGCACCTTATCAAGTGCTCAGAGGATAGCAAAGACAATGGTAAAGTTGTCTAGATCCTTATATCTCCTTAAGTTTAATGTAATTATAAAATTAAAAATATATTTCTATTTCTATTTGTTATTTTTCTCTAATTAATATTTTTTTATTATTATTTTTGTATAATTATTTGTTAGTATATAAAGATACATGTTTTTTATATTAGTAGCCATGAAGGCTAGGGCTATAGTATCTCTGTAATAAATCATACAACAACAACAACCAGGCCGAGCCGGGACGCTCAAAAAACAGCCTGGATCCGGACCGGGTCAGGTACACGGTCGTTTCTTGATATATATATATATAAAGAGAAAGAAGAAGACAAGCAAGAGAAGATATGATGCCTATATGGAAATGATTTTAACAAGAATCCCATGCAAGGAACTCACTCAAAGTTCTTAAGTGGTTGTTGTTGTTGTTATATTTGATTCTTCACTTCACTTTTCTTGCTAGTCTTCTTCATTCTCTTTCTTTACAAGTAGCAGGGGCTATCAAGTGTCAATTGCATTTATATACAACAGCTCTATTCTCTGTAGCATGGATCATGGACTTCCTTTCCCGCTCTCTCTCTCTCTCTTCTACAAAACAATATTAAATGCTAATGAAAATATTCATAGATCTTAAATGCTTTATGTTTATTTGAATGTATTGTATATACTGGTTTAACGTTTTTATTTTATAATAGTTTATTAATCGTTTCTTAATGTTTGATACCTATATTCAAAACGAAATTGCTATATTATGATCTTCACATGATCATTGGAAATTATGAATGTGTATGTAATTTTGTTATTGTATTCATCAGTGTCCACTTAGTCTTATTGTATATTTGTTAATTTCATTTCTTATATTTGTAGTATTAATGTTTAATTTTACACGTTTTTTTGTTCTTCCTTTTTTTGTTCTTATAATTTTTGTGTATATAGTTCACTTTAGAACGCCTTTGAAAATAGAATGGGGACTGATGTCTCCCAAAATTGTTGATTCAGTACACTATTATTGGGCCGGTCCCTGCCTTTAAAGGGAAGGTGTTCAGTAGAAACTTTTTTATATATTTCCTCAGTTATTTGACTATTTTTTAATAAACTATGCCGAAAAAATCATACTTGTCATGTTTAAACTTTAACACAGTATTGCGTTTAACAGGTAGTGTTCATGTATATCTTAACGATTTGAGTGTTTCCATAATTAACATGTTTGGAATCCCCTGAAGGAAACAATATCATAAGATTCATATATGTACTTTTACACTTTTTTATAAATGCGATCACTTGGGCCTAAAGAAAAAAATATATTTGTATTCAGCTGTTTCATAATCTGGTTTTTATTGTCCAAAAAAAGGCTCGGAATCTGATGGAGTAAAACTCAGATTGTTCTGAATTATTAGAATACAACTTAGGACATTTTTGAGTTCGTCATGAAAAGTTATACTAAACTTTTAATATATGTATATATATATTATATAAATATATATATGTGATGTATTTTCTTAAAATGACGCTTGAGGAAAAAAGGAGAAGAAGAGAAAAACGCCTTTTTCTGTTTCTAGCTATTTTTACTTCATAAGAAATGACCATATAGATATTATTCCTCGAAATTTGACCTCTTATCAACAACTGACCAAATGAATCACAACACCGTACTATAAAAAAATGCTTATATTTTCATATTAACCCTTTGAATAATGACAAAAAGCTTCAGAAAATGCGCAATTGCCCCTAAAGTTGTGAAAGATTGTATTTAGCCTCATATGATGAGCATTTACTGATGTTGGTAACCGTACATATCAACTGCTTCTCGTCTGTGATGTTTTTCTTTTTACTCAGAAAGAAGAAAATTATCTCTTTTAGTTACTGTCATCCCTCTTTTTTTTCGACTCTCATCCCTGCAATGAGTATAATGACTAGAACCACGGGACTTCGACGGAATTCAATGTGCAACACCTGATCAACCCATGTTTCCCAACCTGCTCTTTTCAACCTCTTTGGCGTAAAGTCAATCCTCAGGAGTTCCTCTTCAGACTCATCATCTCCTACAGCTTTGATCCAAAGAACTCTTCCAGTCTTCTCTCTATAGTCCACGGGGACCCACAGGATTCAACCGAGGGCGTCTTCACGCACTGCCAAGGTCGGCCGGGAAGAAGGAAGACCTCCATGACAAGCCATTCGACGGACTTTGGCTGAAGGTACTGGGAGCCCGTTCCCCCGAGTATCAACTGTGATTGAAAGAGACAGCAAATCAGATGTGTCCTTGGGAACTCCGGATGAATAAACTTTAGCTGAATGCCCTTCGCGATCTGCTAAGGTTGAGATGGAAGAAGTCATCCGTGGCAGGCCATTCCAGAAGGCCTGTCTCTTAGATAAGCGACGAATACATCCATTTCTTCGTGGGTGACGTGGAGTTTCAGGTGGACCTGACCAAGAAGTGCAGGACTAAGCTCTTCCGTCGTGAAGCATTGTTACTGTGCCTCACGATTTCAGCCTGAGACGGTCTCCGTGAGGACTGAGAGGTCGTTGAGGAATGGAAGGAAGTCATATAAGGATTTTAACGAGCGAATCCTTCTAATACTAAATGATTTTTGGAAACCTAATCATTACACGCAAATATTTTTTGAGCTACCTTCCGAATAGCACATCATGAGTTGCCAATTTTAAAATATAATTAATGTAGATAAACGAATTGTCCCTTGGCCCAACTTTTACCCACTCCTTTTCAAAGTTTATATTTTATATTGTATAAAAAAGACAATATCGACAGTGTAACAAACACCCTCTTTTTCTATACATTTGTTCTTTTTTTAATTGAAAAATTGTATAGAAAGAGGGTTTTGCCATTTTTCGAGGATACGGCACAAATGAAAAGTATATATCAACCTATTTTACGTTAGTAATTTATGTATATCAAATCATTATAAATAGAGTTAACATTATTTTAACTATATTTTTCTGATTCTCTTATCACTGATAAAACTTAAAGAATGGTTCATTGTTACGGTGTAACTTCTACAGAAAATATCTATATTTGCCAAAAAGTTTTTATTCGATTGATAATTGTTTTGAATTATTTTTTGCTACATTTTTTAATTGTCTAGTTTTATGTCTACATATATCCTTATAGAAATCAATAAAGTATCGCCTTATGGCCAAAAAAACTACAACTATAAATTGTAATATATATTATATGTATGAAATATAATTATTCCTGAAGATCTATAACGTATAGCACAATTATTTGAATGAGGAATCTTATATAATGAAGAATTACTTATATAATTTTTGGTAGATTAATATATTTTTCACGCAATTACTAGTTAATAAAAATGTTCAAATATTTTTAAAATAATAGCTAGCACGAATTCGTCATAAATTTATCTATGTATGAAATATAATTATTCCTGAAGACCTATAACGTATGGCACAGTTATTTAAATGAGGAATTTTATTTAATGAAGAATTAATTATATAGTTTTTGGTGGATTAATATATTTTTCAAGCAATTACCAATTAATAAGTGTTCAAATAATTTTAAAATAATAGCTTGCATGAATTTGTCATAAATTTATTTACGTTCTAAAATACATATAAGTAAAAATATATGTATTTAAACTTAATACAAATAAAAATAGTTTCAAGTTATCCCTCGAAAACGAACATACGAATATAAATACTATAACACAATAACGGATATTAAAGGAAATCACTTAAGTAAGTAGAAAAATAAAATATTTTTTCGGTATTTTAGAGAAACCAATGCGTAATAAACATCTTTTTGCTATGAAAATATAGAGATCATCTGTATTAATTATTATAATTTTGGACTATAAATAATTTTTTAGAAATGAGTTTTCGTAGACATAAATAGATTTAAAAAATAGGTCTTTGGAGGAAACTACTGTATTAGAGTATAAGTAGTTATACTTATACCCCAAACATGTAAGTTAAAAGGTTGCTCGCCATAGGGTTTATCCTTTATGGCCTTTTGGAAGGAATCAAGACTATTCCTTTTTTAATTCTTAAATTTCACAGCCTATATAAGCAAATGTTGAAGCATATCCACTTGAATAAAAAATATTTATTTTCATCTTAATGGTATGAAGGAAAAATACATAATAGATTTTCAAATATTTAACAAAAATATGTTCCGTTGAATGACATACTCTTAGTATTTTTCAAGATTTATTTAGCAGCATGTAAGCCTCCTTGAAAAGCTTATGGTGTGGATTGTCAGGTTCCGAGGTTCGACGAATGGTAGTTTAAGTTCCTCCTTAAGGAATCTCTTAGAAATTCCTCTCTCTGTCCAACATGGGAAGGCTCGAAGTTCAGATCCAATTGTGGCTCCTCCGTGATTGTAATTCAGACTAGGAGACGTCCTTGCTCAGAGTGGACAATATTTATTATGTCAGTCGAATTTTAGTAATTAAGGCTGCAATAGAGTCCCTTTTCGTTTCCTCCAAGAGGCCTGATGAAATGGATTCGTTCCTTCGACTTTTCCAGGAGTGAGCAATGATCCTATCCATCTTTACAATGGAATTTCCAATTGTCCCATTCCTTTACTGAGAGTGCATTAAAAATTAATTTTCACAAGAGGAGGCATATAGACAGGCGATTCATTACTTACTATAGGAGTCTTCGCATCCTTTTTCTATTGTGTTCTCGTCATCTTTCTCCATCTCGGACTAAGGGCTAAGAAGACATCAAATCGATCACTGGATGATGGTTTTCAAATAAAGATTAGACGACGACTTATTCCTCCAGAGTCAGAACATTTTTACAATATATATTCATTTTAACACCATCTCATAATATTTATGTTTACATTTGTGTATGAAATGCTTCAGCTATGGGTACCAACTAATGAAGCTAGATATATTTATAAGGCATGATTTAAAGACCATTAATTGTTGAAAAGCGCATTTTCTTGTGACTTAATCGAAAACATGCAATAATAAAAAATGAAGTACATCTTCCATAGAATAACAAACGCTTATTTTTGGTACTTAGTAAAGAATGCCTATGCTTTAGTTTTAAAAAAACTCAGCTCCATTACATTATTCCTGTAAATTCTACCTTTTATCATCAACTGACAACATCTATCATAACGACAAACTATTAAAATAGATATATATTTTAATATTAAACTTTTGAGTAATTAAAAAAGATCCTAAAAATGCGCTATGAGTCTATGAAGATATTGAATTCTCTACTTAGTCGTGAGATGATCAAATGTTACTGTTGGTAACTCTAGCATATCAACCGGTTCTTATCAAACATCTTCATACTGTTATCCAAAGAAAACAATATTTTCTTTGCCCCTCCTTTTATTCTTCATATTTTTTTGTGTATGAAATGCTTAAGCTACGGATACCAACTATTGTAGCTAGATTTATTTTTAACGGGATTTTTAAGGATGATTAAATGTTCGAAAGCGCATTTTCCAGTGAATTAATCGAAAAGTTGAAATCATAAAAAATGTAGAGCATCTCTCATAGAATAGCAAACGCTTATTTTTCGTATTTTCTAAAAAATTGCCCATGCTTCATTTTAAGAAAATACATCACATATATATATATGTGGTTTTTTTAAATATTATGGTTGTATATTGAATGGACAAAATATATATTTTTATTAAATTCTCTGCCGGTTATTTTCGTATGCATTTAATATAAAATAATATTAGTCTAAATATAAATATAAAAATTGATAGACTGATGTAACAATTTATTGATTTGTCCTTTAGTCAGAACAACATATATTATAAAACCTGCCTCCACTCAAGGAAGGTGACAGAAGGTTTTGCTTGACAGGGAAAACTAACAAAAAATAACTCCACATTTATATTTGAAGGACATTTCTTTTGAAATATATATTTGCTCGCATCTCTTCGCTTATTTTGGCAGATCTATTTATCACAAAGATAAAAGGAATCTCAGAATGAATAAATGCCAAGTCAATTAATGGTGATGGTTTTTCTATTACCAAGGAATAGAAGAAGAAGATAATCGATATTTATTGTTGGGAGCTCAATCATCCAGCTGAGGTCTAAATAATCATCAACGTGCTTTCTAAAAGCCTCCTATATCCAAGGACAAATCATTTTAAAACTGATGCAAGATGCTTAGATGGTTTATCATATATTTGTATATATAGGTAAGACAATTTCACATTTTTTGTTTCCTTTAAATATCCTACAATATATATATATATATATATATATATATATATATATATATATATATATATATATATATATATATATATATATATACGAGGTATGATCAAAAAGTATCCGACTTTTGGTTTTATTGGTCAAACGAACACAGCTATGGGGGCGGGACTTGCTGTGTGGTTGGGAGCATGACTACTGCGCATGCTCATTTTTTTCTACAGCTCCAATACAAGTCAGTCGGCGTCAGGCCATTCATGATTGAGAGGTGCAAGTGAGTGTCGTCGGATTTTATTTTATTTAAAATGTCAGAAAAAGTCGAATAAATATTATTTTTTTTCTCTAAAAAAACGTCGTCACTTTGAGAGTGACGAACGAACGAAAATATTAAAGTCCCGGCTCGGCTTGAAAAATTTAAGTCCGGGCCTGGCTCCCGGCGAAAAAAGTGTCTGGGCCGGGACTTTTAAAATAAAGCCGGGAACCGGGCCGGGTGCCCGATCGTTTCTCGATATATATATATATATATATATATATATATATATTTATGGTCAGCTTTGAAATACTTTAATACACATCGTAAAAAAATTACGCTTTGTATTATTGAATTGGACGTAAATAAATATAAGACGTTAGGTTATAAAATAAAGTTTTCTTGGTTTTTTAAAATCTATAGTGATATCCAAAAAAAATGAAATCTAATGAGTTGGTAAAAGAGAGTGGCTATAAGACAAAACCAATAAAGCTATGTCTTACGTTATTTAACAATATAATATTATATTTCTCATCTAAGGGAAAGAGTCCGGTCAAGACTACTATTGAAAAGGAGAAGATTATTGTTTTCTCATAATCTTTTTTTTCATTTCCATAATTCAGTAAAGCTTTTCAGCATCACTCAGATGCCTTTACAGAAAATACATTAATACAGACAACTTTAAAACTCTTTAAGGCCATGATAAAAAGATTAAGAATACATTTTGTAGTAAGAAAGTAACAAATATACATTAAGTAAATTACCATGGAATGAATCATGATATCTAAATTACTAAGATCGTGACACTTTTCTTTATATGCAACAATTTACTCAATGAAGAAGATCCAATATTATATCGGAAGTTATCTAAATTATATTATGCTGATTCTGTCAATAGAGCTTCAGCAACAATTCAATAAATAAATGCAATAAATCCTTTTATTTTTTGTTGATTTAATTGTTTCTTACAACCATCTTTATATATCTGTAGAATCCTTCTATATACATACATATATCATCTAAATGATTTATATATATTTGAGAACCATTACATGTACCTATGTCCTAAGCATACAATCTGCCATCAGGAAAAAAATATAAATTGATTCACAGAAGAAAAATGATATAAATCTTTTGTATTATACATCATTAGTATTTGAACATACTATGTGTTGACTATTTGAGAAAGTAGAATAAGTCCAGCGTTTTGATATACCTAAATATTACATATATTGATATTTAACGTTGACAGGTTAAATCAAAATAGATATAAAAACGCTAGCAACTCATTTTAAGTATGATAATGAAGTGAGAAGCGAAAAAGTTTGTCTTCTAATTTATTGTTGTTTGGTGCTCATTTCTGGGGACTACATTTTTAGCGATAATTTACAATAATTTTGGCAAAAGTATACGCCTTCAGACACCTAGCCTACCACCTACCAGTTCATAAAACGATCGGTAAAGAAATACTGCTACTAACGGATGGCTTGTAAGAGATATACATTTTCACAGAAAAACACAATAAGTAAAGTGATATTCCTATTGAGAGAAGCCTTAGCTAATCCAAACTATGATGACATCGATGGTTATACTAACACTACAAGAAATGAAGTAGCTGATGATTTAGCCATGTAAGATGTACAAACTTTGGTGTACAAATTGATATACTTATCTGTGTATGTCGGATTAGATGTACTCCGAGATATCACTTTATAGATGAAAAAATGGCTGACAGTGAAGAGAGACATAAAATCTAAATAATTGTTGCACTGGTAATGTTCCTCTTTGTCGACATTGTGGTATCAGAGAAGAAAACTCCTACTCATCTAATCTTCAACCGCATAATACAGAAAATATGAAGGAGCTTTCTCTAATAAGAGGCACGCCAATGAAGGAAAGTAATTACAAGATTAACAAATTATTTACTTACTTTTATTATATTATTTATTTAACAATTATCAAGATATAAAACATATTTATACTTCTACCGACTGATACCGGATTAAGTTTCGATGAGGTGGAGAAAACATAAATAACTAGAGTGGCAACTTGTCCGGGAATCAATATAAAGGGGATTGGAGTATATTTTAATATACTGAAGGGGATTATGAGGCGAATTAAATTATGTAACATTATTCCTGGTGCAATAGCAGAACCATCTCTCTTCGGGTGGATAAAATGTATGCCCATAATAAAGTGGAAGGCCATCAAAGTCTGGTGCAAGAAGCAAACAAAAAATAAAATTGCTTCCAAGTTTCATCATCCTGCCCAAATGCTCCACACAACTGCTTTCAAAGCTCAAAAGAAGGAACAAAGAACATAGAGATTTGCAACACATGGCTTAACCACACAGCAAATGTTTCTTCAAGAGCATTCAAGAGTCTAAATCAAAAGATGTACAAAATATGTCTAAGGAAGTTGAAAACCTACTGAATATTGCTTACGATTGTTTAAAATATTAAAGTTCTTTTTAATATGTTCTTTTGAATTATTGATTAAGATTGTTTAAAATATTGTAATTATTTTTTAATACGTTTTTGATATATTGTTTAATATTGATTGAAAAACAATAAAGTTTTAACTGTAGATTTGATAGATATTAGAAAAATTAGATTATTGTCAGAGATGTGCCATTAATAAATGAATAATAAATACATATTCAAGTTAATATACGTAAAGCTATTACCAGCTAGTGATATGCCGGTCAGAGTGGCCTGAGATCTTTTTTTCTAGAAAACGATTTGCCAGGTAAAAGCACTATTTAGATACCTCATGCACCCTTATCTGTCAATTAATTACTTTTTCACTTTTTGGGTCTCTGAGAGCCATTTTGGTCCGGTAAGAGTGATCTGAGGTCTTTTTTAGCCTCAATAATCGATTACTTGGCAAAATAAAAAACTAATAAGGACTCCTTATACTCCCTTATCTGTGAAATAATTAGTTTTTTGCTTTTTTTTTGGTGGTCCCTGAGATCCATTTTGCGACGCAAGATTTAAGTTTGTACAACAAAATCCAGTTGATTCGAACCAATTAATATTTTTATGTATCGTTATATGCGTTGTATGGAAAATGAGTAGATATACATATTAAAAAATATATTACATATATATTGTGCAATATCAAATAATGTCACCAAACAACTCTCTTTGGGCTTCTTGTTGTAGAAAAACCTTTATACACTATCATTAAATATTAATATTATTTTTTTTCAAGATAAATTTGAAAACCTACTTTCAAATAAAATAATGATACAATGTCTTAGAAATTTCGCTGACTGGAGCTTTATCCGCTTAACTTATTTACTTATTTATTTTAC
Organism: Caligus rogercresseyi; assembly: GCA_013387185.1. Taxonomy (NCBI): domain Eukaryota; kingdom Metazoa; phylum Arthropoda; class Copepoda; order Siphonostomatoida; family Caligidae; genus Caligus; species Caligus rogercresseyi. Next base: position 17,431,435 of record CP045897.1, on the reverse strand, counting down.
CTAAATTTTATTAGTTACTTAATTGTGTATTGAAGGAAAAACCAGGTAGTCATTAGGTTATGAACAAAAGTTATTTTATATGTTATTACTAATGAGTTCATTCTTCATATAACAACATGTTTCATAGGAACTAAACGCTGAAGTACTTGTGAAATAGCTACTTGAAATAGTTGATAAAATGAAATTATTTAAATAAAAACCTCTGAAATTATATTGCACTTATGTTTAACAAATAATGGAAACATTGATTTAGTATTGGCTCATGACGCTTATGATTTTAATTCCACAATAAACTTTTTTGTGTGAGAATCGAAGATTCAAAGAACTGTTATTATACATTAGATCCATGGCATCACAGAACGACGTCTCCTAGTCTTAGAAAAGAGGTCAACAACTTAGAAGACTTTTATATGAAGTTACTGGAGCTTCCTGATGATTGGAGGAATATAATTATGCATCCCAGGTCAGGAATTCATGATTGAAAAAAAATCTAGGGCCCAATTACATTTTCCTCTAATAGTATAATATTTCAAAATCATAGCAAGGACAGCAGTAAATTATATATCTACACGTTACTTGCTTTTGCTGATTGACCTGCGGTGTCCATTTTAAAGATCTTTCTAGTTTTAAATTTTAAGAGATTGGACAAGTGTCCCAATAACATGTTGAAAGCCGTTGTTTAGTTTCCCCCAAAAATAAAATAAAAAAGTTTGGATATTCTAAAGCAATTGCATATCCAATCCTAAATGCTAATGCACTTATTGCCAAAGGGTTGATAACCAACGAATACATCTGATCCGAGGAACCTAGAACTGTAATGCTCTCAGTGGCGACAAGATATGGAGCGCTTTTTCTAGGGATACCGTCGCTTCTGGAAAACTTTTTGAGCGTTGCCGTGAAAAATACCAATAATTTCCCATCACTTGTCAGAGCATCTTTTTAGAAATAATGTAAAAGTTATTGTAACTCATATTTTTACTTTTTTTTAAATTGTTGTGCATTCCATATTTAAGTTAAAAGTATTTATTTGATTTTAGAATTGTATATATTTCACAATCTTCAATATTTCCCTCGTCCCAAATATGCTTAAAAAGTGCTCAAACTCACATCGCTAAGTGCCTAACCTCCGAAGCACTGATTCGTTAGGATTTGTTGATAAAATGAGCAACTTTCCTTAAGGTTCACTTGGGGACGATTAATACACCATTGTTTTTAATTAATTAATTTTTTAAAAAGGACAAGCAATTTGTTTAGTAATATTTGCAATGCATACGTACAATACTACTCAATTAATGTGTAAGCCAAATTGAAAGTTACGAATTGAATAATTCATGAAACAGTAATAATTATTTTAAACCAAGCTATTGATTATTCTATCAAAAAGACAGTCGAAATAATGGAGTCAACATCATACATAAGCGAATATTTTGACAATAGAATATAATGAATGTCAATCAACTAAAAACTAGATATTTTCTCATTAATAAATTATCTTCAAATAAAAGCAAACCAGAAGGAAAGCATTTCTTATTTAAAGCACAGTACTAACCCACCATTAAAAGACAAAACATTTAAAGAGATGCATAGGACGGTTCACGATAAGTACATATAAAATCCTCAAAATGAATTCCTTGAAAATCGTGTTGATTTTAACCACATTTTTGGCATGGACATCTGCATTTTTAATGAGGAATAAAGTTGAGTTTCTGGGGGATTTTCTTCTTGCAAATGAACTAAGGCCGATCCAAATTTATTCCAGCAAAGGCTTGTCAAAAAAGGACAAAGTACTCATTGGTAAGGAATCTTGTCAATATTTTTATATAATTTAAAAGGACTCTTACAGAATTTGAGCTTGCAAAAAGATCCATCTATTTATCGGAGCACAGGCCAGGACGCTCTTCTTCTGATGGTTATTTGCTCTATATTTTTGAAAGCATACGGGATCTCAAAGTTACGGAAGTGGATACTCTCCTCAAGGACTTTTCCAACAAACGTCTTATTCTTCTACAAATTGAATCTTATCAAAAGCTATCACTCGACATAATTCAGAAGACATTTGAGAACTTGACCACCATTTCTTCGTTTCTTTGGATCGATGGACCTACTGATGTTTTACAAGTTATGAAACTTGGTCACCACATCAGCCCACTTGTGAAAAAACATGAGATAACACAAAATATATTGAAGCTACGACAAGAAATATTGAATCTGCAAGGAATTCATTTGAAGGTAAAGCCAACTTAATGCCATTTTTAAAGAATGATTTGAATATTTGCAATTTTGAACCACTCTATGAAATAATGTTAATCGAGGAAAATATTTCGTTTTACACCTTGGATTTCAAATTTGTAAATAATTTGCATAATATATACCCTTCAAAATTTATTCCTACTAAGAGGAGGTAAGTTAAAAAATAAAAGCAGTTATTAAAATTCCATAATCCAAATATTAAGATCCGAGGATCAAAACTATTATTACCTACTTTTTTATAGCAAAATTGCCTTTATAATGATAGTTCAAAATGAAAAGCTGTATCTGGATTGATAACATTTTGAGAAAGAAATCTCTTGTTAGGATTCATGTCTATGAACGTCAGCAGATTATATCAGGGGTTTAAAGTTAGTGGTATCACTTTCAATTTAGAATAGTAGTAATGCCATGATATTATAACGATAATACGATTTTATTAAAAATACAAACCTAGTGCCTGAGATAAGTTTTAAGAAAGGTATTATTGATTTAATAATAATAATAATTTGCTTTCGTATATGGATAATTTGTTCGCCAGAAATACGTTCTTATAAAACAAATTAGTTATACAAATATTGATTCATGTGAGAGGGAAGTCACATAAAATTTGACCAAATTTTAATAAGTTCCTAAGAATTTACCTTATTACAAAGTGCTGAATTTTTGAATTATAAAAGGTGACGAAAAGTATTTGAGAAATCTTTTTATATGGATTAAAAATTAATGAGACCTAACGAAAAGAGTCCTAATGAAAGGAAGCCTTTCGTTTGCTTGTATGTCCTGAGAAAAATTAACTTTATCAACTTGAGTCGGACGGTTGAGGAAGTGTATCAATTCAAAAGTAACAAAGCTATATGGTGGCCAATATCATTTTGCACTGGCTTTACTCTAAAAACACAATATATTTTGATTTCAGATGGTATCCCTGCCCTGGTATCCTTACATATTTATGAACTGCAGTGAGGATCTCTCCGTTCCATGTGAATGCTCTGGCTTTTCAATCGACTACGTCAAGGCCATAGCTGAGTCCATGAACTTCACAATAGATTGTTTTATGGAGCCCAGCGGGATATGGGGAACCGAAAAATTGATGGAGAGTTCAAAAGGGACCAATGGTAGTAAGCACTTGGAGGGCCTGATGGAAAACATATTCAACGAAAATTACGATCTTGCGCCCCCTGTGTTTGTATCCTTGCTTGATAGACACCCTTACGTTGATATCCGTTGGGTACATATTAAGATAACAAAAGGTTCTTTAAATATAAATGGGTTACTTCTATTTCAGGGCGATAAAACAGATTATTCCGGAGTATATTTCATAGGTGATAACACGCCAAAGTTCAATAATCCCTTCGTCAAACGCTCATTTCTATGTGTTATGACTGTCATGGTTTCGACCGGGGGTTTATTTGCTTGCCTTTATCACTCCGCTCCGTATCTGAGCAGAACACTTGGCTACAGGATATATATAACAATAATATCCCTCTGCTTTACCATCGTTAACATATACTATCAAGGAACCTTGACAATGCTTTCTTCGACGAATGATCGGAATCCATTTCAAAGTCGTGAGACACCTTTTAAAATAATATCTAACTGTATCATGCTTATAACTCTTTTTTTTAGTTGCAGATGTTATTTCGGATCCACTGTGGAGTATTATTTTCATGAAAGAAGCCCAAAAATTTGCTATTTTATATATAACCCAAGGAGGGGGTTCTTTTCAAAATTTCAGGGATGAAGTTAGAGAGAACGCAGATATATTTTTAATGCACAATATAAGTGAAGGACTTTATCAAGCAAAACATACGAAAAAAGTGTTTTTCATGGATTTGCTTGCACTGAGGTATAATATATATTAAATGATTCATTCCATAGATAATCATTTGAATGATCTTTTAAGGAACCTATTTAATTATTCAATTATTTTTAGAGCTTTCCTGGATGAATCAAACGCCCACGTGAATGAATACAGTGGATATTATACAATTGGCCGTGTTCAGCGATATCAGGGATTCATGTTCAGAAAAGACTCTCCTTGGCCGGAACTTCTGCAGCCTGCAATACAATCTTTAGCTCAAGGAGGTATCACTGAAAGAATAAAAATGAAAGCTCTTGGCAAATCTATTGATCCGGATCCCTTGAATATATTTTTCCCAGTTAATCTCCAGCATACTATGCATATTTTAATGGGGTTACTCCTTGGGAAGTTGTCAGCTGTTGTGGTTCTTTGTATAGAAAAATACATACATAGTTTTTAAATTTGTTTATGCGTCATCATTCAAAGCCTTCGATCAGTAATAAAATGTCCTACTAGATGAACTCCGAACAAAGAATTTGAGTTATGTGCATGAAATCCATCACTTTTAATCTGAAAATAACTATTGTGTTCATCTTTAAAATCGGCCTTTAGATTTTTTTATTCTTTATGAAGGCTTTTACAATAATGTTTTAGAATATAAGAAATGTATTATTCATTCGATGTTTAGAGTGCAGGTTTCACTCTAAAGAGAGGAAGTATTTTTGATTATTTTTCCTAAAAATGTCCTATTTTCGTTTGGCTAATTAAACCGCTGTGATGCTTATGTATATACCAAACGGATGCTCTTTCATATTCCCAAAAATGATATCCTTTTCATAGAGCTAGAAACTATTTACCTCTAAAGGGAGGGTAACCTTGGTTGCCAATGCTAATCCGTTCGTATTTGGTATGGTCTGTTAAAGGAAATAATTGGGGTTTAATCGGCCAATTTTGGCTTCTACTACAAGAGTTGCGAGTTTAACCCTCAGTCCCAGAGCTCATTAACAGAGGTTTTGAGGGCATCAATGTTGCAGTGGCGAACTCTACATACAGGCCCTGGACTCCACATGCACTCAAAAGTGAGTAGTCTAGGGGGTTTGCATCCAGCGAGTATGGGGCCACATCCTCTTGGGTACGAAATTAATGTTGCTCTCCAACCACTCCTGAGACTTCTTGGACGTGTGGACTGGGACTCCATCTGGTTGAAAGACCACATTACCCTCAGATAAGTTGGCTTGGACGCACGGGAGCAAGTTTGCTTTCTAGACCTTAATGTACTCCGGACCGACCAGCCTGTAGTCGGTTGGGAACAATATGAGTGAGCCTGCCTTGCCATTTGAGGCCACGAAGGCCAAGGACATGACGCTGGTGGGTTTCTTTGTGGTGCTGAGGGTGCGGTAAGACTCACCAATGTTTCCAAAGGCTCTTGTAAATAGAATTCCGTATGTCATGGCTTCTCTTTAAAATTGACAAGAAATAAAAAATGACGGACGCTTAAACACGAAGTATTATTTAGTAAGTAAGAGGTGAATATAAAAAATTTAAAAAATAAATAAATGCCCAAATAAAACTCAAGCATTTAAAGAGTTGGATGTGAATATTCAAGACCTAAAACAAATTATATGTCCCAATCAAGAGAAAGATAATACATCATTATTCCATGTGCAATCAAAGTCAACAGCCCAAGTTATCTCAAGGAGGAATCCAAAAAGGGAGAGAAGGCAAATGTAATACTCAGAGGCTTCATATTTTTAATCATGAAATATTGAGAGTAACGCGACGTATCTCTTCGTATTTTATGAAAAAAATAATATAAAGTCTCATTTTCTCTCTCTCTCTTTCTCTCTCTCTCTCTCTCTCTATATATATATATATATATGTATGTATATATATATAGATATCTCTCTCTCTCTCTCTCTCTCTATATATATATATATATATATATATATATATATATACAGAGTGTACCAGCAAAATTTAGAATTTTGTTTAATTCTCTCTGGCTACCCATGGGCGAACTTTAGTGATTTTTTTACATCAAAACTTCCTGTTGTACCAGTCATGTAGAGCTCTTGTTAGTAAACATTGTTTTCACTCACTCTTCACCCTGAGTTTTCAATACATTGTCTTTCTAAAAATACGAATAATGTCAATATCTGATGGCCTGTTTTACCCAAGGTCGTTGAGTGAGGAGAGAGCAAAGAAAATAATATATACACTCAGAGAGTGTGTACCTCCGCCAATCCCCACAACATTCCTATTCAAACATTCTCCCTTTCACACGCCCGATTTTCTATCTCTAATCATTGTTTCCTCTCTGTTAGCTCATTTTGCATATTAAAAAAGCACTCAGAGATGGGAAGACGGAAGAAGTTTAAGCTACGTCACTGGGTTAACATAGTCCTGAGCTGATATATGAACAATAATACGTCAATGAATATTTTTTTAGCGTTTGTTCTTTCCTACTCCCTGAATAGAGACCCCATTTCATTATTATTATTAGTAGTATTTTGCTCATTTTGCCTATTAAAAAACACTTAGAGATGCCAAAATTTAATCACTTGTTCCTTTTGGCATTTCCAATAACTCCACAAAGTTTCATTCGAATCCGTTCAGTACTTTTTGAGTTATCCTGCTGACAAACAAATAAACCAACAAACGCCACTGAAAACAATACCTCCTTCGGCGGAGGTAATTAATCCCTTCTTTTATATAAGGCGATTTTCGGGCAGAAAATATGGAACTAAAATGTTTATTTATGTCTTCTTCGCAACTTCACTGAATAGTTTTACTCTTTTTTTTGTTTACTTATTTTGTTATTACTCTCTATGATTTTAAGCAGATTCATAAATTAAATATTTTTCCTTTAAAAAAGAAGAAAAAATGTCAATTTGAACCGCTTAATATCTTTTGGACTCCTAGTATAAAACCTTCCCCGTAACTTTTAATTTTATATTAATGTTAATATATTGTTATTTGTTTTTTTTATAGCTACAAAGAATTGACTCTTTTTTATTCTTATTCGGCAAGGCAATCAAATAATAATAAATGGTAATGTGTCTTATATATCGTCATTAGGTCTTCAAAATTAATTGCATCTCCTAAAAGAAAGGAAAATAACTATGAAGCATCGTTACTATAAGTATAACCAACTCATTACTTTTAACAGAAGGAACTTCCATGACTTACCATTAGGCTTGATTCAACTATTTTAAGTATTATGGGGGGTCGTTAGAGAATAGCAATGATGATGGTCCTTGGCCCGTTTTTCTCGGGTTGTTAACTAAAATGTACTCTTATACATACAATTTGATGGGTTACTTTTTCTTGTATAAATACGTTACCAGATGGGGCGACGGACGTTTCCTTCTCTTTTCTCAAAGAGACTATCAATAAATATTTGTAGCACATTTGTATGAAAAGAATTACCTTATACGAAATACACATCAGTTCATATCAGATAATCGAAGGTGTTGTTATTAATCCCTTCGGTTACAAATCTACCTCCATCGAGTTGAAGGCTTTGAAGGAGCCAAGAAATAAAAAAAGGATTTTTAATGACTTAATTAGATGATATGTGAATATCAAAAAAGAAAATTAAAGAAGATCAAAAAAATGTGTAATTTGTTAAACTCTCTTTTTTTATCTTGTAACATCTACTGTATTGGCCACGTGTTCAATACAAACTATTTAGTCTAATCAATAGATAGGGATAACAAAAAGGCTGTTCTCGCAAACACATATATGAACTTGTTTTATTATTCTTCATTTCAAGGGTTATAAATTAGTTTTTGTTTTTATATACATATATAAATAAACGTCTCATCCCTCGTCTTCGTGAAAGGAGTCTCATGCCTCATCTTCATGAGAGGAGTAATGTTCCTCGTCTTCAAGAAGGGTCCCTCCTACCATCACCTCCTCCATATTGAAGACTTGTTGAGGATATTTAAATGAAGCCCTCTATTTTCCGCACAATCATTGGAGAAACTCAGAAGGACTTGGCTTCCCTTGTATTGCCACTTCTCCTCAGGAGGCCTAATTTTCATCAGTCTTAGGAGGAATTATAGAGGATTTATTTAGAAAATTACTTCTTCAAGGTATAATCTGGCACATGGAAAGATCCTAAAGGACCTTAAAAACATTTGCCTTATTTTATATTTTTCTATTTATATTCATGAAAATATTTAATTTATGTAAATTGACAAAAACATTTAACTCAAAATTTATTAAATCATAAAAATATATTCAATATTACTATAGATGAAAAATAAACATTTAAAACTTGTCTAAAGTTTCGACACTTTAATTGCCCCTAATTATTTTGGAAGGTTTCTGACCATTAGAGACGTTGAACTTTCGGACCCTTCTTGGTGTTACGGCAACTCCAACATGTGATGAGTCTATCACTGGTGTACTACCTGAAAAAGGCCGTTTCATCCTTTTACCCACTTATCCTAGTATCTCAGCTCTCATACGCCAACTCTGAGAAGCTTTCTCGATTTCCTCCCTGATAACAAACGGGTCAATCTGCGCTCCTAGGACGTAATAAAAAGTATCTGCCCAGAGTCGGCCAACTACTTCCTCTTTATTCTAGACGTCCCCCGAGTTTGCTTTGTCTTAGATAAAAGCTTTGATGGAAAGTCCGAAGCATCCCTAAAATACACCCTCTGGACAAAATGTAAATAAACAAATTTGATGTAAAAGTATCTATACATAGGTTTTATTTAATTAATGCATTGATTGAGGCTACGTTGGGTATTGTTGAGCTATCAGTTCAATGGTACTTGGAAAGGTTTCGTGTTCAGAACGTTTAAATTTCCTCAATCACGAAAATTGTAGGAGAAAAGAGTCAAACAGTTCTTGCCACGTGCTGGAGCTACCCAGATACCTAAGAAGTCCCTTTAGTTGATTCCAAACGGACTCGATTGTCTGAGTGTAAGCATCTAAATGAAATGAAGACATTTATATCATAGTTATATTAAAATGATTCATGTGTAAATATATACTCTCAAGATAAAGAGGAGAAAAAAGTCACTAAAATTGACACAAAAAAATTGTAGGAAACTGGCTTCATATGGTTAAGGCAAAACTAAACAATAGATGATAACATACACCCAACTGCGAGTCCCTCCGGGAAAAATGGGATAACAATGTGAATATATTCAAATACTTTCAACTAAATCTAATTGCTGTGCTCATTGTGCAGAACCAGTAAACAAGGATTCACGGTCAATTAAATTGTATGTAAAGAGGGCTTTGCAGAGCCACTGAAGCCTAAGCATGGTTGCAAAATGTATGTTTAAACTTTGCACGTAATTCATGTAGTTAAAAATGCTTACTCTGGTGGGTCACTTTAATGTTTTTTAAACTTTTTAATGTAATTAGTGACTGTCTTCTTATGGAGATACATGTATCTTTATCAACTTTGGTACAATTATACACATATTTGTAGGATTGGTTAATGAATTAAGTCTTGGGCTCGACAAAAGTATTTTTAAGCTTTGTAATTATGGTGTACATGGAGATCTTATCTATTTTAGCCCCTATGATTATCATAGACAAAAATGTTAATGTCTTAATATTTTTTTAAAAAATAAAAACATTCGTTTTATTCTCTCACGTTAAAATTATTACAATAAAAATATCATCTAAAATATGTATCAAATAGTAGAATTATGCTTAGAATGTCATGTAAAAACACCTTAAAGACATGTCATTAAAAGATTTTAAAAAAACAATATAAGCCATCAATAATAAAGCAGATTTTCTTGATATGCTTCTTATCCGTCAACGGTTAGTGACGTATTGCTTGTTGTGTTAAGACTTCAGGCGTCACACATTATCTTAATATTTAAGAGTTAATTTTCCCCCTGGTGTCTAATATTAAAATATGTATTATTTATTTGGAAGCTGCTTTTGAATTTGAAAGACATAAATGTCATCTCCATTTCCTTTACTGCCTTTTTATTTTTTGCTTAAAAGGACTATTTTCACTCTATTCCTAATATAAAAATATACTTAAGATTTGTTAAGTATGTGCTTTTGAATATTAGAAAATTAATTGCAATTTACTTTTATTGTTCTTATGGGAATAAAAAGTCTAATTGCCTTGAAAAGGAGAAAAATAAATAGCAGAAAAAAAAGAATTTTGCATAGAGCACAGCTGTATCAACTAAATATTTAAAGAAACGAATTTCACACTCATTTATCAATGTCAAAGAGTTCTTATGGTAGGCACTGGTCCTCGATCTTTGGAACTGAAAAAAAATCGTCATCAAAATATAAATGAAAAGAATGGAAAAGGCAGGACTTTTTAAGAAGAAAAAATATAACATTCAATCTGTTAAATAACTTAAATATATAAATACTACCGAATAAATAAATACCATTGAAATTATAAATATTATAGATGAATATATCCATAATAAATACTACATATAGCCCTTGTTTTTTTCAAATCATTTTTGGTTTATTCTCATGAATACTTTCATGTTCATGACTCTTAAACTCTATTTTATTTTATTTTTATTAACTCTCTTTTGTTTAATATTTACCTCACGTGCTTATTTTTATTATTATTCTTAGTTTGCGTCAACTCCCTCCCTTTCTATTATTGTAAATCATCCCTTTTAAACTGTCCTGAAAAAACCATAGATATATAAGGATATAGAGAACTAATTCCCCAATTGCAGAGAAACAGCGTTCTGTTGTTTCTGTGTGTCCAATATAAACAAATGTTAAAGTTTAGATCATATAGTCAATAAAAACTTAGAATAAAGGAATGACAATAATATTCCTGAAGTATGTATTGAAATATTTGGAATAATCAACAAAAATGTATTATTTATATATTATCTACTGTTTAATCAAAGCTTAGGTTGATTTAAAAAAAATATATATAATTATAGGTAATCCTTTTTCACTCTGTGAAGATCGTTGAAGCAAAGGGATCTGCAAAAAGGAAAGTGGCAGGATATTATTTTTATTATGTTCCATTTTGACAACACATACGTCAATAAATTATATCATTTATAATATATGTAAAGTAATTATTAAACGACCTTGGGTAAAACAGCCCATCAGATATTGACATTATTCGTATTTTTTAGAAAGACAATGTATTGAAAACCAATTGAGTCCACTGCAAAAATCTTCTTGTCTGAATAAATTGTCACAATGGGCTTCTTCTTGTGAAAGGTTGGACGAATTTTGGTACACCTTTCAAGCCTATTGACCTTCATTGCCTCGCTTAAAAGATGCCTGGGCCTCCTGACATAAGATTTCAGGTTCAGTTTATCTTTTAAAGCCCTTGACATGGTAGAAGTACCGACATCCATGGTCCGAGCAAGTCTTCTAATTGACTTTGTGGGATCCTCCTTCACCGCCTCTTTGACCTTTCCCAGAAAATCCTCATTCCTCTTCTCATTTGCTCCCCCACTGCCTGGAGTCCTGCCAGTACATTTTACATCTTTTAGAGCCTTTGAAACATTGTAAACTGTAGCCAGAGAGCAGCCAACAATCTCCACGATCTCTTTTTTGTCCACTTTGGCCTTAAGGAGGTCAGCGATCCTCTCATAGTTCTTCTTCTCATGACTCATGGTGAAGAGTGAGTGAAAACAATGTTTACTAACAAGAGCTCTACATGGCTGGTAAAACAGGAAGTTTTAATGTAAAAAATCACTAAAGCTCGCCCATGGGTAGCCAGTGACAATTAAACAAAATACTAAATTTTGCTGGTACACTCTGTATATATATATATATATATATAGAGATAGAGAGAGAGAGAGAGAGAGAGAGATTGAGAGAGAGAAAAACGAGACTTTTTTTCTTTTTTTCATAACATACGAAGAGATACAAATTTAATGATTAAAAATATGAAGCCTCTGAGTATTACATTTGCCTTCTCTCCCTTTTGGATTCCTCCTTGAGATAACTTGGGCTGTTGACTACACAGGGCAACAAATAAAAAAATTAAAAGTTTCTGGGGACATATCAACTGATTTGAATACCTAATGGGTCCCTGATAACTAAATTAAAACCGTTTCGCTCAATCAGGTCACAATTTTTTGAAATTTTGAGTTTTTTGTTTTCGATTTTCAACTTTTAGACAAAATCAAAACTTTTTTGTTTATTGAGCTACCAAATTGGTATGGGAGTTTTTGGAAATGGCATGGTCATATTAATGGGGGCGGAGACTAGTTTAAGTTGAAAAATAATCAGAGGCCCAAAAAAATTACATCTATTTTTGGTAAAATGACTGAATTTTGCATATTTTCAGTATACATATTATTTATATTACAACTTCTTAAGTAAAACAAAAATAATTTTTTAAGCTTTTTAATTTCTTACCGTACAAAAAAAACATATTCAAATTGAAAATGCATGGAATGCTAATTACTAGCAGTATAAAATTTCTCTCTAAAGATCTCCTCTTGTGTTGCAAATTAGGATAGTCAAGAGCTATGCTCCAGCAATAGTCAGCCATCATTTGGCTATCCCATATTTCTTGGTACCTCTTCTACATGTCCTCATGTCCTGGTGAAACCTCTCTCCCTGCTCATCACTAACACTTCCAAGATTTTCAGGAAATTTCTCCAGGTGGCAAAAAAGGAAATTAAGTTTGATTCTCATATATGCATTTAGCTGCTTTTTGCTCACAAACATACTGTTTACAAGCTTCACATACTTGCTTGACTTGTTGTTTCCAAGAAAATTATCCACAACCAAGACAAAGGAACTCACAGCATTATGCACAATCTGGTTCATAAAAAAACAAACACATGATCATTCATTAGCTTTCGGATCTGAGGATCATCACAAATCCCAGCTTCTTTTTTACTCAGTCCAGGGAAAGCATCCCAAATGTATTTAAAACAGTCTCCATCTTGTCTTGGGATTTGACAAATTGTTTCATTAATCCTTAATGTGAAGAGGAGGGAAAATGATCTTTGATCTCTCCACCAGAGGCTCAACAATAACATTTTTCTCTCCAACAGTCATATGAGTCCTCTCCGGCCACTCCTTCCTCACCCAGTGTTCCTCCCTTGCCCTATTATCCCAGTGAAAGAGAAAGTAAGGGATTTCGGTTTATTTTAGTTTGGTGACATGGGCAACTGGAATGGATCCATATTTATGTCCATTATGGGGCAGAACAATTGTGAGACTGTATTTATAACTGTCAATGAAAAGTCTCCACTCTTGAGAATTGTAGTTACTTATACCTAAACTTATCCAGGAGACCAGGAATGTCATTTACAGTCTATATTTCTCAGAGAGGAAAGGAACAAACTCGGAATCTCTTTTTTGTAGAACGGATTTGGTTGAATCCATTTTAAAGCAGATTATTCTCATTTAATCTAAAGTT